>CM023357.1:51911285-52091322 GCA_013282895.1 Eriosoma lanigerum | reverse complement strand
ATAATGATTCAATTCATTCATACTTTTATTAAATTTTTTTCAAAAATGTCAGTAAAACAGCATAAATAAGATGGTTTATTATCAAATTTAAAAGAAAAAATATTTTTTGTTTTTAATCACAATGACACAATAATACAAAATTTTCAAAAATTTTTTCAAGAATTTCGGTAAAACAGCATAAAATTAAGGTAGAATAATCAAACTTGAAACAAAAATATTTTGTTTTTTATCATTCACAATGACACAATGATTAAACATTTTCATACTTTTATTAAAATATTTTCGAAAATCGCAGAAAAATAGCATAGTTAAGGTTTGAATGATAGAATGTAAAACTAAAAACAATTTTTTATTTTTATTCACAATTACATAATGATTCAAAATTTTTGTACTTTTATTAAAATTTTTTCAAAAATGGCAGTAAAACAGCATAAAGAAGGTGTTAAATGATCAAATGTAAAACAGAAAAAAATTTTTGTTTTCATTCACAATGACATAATAATTCAAAATTTTAGTAATAATATTAAAAATTTTTCAATAATTGCAGGAAAAAGGCTTAAACTTAAGGTAAAATAAAGAAATAAGAAAAACGAAAAATTTTTGTTTTTATTCACAATGACATAATGATTAAAAATTTTTATATTTTTTCAAAAATCGCAGTGAATAAGCATAAATTTAATGCTTTAATAATCAAACTTGAAACATAAATAAATTTTTTTTTTTCATTCACAATGACACAATGATTTAATATTTTTGTACTTTTATTAATATATTTTCAAAAATGGCAGTAAAACAGCATAAATAAGATGGTTAATTATCAAATGTAAAAGAAAAAATAATTATTGTTTTTTAATCACAACGACAAAATAAAACAAAATTTTCGTACTTTTATTAAATTTTTTTCAGAAATCTCACTAAAATAGCATAAACTTAAGGTAGAATAATCAAATTTGAAACAAAAAAATTTTGTTTTTTTTCATACACAATGACACAATGATTAAAAATTTTCGTACTTTTATTAAAATATTTTAAAAAATCGCAATAAAACAGTATAAAATATAACGAAAAATTATTTTTTTTCATTACTAATAGCACAATGATTCAAAATTATCGTCCTTTTATTAAAATTATTTCAAAAATATCAAAAAAACAGCATAAATTTAATGTTGAGTGGTCCAATATGAAAAATAAAAAAACAAATTTTTTTTTCATTCACAATGACACAATGATTTAAAATTTTCGTACTTTTATTAAAAAATTTTCAAAAATCGCAATAAATTTACTGTTGAATATTCAATTTTGAAACAAAAAAATAATTTTCGATTCATTCACATTTACACAATTATTCACAATTTTCGTACTTTTATTAAAATTTTTTTAAAAATCACAGTAAAACAGCATAAATTTAAGGTTGAATGATCAAATTTGAAACAAAAGATTTTTTTTTTCAATTACAATCACACCATGATTCACAATTTTTGTACTTTTATTAATTTTATTTTAAAAATCGTAGTGAAACAGCTTGCGTTTAAGGTTGAATGTATTTATTTTATGAATTTAAAGTTGATTTAAAAGTTAACGACAATTCATATGATATATATTTTAAGAAACAACAAGATTTTTATTTTAATATACATAACTAATATTTTCCTTGGCGCGCGCCCCCCCCGTTAAATTAATACTGAGTACGGCTACGTTTACATTTATATTGAAATTAATTTAGTCAAATAAATCTTAATACTTTCCATACGTCTTAAATAATACCTTTAGGTATACTTATTTCTTTTATACATTATGCAAAGTGTATGTTTATTATTATTTGTTTTATAATTTTTGATAAAACCATAGTTTTTCACTCTTATTAACATCAAAAATACACTATATATTAGACTTCTAAGTAATTTTTATTGTTTATAAATAATCAACGTTATATTTATTGGTGCTCTAGACTTAAGTCTAGTCTGTCTGAATGTCACTATAATTCATATTATTAAATGTTCGGTGAGAGTGCGAGACTGCATGGTGTTGACGTATATGATTTTTTTTTTTAAAAACTTCTTATTAATTCTTATAATGTAGACGTAGAGCTACCTATATATAATACCTATACAGGGTATTCCACGATGATATTTTTATTAATAACTTTTTTAGCTATTTAATATTTTTGAAAACTATTCCTATTATATTGTTAACGAGTCACATTAATTGAATTTTGAATACTTATATATTATGTTGATTTACTTAGATTCAATGAAGGACAATTAAAATTGTTATATTTTCTTTGTTATTATAAATAACCTAAGGTAGTTATAATACCTATGTAACGATTTAATTTAATTCAAAATGTATATTTTTAATTAAAATTGAGTGTTCATGTAGTTATTGGCTTTTTATAATTTAAAATAAATATAGGCAATAAATTGTTATCAAAGATACAATTGACACACAGGCAACATTATACCTATTCTACTACTCTACTGTATAGTCTACTTACCGTCGGTCTACTTAAAATTTTAAAAATTCATAATTACAAAAATACAATAGTATCTAATAAAAAATATTATTGAAAGTATTTTAACCAAATTTTCAAAATAGCTATCTTATTTTTTAAGATAAATTAAACGCCACTATTATTATACACGAATGTCGAGTATGTATCTATAATTAATAGTTTTATATTACTATATTATCTACATAATTTCAACAAAAAATACGACCTGGACACAAACACAGCGAAACACTGTATATAACACAGGTATATAAATTATATTTTATAAAGATAAATATGTCTCGTGTACGGTTTAAACTCTAGGTTAGCTAACCTAACCTATGCACACATTTATCAGGTATATTATAGTGATTATACGATAAGTCGATATAATAAGCTACCTAAGATAAATCTTATGCAGTTACTTTTGCACATTTATATTTATTTACTATCATGTTATTGGTATACATGTGACAACAATAGCCGATATTATACATAGCTGTTGTAGTAGTATTATATTATTATATTATTTGGAGTGTCGACACGAAATAATGGAGTAGGTACAGATGGAAGAATGTAGGACATCGCCCGTCAATGACTGATGTATCACATCAATGACAGTATCGCATGTATAGGTGAGGCATCAACACCTGATGTGCGTTTTGTGTTCTTCGATATTATTATTCTGTTCGACATACCTACTACGGGAAGTAGAGCCGCTATCGCATACATTAGTGTATAAATATCATAATGATAGTATTATAGTATAATTTGTTTTAAACGTTAATTTTGTGTTCATATCTCGTATTCTCGGTATTGTTATTGTCCATCGTTGTTACTAAACGATTTAAGATGTTCAAAACCCCGGAGAAAGAGGTAAAACTATAACTCTAAATATTAACGATTAATTATTACATTATTATAAGTAGGTACTATTATAGTTAATAGTCATATAGGTTTTATGGGTTCAAAATCTCGCTGATGATAACAGAAAAGTAACAAGTTACTCTGTTGTAAGCACGTGTTTCAGTGTTGATTGTAGCTACAAATATAAATATAGATATTGTATTGTGATATATCGATATTGTACAATATATTATATTATCATGTTCTTAAATCCAAAGTGTTTAACTACATCCGTTATTAATAATTGCTTTGAAGAAATATTATTCGAAGTGCGTTATAAACTACAATTTGTTTAGCATTAATACTTATACTTGTATATTATTTTCAAATGTTTTTATTTTTAATTTAACATAATGTAGTACTTATAGTATATACTATAAGTAGGCACAGCACACAGATTTAATTTACATAAATCATATAAAACTCGATAATATTGAAGTGCTGTATCGGCTATACCGCCTACACATAATTATACCTGTGTATTAATATAAATAAATTAGTAAATATTGAGAAGACGAATAAATGATAGAAAAAAATTATTTATAATTTATATATTGCATAGAGTTATATCTAATATATTAAAATTCTTACAATTTAGTTAATTAATAACATACATTTAAAATAAATACGTATATTAATATTTTAATAATAATAATTCAGTTATTATATTTTGGTTATAGTTAGCTAAATAGCTCTAAATTCTAAATAATATTGCTAATTATGTTATAATTGTTATAATAGAACAATTAAAGTAAATATTCTAAGGGGATGTTAAATTCAGTAGGTATATATTTATAAAACAATAACACTCGATCAATTATCTTAAAAAAAAAAAACTATTTTTATTTAATTATTAACCGTTATTATTCAATTTATTTAATAGGTCGTCGTTAGTGTCCAGCACTACATAACGTCGACAGCAAAAATATTATTCCATTTATCCCGGACACTCATTAAACAAGACGTAAACGTATCGCTCGACGGCGTGCAATACATTTAAATTATTAAAATCTAATAACTACAAAAATAATTTTAATACTCTATCGAGCCGAACGTCGGAATTACCGAAATCAATTCGTATTACTACATATTAGTAGTTTTATCATAGTTTTTGATATAATAATAATTATGACTTATGGATTTAAAAATTATATTATATTTTAGTATTTACATTTCACTTGGAATTCAAATCACCAATGATGAAATTTCAAATTAGTTTGATTGTAAAATTAAAGAACTGATGGTTTTTGTTGGTCTTGTTTTAACCATTGATTATGAATTTATTACCTACCTGCCTACTACATTATGTAGAATATTACGTTGTATACGATAAAATTGAAATATTTTGTTTATAAAGATTTTAATAAATTGGTTACTATAATATGTATTATTAAATTCTTTATCAAGACATTATTAATATCAATTATTTCTACCTTCTAAAGAATAAAGAAATAATGGTATATAAATATAAAAAATAAAAAGTAATACATAATTTCGTATTTTATTATTCGGACTTGTAATGTTTAAAAAAGTGAAATGTTTTTGGAAAGTATGCATTAAAAAAATTAATTAAAATTGTAAAGGCATAATAAATAATAAGTCATAGGTATAACGTAGCACGTAGGTAGGTATAAAACAATTGATCATAGTTTGGAGTAGAAAAAAATAATAAAAAATTGATTTACAGAAAAATATTCTGTTGTATATAGAATAGCCAATAACTTTTTTTTAAAAAATACAATGTATTATATGACTCATATTATATTTACATACTTAAATCATGTAGGTATTATTATGATGATTATTTTGGATTTTTTTTTTAGAGATCAGAGATTTTTAAAATTTAACAAACTAATGTTTGTAACATGGCAGATTAATTTAATGGTCGTAATAATATAATATTTAAAAAAAATAATAATAGGTAAATATTATAAAATTTATATGCTTTAATACTCTATCCTTGAATTGTCTCCCATTTCATTTATTGTCTGTAAATAATTAATATAAATATTAGATATATAGTTATTATAAAAATGACTTATTGTATTATATAGGATGAAGCACACAATATATTATACTAAATATATATATATTTTTAAATATTAACAAAATAAATATATTTTTTATATAATAGTCTAATATGTGTAAAGACTAAAGAGTATTAGAATACCTGTAATATGTATCTATTATACAAGAATATCAGTAGTGAACAGTGAACACTAATATGCGTGTGTGGGATTTTGAGAACATAAAATATGTATGTACCTTTAAGCTATTTTGTTTTCTTATGAACTGAAAAAGCATAATTTTAAATTTATGCCGATGTTGTAAACGTGATGATATTTATATATAAGAACAACAATGATAATAATTTGTCTTCATTGTTAAACATTGATATGTACTAACTAGTAAGTAGTAATAATTATATACATTGTATTTTCGTCAGTTTTAGAAAGTGTCGCGATTCTTCATTTGGAAGACACAGTTTAACAATTAGTCATTAGATAATATATTATATATATATATATATAATAGATTAAATGTGAATTTCAGACAAAAGCCACACGTTATTAAAATATGTACATATATTAAAAGATATTTTTTGTTACAAATTGTAAAAATTTACGATATCCTCGTTCTATTTCGACCTTCATCATTTTATTGAATTATTTATACTACTTATTTTTCCTTCGTACATTTTCTTTCATTTATTCTTTAATATAACTGATTTTCTTCTCTTCTAAAAATATAAACCCAGACCATCTTAATCTATTAGGTATATCGAACTTTATACTAATTCTTGTTTCATATATTTTTCTTTTCCAGTTATTCCACTTATTAGTTATCTTATCTTTGTTAATCCGTACAACAATTACTATGTTAAATTAAGATAATTCATAATAAGTTAAGCTATTATAGTATTTATGTGTTATTACCCATACTATACGTAGATTTCTATACACGTGTTTTGTGAAAATTGTTAGGTTATTTTTATGTTAATACAATTGGTATTACATGATAAAACATTTTTGTATACTATAAAAAATGGAACTATAACGTGTCGACAGTTAAGATATTTACTTTTATAAAAAAAAAAGACTTAAAACGAATCTATTATAATTTTAGGTAGATATTTCGAAGAATATCTATATATCTTTTTTCTTTAGTTATTTATTTTTTGGTGATGTTTTGTATTTTTGTAATATATATGTATGTATTATAGGCAGACGGCAAACAAATATGTACTATGTGTTCAGTGTTCACAGTGTATACGAAATGCCTTTCATCAGGGTCAGGTAGATTGTGCTAATTTATATACAATTTCATTTCTAATGCCTATTAAAAGACGTTTTTCGATGAAACTCAAACCTATTGTAAATTCTGAACTATAATGAAATTTCAAAATAATACGAAGTATGTACTTTACGGTATTATATGCCAACAGATGTTTAACGTATAAGGTTTTTTTTTTTACTGCAAAAACCATCAGACACAGAGAAAATAACTATGTATTTTCACCACCTACATAATAATATATTATACCTACTGATTGGTATGTATAATCACTATAATCTAAATAACCGAGCATTGTTGTAGGTAGAAATGCAAAATAAGTTATAATAAGGTTTTTTTTAAATATATACTTATTTTTCTAAAATAAAGATATAAATATTATACGATTATATTGGATGGTTATTATCATTTTTTAAATTAATTAAGCAAAATAATATTATAGTAAATACCGAACCTAACCTACCTACTTATATTACACTAATATGACGATAAATAATAACTTAATTTACATTTTTGATTGTAGATCGTATGTTCGTATTTACACTTATCTATAGTAATAAACGTTTATAAATTATAACAATAAAACCAATATAAGCTGTATTTTAACTATTTATCAAGGGTGCAGGTCTGTTAGAAGAGCTAATAATAGTTACACCGGTGAATTTAATAAGTACGAAACGAAAAATAAAATTTATCTTAACGACATCATTTACCTATTATAATATAGAGATAAAATCTTGTTGTTGTGTAGGTACACGAATAATAACTTTACTTATCTGGTATAATAATAAAACAGCATAGGAAGATTTGATGTTTTTATTTGCTGAGAAGTATTACACGATAAACGAAAAAAAGAAGGCCGCGAACCGAAAGCCGCTGCACGTTGGCGGATTGAAATAAACAAATAAAAGAGGCGCACATTATTTTAATTTACGAATAATTTGCGTCTATGAAAACTTAAATTAATTTTAAAATTATATTAATTAGAAGATATTTTATGATAAAATTTTTAAACATATTATATACTAATAATAATAAGGTGGTACTCATATTAGTAATGTCTCCCAAATTTAAGCACCGAATTGTATGTATTATGTACCAACCAGTACTACCTATTCACTATTTATAGTACATATACTACGTATTATTCAGTAATATATTTACTGTTTTTCCTATTGCAGGTTAGTTAATTGATTTATATTAAAAAGTTTAAAAAAACAATAATTATGTATGCCTTTAGAATACAAAATATATTTGTATATTCGTATTTTTTATATCAAATTTATAAACATGACACTAAAGAGTGAAGAGAAACCAAAGAAAAGAAACCATAAGAGTAACCAATAAATTTAAATAAAATACTATTCATTGACTCTTTATAAATCAGCAATATTTTAAGGGTAAAATTATAAAATTATTTTCCATACTATTTATGAATAAAAAAAAAAAAAGTTTGAATTTTAGCGATAATATTTAATATACAAAGCCTCGGTTAATGACCTTGTATAGTTAAACACGTGTTATTTCGTAAACTCGTGTACATTTGTTTTCTTAAATTAGAACGAAACATTCTACCGATTACAAATTATCAAAGTTTTAAATTAATATCATACTATTTATTTTATTTACCTAATTTAAATTTATAGACTTAATATTAAGTTGAATATTGTCTATTTAAAAGTAAATTGATTCAAAGCTATGTCTACAAAATATTTTAATATTAGCTGTGTTTTTTATATTAAAAATATATAATATATGTATTACATAATATTTATATTTATATTATAATATTCATTAACAGCAATATGAAAAAAACATCTTTGTAAAACCAATACATTCCTCGCTTCGTTCAGAATCTAAAATTAAAAATATAGGTATTTCACTACACCTGCGCTCTCTGAACTATTTTGATACTAATTGTAAATTTTTCTATGACGACAAAAGATTTAATTTAACTTATTGTTAATATAAAAATTAGACATAAATCATTAAAAAGTTTATTCGGTACATTCATTAGTTTACTAGTGGCTTGTATGCGCATTATTGTGTTTAAATAGCTAAAAAATTGTATTAAATATCTGTTCGGTAAATAACTATTAAATTATGTGGTTAAGGTAACTTCGCTGAATTAAAATTATTGGGTTCAAAGTCTCAACGATTGGTATTTGAAGTTTGAAGTTTGATGATTATCAGAGTAATTTGCGATTATACCGCATTTCATTATGATACGGATATTTAAAAATAGTAATTGCTTACTTTAAGTTTATTGTCAAAATTAAAAATAATTATTAATATAATTTTTACATTACAAAAAATATATTATAAAACATTATTTAATTAAAATATATAGTACCTACTATATAATATTATATGAATAATAATAATACTAAATTGAAAGAAGAAAACTATATACTCTATTCGTAAGTATCCAAAACAATGTGTCGGTTTAGAAAATTATAAAATGAACCACACTACTGCTACTTTTATTCTTACGTGAAAATACGGGAATAATGAAAATATTTAGAAATTCGTCCATTTATTTTCGTTATTTTTCGAGAGACACAATATAATACTATATTATACACTATAGAGTTTAGGTTAATATGGTTGACAATAAAATATATTGTATATAACAGTATTATAAATTGCTACGGGCTCTTTTCATAGAAAGTGTGAAAGGAAAATATATGTTTTCAATTCATTAAAATATCCACCAATATATTTTTATATATTTGAAAGGCAATTTATTAACAAAATCCTTTCAAATATACTGATATAAAGATAAGAAAGAGTATATTGGTTTATGTTAAAATTTTCGACCCCATATCAGACACGTCAGTTAGGTATCTAACCTATATTAATTTCTAACAAATAATTTTAAATATTATTATATTATAATATATATATATATATATATATATATTATTTAAATCTAATATAAATTATATTATTCTAACTAGTAATTTACGTATATTTGATCGAAAAATATGCAACTACAAAACTAATAGTAATTACACGTATTATTTATTGAAAAAAAAAACATAATTTGGCTTAAAATTATTTTAGTACTATAATATACCTATGAACGAAATATGAACATGAATAATGTGTATTACAAAAAATATTAATACTTTTGGTATTATAAGGCAATTTTTTTTATATATATAATAACTTTATTAGTATTTAAGTTGATAATTATTCAAAGTAATTAAGATATCCTTGAATTAAAACAGTAGGTAACACAAACTACCATCGTGGTTTTGTATTTTGCGGTATTTAATTACTAATTAACGGGAATGAAAAATAAATGAGAAGGTCTGTTGATGAGGGACAAACCATTAATATTTTATTTTATTAATAAATAGTAATTTTTGGTCTACAGTATAAGATTATATAATTTTTTAAATAAAAATATTGTGTAACACATTTTTAATATTGCAGTTGTCGTTCAGTGTATGTATCTGATAAATTATGAATATTACAACATTGAAATACAAATTAAATACAGTTTTATTAAATATATTTACTTATAGACGTATAAAAAACACACACCTTTGTAAAACTAATACATTCCTCGCTTCGTTCAGAATCTAAAAAAAGAAAGAAATTTAAATTGTATTCTTATATTTTTCTTCTAAATATTTAAAATATACATTTGAAAACAAATTAAAATATAAATTTAAGTCAAGTTATTGTATATACGTTTATAAAATAACTAAAATATCATTAAAAGTAACTCTTTATATTTATTAAGGTAACTTTATATTTAAAACTTTAATGCCAAAAGTTAAACTAATGAGTTTTACTTAACTTCACTTGAACGTTAAACTTTTTAACTATTATACTTTATGCCCATAATTGCTTAAAAATAATTTCTAAAATGGTATAATAACTGGATGATGTATAGTAAAAGAGTGTTCAAATTTTTTTTATGGGGGGGTTCAGTTAAAATTCTCTAATAGGTACACAGAAGGGGGGGAATAAATATGAAAGATGCAAGTTTTATTAAATATAAAAAACATATACGGTACAAATTTCCTCTAAATATATATATTTTATACACATTTTTTTTTTTACTTCGAAAAAATTGAGCAAATAGAACTGGTATAAAAATATAAAGTACATTTCTTTAATAAATACTAATACCAAAGTCTTACACTAATACAGTAATATAATTCAGCTATCGATTATAAATAAATGCTTCATAACGTATGAATTATGATGAATGATAAAATTGGTAATGATAAAACGATACCTAACAGTATCTATCCTCTATCCGGCATACGTCCGTTTATATGTATATAATGCGTTTAGGTAGGTACATGTTGGGTGACCCAGTTTGGTAGCGCAATTTTGTTTATAGTTGTAATCATGTATGACAGAAAATAATTATAGCACTCATATATATATATATATATATAGGAGAAAGTCAACTTTGGTTATGTTTATGTATAAATTTAAACAAAAGACAAATAACGCTAATATTAAACATGTTTTTGTATCGACAAATAATTTTTTATATAAAAGTATTATCATTTCCATAATATACATAATGAGTAATGATTAATCGAATATCAATTAGTCTATGTTTAATTATAGTATTATTTGTTTAGAAAAAATGTATTTTAAAAATAATTATTAAACCTTTTAAATTCATAGATAATAAAGGAATGGATAGGACAACAATGCAATTTACACGAGATGTGATAAGTGTTTTAGGTTATATGGGGTAGTTATTTTAATAGAAAAAGGCCCCATGTTTGCCCTCTCGTGATATTTCCATTGAATATCGGTCTTTTCATTTCCTCAAAAAAAGACTGCATCCCCATATAGACGTGACCAATTCATTATTTTATTATCTATGAATCCGTAATTAATTAACTTTGTATAAATATAAACACAAAGATATGTTATTTTTTAAAACATAAATATAAGTTATCAGCGGAAAATAAAAATAAAATGAAACGTAACTAGAATTTGGATTTATATGGTAACTCCTTTTGACTTTTTCCAAACCATTTAAATTTTTAAACTTTTAAATTAATATTAATTTTATAATAAATTATTACTTACTTATTATTTATGCATAGGTATACGAAATACGAATTGTAAAATACATTTCTCAAAAGAAAAAAGTAATGTACCTAAACCTAATGAATAATGATAGACAAATTATAAGGAACAAAATATACTCAATAATAATAGTTTTGGAATGTAGAAGTAGTTATCAAATATTTCTAATTTCATATTATATTATAATAATAAATTTGAAAGTCATGAGTATTTCAGTATACTAAAAATTGCAATTAATTCTATCGCAAAGGTGTCAACATACTAAAATTGTAAAAGGTATGAATACTACATTATAAGGATACAGTGGGTGACTTTATCAATCACCTCAGCTCAAGCAAGTGTTATTATTATTTTTTATATAATTTTTCATTTAGAAATATTTTTTTTTATATATTTTAACCAAATAATTGTAAACCCCCACTCAATTAATTTTATAAAGTAATAAACATGTTAAAAATTCTATAGTCACATAGATATATAATGGTCAAAATTATTTAAACATTATATAATGCCTGCAATACAATAATTTTTAATATTTTATTATTTATGTATGAATAACATGTTAATCATTATGTAAATTTTATAATGCAATACGGAAAACTGATTTTATTTATACCTAATTAGTACGTAAATATCTATTTAAATGGCGTAAACACGTAAAGTTGTTTTCTTAAAATTGTTGGATATTGTTTTTTTCATTAAAACTCTGTAAAATAAAAAAAAACGCTATAGTTATTTCATTGATTATAGAATAGATTAGAATAGTTTAATTAAACGCGATGTTTTAAATAAACAATATTGAATATAGGTAAGGTATGTTTTGTTCCAATTACACGTATTATGTATTTTTAAATTGTATAAATTTCTATTATGGAAAAACTGGTGGTGCATATCGATAATTATTAAAATATCATCAATAATAATAAGACAGTATCATTAAGATTCATATTATTAATGGTGTAAATATTAATACTAGGATGATATGAGTTTAGTCTATGGCCTTAATGAAAGATACCTATTTCATGAGATAACCATTGTAGCAATAAGCTGATAAATTTCTATAGGTAGTTGCTAAGTTTGGTAATGCATATGATTTTAAATGGGGGTATAACAATAACCAAAACATTTATAATTTGTTTATATAAATGTATATAATAATATTTCTTTATACCTATTCTATTTTTTATGTTTATACTAATATTAATACTTTTGCAGAGGATTTTTTCGTCTTATAAATTTATTAAAAATTTATTAATAGCCCTTCCCTTTACGTATCAATAATTATTATCACTCAAATTTAAATATATATATTTTTGTTTACATGTTTTATGAACATAATAACATTTATTTTAGATTATTGTTGTTAATTATTTTTGATGATTTTAAAAATACTATTAATATTTTTAATAATGTTATGGAAATATAATATAAATTGTTTATAATAATCTTAAATAAAATTATAAAAAATAATCTTATTATTTATTTAACATAGAATAGTGATCTTATATTTACTGTAATTTATAATTATTATTTTTCCTAATTTCAATAAAATATTAATATAGTGTTAAAAATTTACCAAACCTTTAATTTAAATATTTGACTTAACAATTTTTTTTTTTTTATTAAAAAATTAACATTTAAACAAAATGTAATATGTATTGTATCATCATATACCTAATACTATATTTTAAATATAAACTAGGTAATTATTTAATTTTTAAGTTACAGAATACATATTAAGTATAAATATCTTATTGTTTTGGGCTGTGTACTTTTGTTGTTTGACTATTGACAATGAAATTCAGATTATAAATATTATTTTATTATTTATGATGTAAATATAATATTTCATATTAAAGATTCCTATTCGTATTTTCTGTTTTCAAATTTTATAGATATTTCATAAATTAAGCAAGACTACTTATTATTAATTAGTAATTACCATTTAAATAAAGAGGTAAGTTTTCGGTCAGATTTCAGATACCTACCATCTTATGTAGTATATTCTATATCTATACATAGGTACTATGATAAATGATAATCTAGTTTCAAGAAAATAAAATATGACAGTTTACATTTTATTTGTATGGTTTTTGTTCTTATAAATTTATTTGACTGCACAATATTCATATAAAAAACAAAGAAAATGTTTAAATATGATTTATTATATTCTATTAATAAATTATGATTATACCTAATTATTTTTGAAATACAAATATTTATCACTATTATTTATTTATAATTTGAATATTTCATAATGCCTTTATTTAAACTTAAAACTGCACTAATCTAGAAAACATTGATTGAATTTAAAAAAATGGATGGTCGATTTTGGATGTTCTTCCTTCGTCCCTTCGGTTTCTGGAGAAATTAGTAGTTTATTATAATTAAGATTTGAATGCAATGATATTGCATTAAATAATACGATTCTAAGCAAAACTCAATATAATACAATATATATTATACCGATAGGTCTTTTAATAAATTTACCACGTATGTAAAGTACCTATGAGAAAATTTAAAAAAATTTAAAGTGCTTACGTTTAAAATTGCATTAGTTATTATAAAAAACTTAAAATCAATTTCATCAAAATTAAGATTTCCGTAATTTTTAAAGTTTTTCCGTCATTTTTTGGTAGTTTTTTTTCTCCTAAGGAAAAACCTTTGAGAAATTTGAAAAATAAGCTAAATAAAGTACTAACTAGATGCAATTTACTATCTAAAGCATACAGTATTTATGGTAATTGGACCATTATTTCTACCCAAAAAAATATCTTCATACATAAAAAAAAAAACCATCTTTGTAAAACCAATACATTCTTCTCTTCGCTCAGAATCTAAAATTAAATTATTATTATATCAATATTTCGTATAAAAAATAATTTAACGTAATTAAATTTTGCTATCTTATTACACAAATCTGGGCTTTGTTAGATTGAATTGTAAATATATTATACATGTATATCTATTATCTATACTCTATATGTATTATATTAGTTCCGTTTTATTGTAACATTAAAAACGTATTTTATTTGAATTGCCTTAACTATTCAACCAATGTCGATTAATTTTCAAATAATTATAGATAACACTAATTATCTTTATTTGTATTGTTTATTAATTTACAATCGCAATATAACAGGTTAAATGAAATCTATTCTGTGACATAACCTAATGTTATCTGTCCGATATTTCAATAAAAATGTTTTTATATTGTTATTTTTGTTTGTTTTACCCATATAATTCGGAACACGGAGAAGAGGAGAATACTCTTTTATTGTTTAAAATAACAATACAATTATTACCTTTTAATTTAATAGCATATAATAATATTCAATATTTATGTTATCCAGCTTGTTATATATTTAATAAAATTTAATTACAAATAAAACACGTCTTGTAATATTATAAATATTATAATGATATAGTTGTCAAAAAAAATGAAGATCTAATGATATTGTTTATCCGATCACATTGTCGTGTCAATGACTATAATAGTGGCCCGACTGAGTGCCCCCTCCGGCCATTTCTAGTGACTACGTTGACTAGTGAATTGTGGCCATTGTAGGACACCGAGTTTTAAACTACCACGAGTTCAAATCAGACATTTAGTCTGTTCGGTTGCGGCGTGCCGTGTAGTTCGTTCAGCGTTCAATCGTGTTTGTTTTATTTATGATAATCGATTATCTTTCATAATAGTTGATTTTCTGCTATCTAATTGCTTTGTTTCGATTCTTAATATGATTTTTTTTTAAAAATAAAATCAACGAACAAACTAAGTTAAGAAGAAGAACATTTTCAATGTAGGTTTGTTTTTGTAAAATATTATTCAAGTATGTTAATTTCATTATTTGGATTAGTTACCAAGACTTTCTCCAGCTTTACGACTTTAACTCAGCAGATTAAAATACGATAAATAAAAAATAATTTCAAAAATTATTATAATATTTATATACAATCAATATTAGAGCTTTGATAAATATAATATGACAGTTTTAAAAGATCTACCTAACTTGAGTTTCTCAGATTGGTAATTAGTTGTTGTATAGGTACTTGTGTACTTGTGTAGTAATCATTAGTAAATTATATCAATATCGTAGGTATTATTCTATAATATTATATGCATGGTTTATGATTTTACTATTATGACTTTATGAGCTATGAAATTCTTAAATGTTTTACATAAATAATTTAATAGCCAGTCATTTAATGACCATAGTTTTCTCTAGTAATTACTTATAATATATAATTCTATTGTCTTATAGGTATTACCTACCTTAGTACCTATATGTATAATAAATAATCAAACGATTGACAAATATAATTCTTACATAGATAATATAATTATCTGAATTAAATATAGGTATTAATGTATTATCATTTAAATTTGATATTATGACAATAAATTATTTATTTGACATAATCTATAATATTAAATGTAAACATACAAATATGATATTAGGTATAATATAGAAAAAATAAAGAATATTAAATATCGTGAATAGAACCTAATTGGTTTTAAATTATTTTTGAATAGGTACCTACAATTTTTACATAATTTCATAATATATGTAGGTATCTATTAACAAAAAAACTTAAGTTACCAACTGTAAATTATTATATAAAATATGATGGAAAATAGATTTAAGTGAGAATCTAAATTTATCACATTTTAAAGTACCTACCTAAGTATTTTATTTAATTTACTAATTATTTCTAATAATTAATCTTCAAAATCAGTTATAGTACATGACATATTTAGAAAATACATTGCTTTACATGTTTTAATTTTTTAAATAAATTTTGTGTGTGTTATTTTTCTAGAATAATTAAAAATTAATTTATAAATTAATTTTAAAAAAGTATTCAAGTTGGATCATATTATTTCACAAAAATTTGTATACAATATATTTTCACTTAAATGATAAAGGTTTAATACGTGCTAGTCAATTCCAGGAAGACAGACTTCTTTTTCGCTTTTTAAAAAAAAACATTATATTAATAATTGTTTTTTAATAACTCCACACAATCTCATGGCCCTGAGTTATTTCACCTGCTGGCTGATGATATCATATTGTTTTTTTGTCGAATTATTTCCTAGGTCAAACATAATAATTTGTTTTAATTATATTTACTATATTCCTGTTGAGCAATAAGCAAATAATACACATAGTATATCAATTAACTATTTATTTAATTAACTTAATAATTTATGGAATAAAACAATAACATATATGCTTTTGTTTACATTTTTAAAATTCGAATATAAATTACATTTGATATACAAACTTATATCAAGAGGAAAAACAAGGTTCATTTTTATTACAACAAAATAACATAGAATCAATAAGAAAACGTTGCTTATTTTCATCATAATAATATCTTTATATAAATGAATGTATCAATCTATAGAAGAATATTACATTTGACCTTCAGATAAAAACGTGCTAAACTTTTAAAATCGATTATATTTCATGTCATCGTGTTGTTTTTATAATCTGTATATCATTATCCATATAATGTTAACAATGTAATGAACTAATAACGTATTGTATTTTAAAATCTTATGTTCAAATGCATTTAAAACCACAATAATTACTTAATATTATTAAATTTTGAATAAATTAATATTTTTGCTAAATTAAATTTTAAAATCAATTAAATTATCTATATTTGATTAAGAGTAATAGCTTAACATTTTGAAAACATATTTGAATTTGTTTATTAAACTTTTTTCAAATGTTATTATATTATATTATTAATATTTATAATACTATGATTTATTATTATTAAAATAAATTATTCTATATTTTTAATGTTTGTGACTTGTTACAAACTTATATGTGTATTAATAATTTTACTATTAAGACTGTTGTATTGATGTTGTGTGTTTAATTACTTCTATTATAGTTAAGTATACTGTATAAGATAAATACGTTAATAAATATTCTAAAATATGTTATCTAAATTAATACATATAGTAGGTACATACAATTTTCAATTAAGATGAAGACTAAAATAAAATGTACCAATAGTGCACAATTTTTTAAATATTTTGAAAAACTTATTTAAATGTTTAGAATACTAAAAAATAACGTAAATTATTATTAAGGAAAATATATATTTTATTTTTTATAGGAAAATATAAAATTTGTAATCAGTAACCATCAATATAATTAATTACTCATAATAAAAAACAAATATTTATAAAATTGTGATATTACTGTATTTGTTATTTATTACTTTTAATTTGAATATAAAATATATAGGTACCTACGTATAGTTACCGATATTCATCAATATGTAGTATTTATAGACAAATTTTATCACTGATTTAATTTTAAATAAATATAATCTAAGATTTACGTATATGTACTATAAACTTATCGAATGTATTAATACATTTGTGAATTTGTGATAGTGGTCCATGACGATAATATGCCCTACGGTGATTTACGTAAGTGTTGACGTTGAGCTAAGAAGTTTGTAGACATAATTAATTCGTGAGTAACCTCATTTATTTAAAAATGTAATTTGTAATTTCATACCTAAAAATAGAATTATTTTTTTCATATTGAAAATTTAAAAAAAAATTGTATATACATTTTTATACACATTTAAATATTGTATTGTATTATTAAATTACCTACCCTTCAATTACGTTATTCTGAATTTAATTTATTTTTTTGACATTATCAATAATAATAAATATAATAAAATAATAGTGATTCTATTTACATTTATATTAAACATATAAATTTAAATCTATAATAATATATAGAATTAGTACAGATTTTATATTTCGTATAATCATTTATGCTCCATTGTGATAATCATTAAATAAACAGTGAGTGGGTCGAGTAGGAAAAATATGCTTGAAAAACTAAACTAGACGTTGGACACAATATTAGGTCAATTTCTACAAAATCTTTTGTTTAGCGAAATAATACATTTTAGATACTTATTTATTAAAAAAAATAACATAGTTAAGTGTACAACAAATAGTACAAATTGTTCTTATTATTCACATTTATATATACCTAGGTAAATAAATAATATTTTTATATTATTTATAATTTGTAATTTATATTTGAAATTTTGAAAACCTAAATAATGAATTTATTATAATAATTGTAATATACCTAAATGTTTATATTTGTACTAGTTTTGAGAAGGACATAAATAATTATTTTGATTTTAATTTTGTTTTCTACCTATCATTTTAAAATTGTCATTACGAAAAAAGAATAAAAAAAAATATTACATTTTAATTGAGTTCTTTGAATGAAAATGAAATGAAAATAATATATCACATTAGGAAATAAGAATTGAAAAAAAAATGTATTCATTCGCAAAGTACCTACCTACATAACCTATACCTACTTTCTAGTCTCGTATTAAATCGCAATAGGTATATCATAGTTTTTTCTTTAATATGGATGATATTATAATAAAATGTATATACCATAGAGTTTATAATTGTTATATTAAAATATTTCTTTATAATAATAATAAATATCGTTTGGGATATTTCTCAATAGGTTTCCACTTAAACAAATAAAATAACGATAGATTGTATATCTATCAAGAAAATAGCACCCACGAGCGGTGCGCATAGTGTAGTAGTCCGTCAACTGCAGACAATATAATATTAGGTACATCATAACGGTATTAGATGAGAAGACAAAAATCGATTTATAAGACTCGCGTTAGATCTTATAACATTGCTATTAATAATGTATGTGATATAGAATTCGATTATTAGACCCAATGCAGAAATACGAAACTAATCCTTAAATCCTATTTAAAACTAGTTCAACATGTAAAAAGTAATCAATACCAATATTATCTATCTACTAACTACTTCATAATAATTCTTATCTCAAGTGGATAAAGACATAAAATAATAGTATTTGCATAAAATCTATAATATGTATTATAAAATTATATATATATATATATAGACTTATAATTATTGTCAACTTTAAATTGATTGCAATAGTTATAACTACTTTTGATTTATTGAGAATTTTCAATTTATTAACAATCTATTATCCTGGTATGGATTTTTATTTAATTAAGTATGCAGTAAAATAGTATATTAAATATTACGTACCTATTTATTATTGGATTTGAAGCCTATTAGTTTTAATTTTGTATATTGTATAACGAAATGTTCTACTACATTGCACTATAATAAATATTAATATTAAATAACAAAATATAGTAATAAATATAATAAAATAATGAATATTATTATATTAGTCATAACTAAATAACTATACACACATACTATAGTATACACTTGTCATTTTCAAATCTGAATAAGTATTTATGTATGTGTACATATGAAAATGTTTACAGGTACTTTACTCTATAATTTTAAATAAATTATTTCTTTGTGAAATATATACAGATCTTAAATCATCTGTGATCGGTGTTGTTTTTATTTATGAAAGTACATTGATGAACATAAGAAAGGATTTATTTTGTAATTCTGACTCAGCAATATTATATAATTGTATACGTTGCCTATAATAATATATGAGTGATGTGATTTGTTAAATTAGGTAGGTACTTGTTTTGACTTCTAATACTATATATTCGTTCAATAAGTATAATATATTAAGTTACATTGCTTTTAAACTGTTGGTACTTATTAATTTTATGCACTACTAAACAGTTGACTCTTTATTTTATATTATTTCAGTTTTAGTCAATTTTAGATATACATTAATAAAAAAAAACATTGTCATAGGTATCTAACCTATTTGTTGATTAAGATCAATGTATCATACATGCATTTATAATATTTTTTCTATAATTCATTTTTATATTATTGTTATTACATTATATTATATAAATTTCATTATACCGGCCATAACTAATAAAATATCATTATAGATCATAAGTTAGGTATATATATATATATATATAAATATAGTATATATATAACTATAAAATCCTAATGTTTGTGTATATTATGTCTTATGTATATACACAATTAAACATATTATATTTCATAAATGAAAATGTATACAAGTATATGTTTGATAATTATATTATTACCCATGTAAAATCTCGCGTGTCTAGTTCCTAACGATACTTAATAGTTAATAGTTAATAGCTATTATGACTAAGAAACAGGAGTATAATTATAAATGTACTTATAAAGTTGTAACATTAATATTGTATTGATTAAGTTATACAAAACCATTATAGTTAATAATTTCTATGGTATAATATAACGTTTTTACTTTGTTAAAAAAAAAAATCATAAACAATTAAAGCTATCGTGATGATAAAACTCTTAATATGTTTATAATTTTTATTTCCTAAAAAGCATATATTTAAAAACTGAACAAAACAAAATTAAATGTATACTTATTACAAATTAATTTCCTAATATAGAAAATGTATTGGTTATGTTGATATAATATTTCTAATTAATAATTACAAAACATATAATTATTAGTTTTAGCTAAAGATAATATATAATATAAATATAAACACGAATATATTAGAATAGTATACAACTTTAGCTTGAACCGATATGGAGAATATTGAAAATGATCATTAATTATAAAGGGTTATATATATAATTATATTTTAGGGATAATATATATAAGAAATAAGAATAATGAAGTATCATATTACATTTTATGAATTAAAACTTTATGATCTAGTTAACTAAAAACCATTTTGACCCCTTGGAACGTGATTTGTGCCAATTGGGTAGCATGTTATTAGAAGGAAAAAGAGGTTATAAAAGTGCTGTTAATATTATATTATAAATTTTGTAAAATAAAAAATAATAAACTCGTAGGGGTAATATCAATTTTATATTTTATTTAAGAGTAATTTTCTACATTTTATTTTAGAAAAATTAATTATAATTTCAAAAGCAAAAAATATATTTATTATTAACTAAAGATAAAAAATTACGTTATCCAGTTATCTATATTTAAAGCACAATATTAAAGTTATTCAATATTGTTATTAGAATTGATTATTGAGTATAATAATAACCTAATGAAAACTTTACTTAAAAAAAAAAAAATTATACTACGAGTATTTACGAGACCGTTATTTTTTGTGTATCATAATAGACGTCATTGTTCTGGTCGATATCACACCACCGCAAGCCAGTTGTAAACCATAGATACACCTGTCCTGTTCACCCTATGGTGTTTTTTGTCTGTGTAACCGTTAGTGGTTGCTTTCGAGCAAAATTGTACAGTCACATAAAAAGTAGATTACGAAACAAAATAAATTAATACTGGTTAACGGTTAGAGAATTTTTTGTTTTTTTGTAAAATATTTTTAATTAAAAAACAATGGATTTAAACTGAATGTTTTTTTTACAAATTCATTTTTTTTAGATTACTATTTCTACTTTGGTTAAATGAAAGCGATCTTCGATAATAATTTCACATAATGACGAACTAGTATGGCTAAAACGCAAATCGTCCGTAAAATAAACTGCGGAGACGTGAAAAGCGATTTCTCGTGTCTAAGCGTTCCATCTTATCAAAGGTCTATATGACAATAATTTTAATGATGTTATCTTAATTTAAAAAAAAATGAAAATATAACTTACTTTCATTATTTATAATACCTATACAATCTGTTTGACATTTTTAGTTATTCTAACTCTTTTTTTCTTTTTTCTTTCAATAAACAAGTAGATTACTTAATCTATTATCAATTTTTGCAAATATACATTTTTCATTGAATATTAAATAATTGTTTAAGACAATTTATAAATTTAATTTAAATTAATACAATTAAATTTAATATCGATTTTAATTACATTTTGGTCATATTATCTGAGGTAAAATGGTAATCGTTTTTGTAGTAAATAATATATAGGACAGTAAAATATGCCAACGGCCTCATTTCCTTATCATTTAATTTTACCAAGCTTTAATGTTTAAATTGCATATACGTATTATACTTACAGATGTATAATATATATTTTTTTTAAATTATAGAGTATTATATTATTTTATTAAATCAATAAAAATTAATTAACTGTATACATTATCTGATTCAGTAAAAAAAATAATTTATTATATATTTTTAATTAATTACGTATATATTATATAAACAATTTATATCCATGAACTTAAACCTTTATGTTTTAAAGTAAAATGTACAACTCATAACTTATAAAGTTATATATAGATGTTAATGTTTCATATAATGGGATATTGATCAATTGATAATTATTATACTTACAAATATACAATTTGTCTATTGAGTGAAATACGTATAGATATTTTTTTTAATTATTATAACCGAATAAAATTCATTGATTTGATTTATTATATAAATGATATATTTAAAATAATGTATTTTTATAATTATTATTATATTATAATAACTTCTTTAATTTTCAATTTTTTAAAGATTAACTAAAAGGATGGAATTTGTATTGTTTCAAATACATTGTAAAATAATAATATGAAACAATACCAACTATGCATACACACAATTGTATCAGTCGTGAAAAATAATAATAACAACCATTTGTTCAAATAATACACTGTTTTCATGAACAATTTAGGCGTTTATTTAATGTTAATGATCGTGAATTTATCATGTTGCAATGAAATGTACATACTGTATGAATAAACAGACGACATTACGACAACATAGTCAATTGCGTTTGATGTGTATTGAACGGTAACTGTTTGTAATTTGTGTGGACGGGCAATTTAATGCTTTTGGTTTATTTTCACACTTCTTTAGGAACTAAACATAATAATATCATTGTTATTTTTTCAACGATTTAATATTATGAACAATATTTATGTTTTATAGTTAACGGTACGATCGAGCATGAAGTGGTTTCAGAAAAACAGTGAAGATGCTGCAGCACCTCGATTACTTAGTCTTTCGCCAATTAGAAACTATGATTCAGGAGACCCTGATTATTCAGCCGAGAGATACTACCAGTTACCACAAGGTCCAAGGAGGTCTAGATTAGGTATACATTTAATATAGTAAAAATTGTTTTGCAATATTTTTCCATTTAATTCGGTTTCGTATCACTACAACATATATTATGCAATTTAATAATAGTATATGTAAATGTGGTATATAATATAGTGAATGGCCATATTATTAAATAATATTAAATCCATAATTTTAATATGATGATTTATAAACATTAAATTGTATTTGATATCATGCTTAAAAAAAAATGTTATCATCATGAGAAGTTTCAACTAAAGATATTAAAAATTAGCTTTTTCAAAAAATCAGTAGACATATGTTATAAGAGATATATAACATTTATATTTTGAATTAATACAAATAATAATAATCTATTGCAATACATATTTTTTAATATGAAACTATACCTATAGGTAGTAAAATATTCATAAACTTGTTATTAGCTGTTCGATATACGTTTTATAATTTTTATCTTAATTATTATTAAAGTTAACTGCAATGGATTAAGATATTAATATAAGTTCCGTACATTTATTTGTTTTTTTTCAAAAAAATGTAGTATGAATACTTCTCAGTTAGGTACAAATATAGTGAAATATTCAAATATATGTGTATATGCATGTTGTATACAATAATCGATTCATTTTATATTATCCAAAATCTATACTCTTATATTTTAGTTAAATATCTACTTCAGAATATTTTACTTCAGATTTTGTTAAAAATAATAATTTAAGTGGAAACGATTATTACGTACGTATCTACACTTATATGTTCAATTCTTGTTTAGAAATATTATTATTCTTAATTCATAGTAATTTGTATCTTATATACTTTGAGCAATAAACGAATTTTAGAGGCTGTTATAACTACAAATAATATTAAGATTTAAATTTTATTATGAATATTCCCGTATAACTCCGAACATTCGTGGGAATCAGGTCATAAATTGCAACATAACTACACGAGCAAAGAAGCGCCTACGTCAGTACTTGGAGATTACAACAGCGGCGTTTATGATATTGATAATAATAAACATAATAGGTATCTGTTAGCATTGAGAACACGATTTTAGGTAGTACATGTCTATACTTTATAGTATGACATACAGACAAATATATTTGGTATATAAAATTTAACATAACGCATATTTTAGACAAACAAAATATTATATTAATTGCCAGATATTTAGAAAGTGCATTAATCAATTTTCGAGGGATAGTTAGGTAGTGATTAGTTACAGCACTTTTAATAATTATAATTTACAATTTATATATTTAAACAAATATATTTACAATTTTTAAGAAAAAAAATAGTTAAGTACAATACATACCTAATATATATTATAAACTGTATAACTGTATAGTTGATATTTTTGTTCAATATTTATATATAATTTAATAAATTAAATTAAATTAAATTTTTTTAAAGCTCTGTTTTTAAATTAATTTATTATTAATATATAATTAATATTTATAAAATAATTATTAATAATTAATATGTATTAAAATCTGTCATAATAAATCATTTTTGTCTTTTTTTAATAACTTGTTAGTATACTTTTTTTATAATTTTCGTATACTCAAATTCTTGTTAAAAATAATAATTATAGTTTTCTTAGAAATATTATGCAATAAAAATATATTGTTAATGGTTATGTTCATTTAAATTTACTAACACTTAAAAAAAGAACTAAATAAAAATTTGAAGAATGATATTTTTTTAAAAATTTTAATTAACGTAAAAAAACATAATATTTTTAATATAATGCGAAAGTATAACTATTTTTAGCTATAATGCTAACTTTTTCTAAAAAAATAAACGGTTAGTTTCTCCTAAAAACTTAAAATAAAAACATTATTGTATTATTAATATTGTATTCGTAGAATGTACACTCTGATATTACAGTATTGTTCCAACTGAATACAAAACTTTTTATCAAAGGGATAAAATACATTAAACTTTTATTTATATAAACAAATTATCTATGTAACAATCTATGTCTCGTTACACTTATTTTAAAATTGTATAGTTGAGATTATTATCAAATTAAATAAAAAAAAAAAAACATAATATAATAATAAATTAAAAAGTTTTATTTTAATATATTACAGTATTATAAATATCATAATTAGTTATTAATATGTATACCCAATACCGCATTTCATATGACGTCACGCCCATCAGGGGAATGTTGTATTCGGCATACGATTGGAATGCCGGTTTCGATAAACACCAGGTTTTTTCACTATTTTGACATCAAATAACCAGGATTGAAATAATTCTGCATATATTTTTCCTAGGTCAGGTGATGTTTTTCTCTTATACAATTATTTAAATAAATTGATTAATATATACTCGTATTGTACTCGTATATTTAGACAACTCAAAATTCGATTCATAACTAATCATTTGAATTACAATTTTAAGCGTTTTTATAATGCACTTGTAATTCAATTGAAATAAAAATAAAAATATTTTGAATTTATACATTTCGTAAATAACGATTCAATTATTTTGATTGAAAATTGTGAAATTTATAAAAATGTATATATTTATTATAATTTTTTTTTTATGGATAATTAATAATTATTGTTAATGAAATAACTGATAAATTTCAAGTTTAATCATCACATTTAGTATAGGTATATGGTACATCAACTAACTTTCTATAAACTGATATATTTGGTCATATTTAATATGAAAGTACACGGTTTATTTTCTAAATATTATTTTCCTAATCCCATTTCAGATATTTAAAATTTCTCCTACGAGTCGTATGGTACACAAAATAGATATTGTTATAAATAATTTTTAAATTATAAATTTTTATTTATTCAATAATATTTAACGATCGATTATTTATGGACTCGTGGTCCACAAAAATAAATTTCATCAATAAATTTATTTTTATTAAGTAAATTATTCTTAAATGCATACTTTCATATAGGTATAATATAGGAACGTACCTATAATATAAATCTATAAATATATATGTATGTTATGAACAAACATGGTTTTAAAAATTTTAAATACCTATAGCTCTATAGGTATGCGACTATGCTTGATTTCTGGATTTAAAAATGAGTTTACTTATGAATGATCAGTTCATTCTTGTATTATAATATTATGTTTCTCAGGACCATAATAAGTGTTAATAAATAGGGTGGGAACAACAACAATTTTTTACCCACTCTAAATAATTAATTTAACAACAATATATTTTATATATTATTTTAATTATATAAGTTATTTAATAGTAAATAAATAATTCTATTCGGTATATAATATATACTATTTAATATTTTACATAATATTTATTATTATGATGTTTATTATAAAAATTATTTATTATCACAAGAAAGACCATTGTAATATTTTGAATTACAAAGTTTACCTGAAGATTTACATATTTTACATTGTATTTTACATACACATTTTTTGCCACATTTGACCTCCAGATAATGATAAAACATTCGCATTTTCAATTAAAAATTTATAAAAAAAAAGGCAAGAAACTACTGATTCTGGAAATTCCTCCGTCGTCCTTTCTTCTCTTTCCTTCGTCCCGGTAAAGTTAATAGTAGAATGTTATTGTGTTACATTATGATTAATATGTGAATGCAATGATATATTGCATTTGGAAATACGATTTTGTGTGAACCTCTGACAAATACACAATATATTATACTGATAATTCGTTTACCACGTATGTAGATAACCTATAAGAATACTCAAACAAATTTTCAAGTCCCTGTATTTAAAATTGCATTAATTATCATAAAATATTTAAAATGAAATTCATCAAAATCAGTTAGGTAGTTAACATAACCGTAATTTTCGCAGTTTTTTAATGAGCGTTAATTGGATTTTATGGTTTATATTTTGATTTATTAAAAGCACATATTTTTGCTATTGATTTTGAGCAATAAAAAACTTTCGAAAAATAGTTTTTATCATATATTTTAAATTATTAAATTTTCAATTTGTAATCAAACATTTGCCGCTCATAATGAGTATACTACGAGTATTTTTGGTAGTTGTTATATTTCCCCTCATCTGCAATAATCCCTTGGTTCTTTTTTTTAATTCTACTACTAAAGATTTCTGTTTAATAAATTATATTGTACTATCTATGATTTTCTTCACATAGATCCATATATCAAACAATTTATAATTATAGATAATAACGTATTAATGTGGTACAAAATTAAGTCAAATTCTAAAAAAGTTGACCTAGTGAATTTATAAGAATCAATAAGAAAATTAAAAATATTTATGATGTAAAATATTCAAATCATTTTATAAATATTTATATGATTTTAGATTGTTGTATTGGTTTTATAATGCTTTATTTTCATTTTTAATACACTGATATACTAACATACTAGCATACTATCTATAATACATAATCGTACAGTTTTTATACGTTGTGAATTAATTCAATTTACAACACGATTAATTTAAAAAAATTATCGTATTATATTAAATAACTACAATTAATTTATTCCAACATTTATGTAAGTATATCTGTTTTAGACGCGTCTACTTTACGATTGGAAAGACCAGGCAATAGTCGAGATACCCACTGCTATAATATCCGGGACCGAACAATTGTGACGCAAAGTTCGCGGAGCAAACAAAGCAAAGAGAAGCGAAATCCTTTGTTGGAACAGGTTAAACATACTGGCCTTACACATTTCAAACCAAATTCAACAGTTAAACATAACCACGGGGAAACAATTTATACAAATGGTGTTCGCAACGATGACGTAGATGATGACGATGATGATATTACAACAATAACTAGTAGATTGAAGGCTATTTCAGATAGATATTTAAAATCATCGACACACAGGTTTTTAGCGAAATTCTATAAAAACTCTTCTACTAAAATCGATGGCAGATCAACTGAAAACCAAGAACCAAGCACAGAAAGAAACCAAATAAATAAGGTTGGTAAACAAATAAATATCGTTCATTAAACATTTTGTATAAAATACCACTATTATTTATTTTGTAATTTTTTTATGATAATAAAAATGTGAATTTTCCAACATTGACCAACGTTTTAAAATTTAAAATGCGGAAAAATGTAAAAATATTAGTTTTAATAACAATACATTTTATGCAGGTCAAGTTAAGAAGTTTTTCTTATGGTGCGTTACCTGGTTTGGACGAGTTTCGGAATAAAATTACTGAAACAGTGTCAGAAAAAACCACCACTCCGCCCGAAGACGATGATAGTGGCATATTATTAAATGATCCTCCAATTGATACAGTTAATGGAACCTTAGAGACTGGAACACAAGATTACTGTTTTAGAAGCGCATCTCAGTATGGTAAAAAGCGACATTACGCATTTAGTTTGCCACCCGACAATAATCAATCATTGACCAGATTACTACCCAGAACTAATAAAAACAAAGCGTCATATAGATCAGTGCAATTAAATAGAGATTATCCAGAACAGGTTTTAGGTGTTCAAATTAAAGAAATACGGTCCGAAAACTGTTTTGGTTATATGGTCATCAATATCGTATCAGGAGGAGTGGCCGACCGGTAAATAAAATTTAGTTTAAGGACAATAAATAATTATTATTTTAAAAAGCTAGATTGATTAATAATAGTTTATACCTTACATGGTTGCACACACCCTACTTATGTATAAATGTATTTTAAATTAAAAAGTAATACTAATACAAATAAAATAATTTTAAACAATTATTTATACTTAATATAATTTCAAATAAGTTTCATTTAAATATTTTTTAAAGAATCAACTAAATATTAATATTTAAATTATAAAAACAATAATTAAAAAATTGATTATTAATCATTCATAATTTTTTATACTTTAATGTTTTTTAAAAAAGTATAAAATATATTAACTCGTTAATATAAAACATAAATTTCTTATTTAAAGTAGGTTATTATTTTTTAAATGTGTCACTTAGTTTTATTATTATCCAGCATACCACGGTAGATTTAAATTAACAGTTTGATGGTTAAATTTACGTAAATTTATATTTACTGAATACGAATAATACTTTCCAGTCAACGAATAACCTAGTTACCTAATACCTACTATTTTCAATTTATTCTGGTTTAAAGTTTAAACCTAAAATAATATGATAATAAATCAGGGCCTTGCACCCCCTTAAAATTCAAACACCCCAAACCTTTATTAATCCGAAAGATATTTCGAAAACCCCGAATAAACAATCCAATTTAAACACATATAGTAATTGATTAAAAATAACATATATTTGTTCTAAACGTCGGTCGGTGACGTGAAAATACCCAGTATTATATGTATATCACAAAAAGTGATTTATCTTACAAGTTAATTAAATAATATAATATAAATTATTATAATTATTCAATTTTTGTTTTCATTTTATTTTCAATCATTATTATAATTATTATAATAAAATAGTATAATATAGGTAGGTATAAATTAACCAATATCAAGTATGTGAACCGAGTCCAGATATCCTAGTTAGATAATTAATTTTGAAAATCATGTGTTTATTCTGCACCCGTATTAACCAATATTAACCCATATAATATCGATTATGAGCACCCGAATAGCTTGTAAAATTTATCATTTTGGTGTTTTGAATAGGTATTCAAAAGGTTAGGTTAGTTAAGGTTAGTAATTAAGGTTAATATACCACCAACATCCGAAACCCATAAACCCTAATAAATAATTAGAGTGCAAAACTACACTTTTTACATAAGTTATTATTTTTTATGTGATACATTTATTTATTTCACTATATCTATATGACTATATCTCATTTAACGTACTATTATTTTTGATGTAATAAAGCAAATTACAAATTACAAGTAGATGAAATTGGAAACATCAGGAAAACATTATAAATATAATAATACTTAATAACGATAAAATTTAATTTACTACCCAGTTTATATATCTGCAGAAAGGAATATTACAACAAAATTGTTTTTTTAAATAATTTTTTTTATAAATTAGATTAAATTATGAAGCTCTAAATGTAATCTTATGTAAAACAATAAACATCCAAATTATAAACTAAGTTTACTTTTTACTACATTTCAAAAAAATTTGAATGCAATATTATTATACTATAAAATACGATTCTGAGCGAAAGTCAGTCAGATATACAATATATTATACTAAAAATCCGGTCCAAAATTTTTCTACAAGTGTAAATTACCCATGAGATTACTTAAAAAAATATTTAAGACCTTACCATCAAAACTGAATTAGTTTTCACAAAATATAAAAATTCAAATTAACGGAAATCGTAATTTTGCCGATTTTTTCATTATTTTTTGGTAGTTATTCTTCTCCCACTTTGGTAGTTAAAAAAGAACCAAGTAAAGTACCAAGAAGATGCAATTTTCTATCAAAAACATACCCTATTTGTGTTCGGACTATTATTTATGCACCCGACAAAATATTTTGTAAAAATATTAAGTAGTATATGAGTAGGCCTGTACAAAATTTTCAAACCATTAAACCAAAAACTGCAGGAAATATTAAACATTTTTAAAAATGTTCACATCCCTATATTTAGTAAAAAAAATTAACCAATCTGTTAGGTAGACCACAGTAAAGTAGGGCAGGCTAGCAATTTTCTAAGCTTAAGATCGACACCGAAAACGCAGAAAAACGAACTATAATGTTATTTGGACTTGATTTTCAATTTTCTGCAATAGGATAATAATATAACCTATGCGTGTTGTGCATTTTCAGGACCAGCGATCTGGAAATAGGCGATCAGATCATAAACGTTAACGGACGTCATCTAGCGGGACTGGACGCGACCGAAGCCAACCGTCTGTTGAATGACGGCCGCGGCACGGTGGACTTGTTGGTGATCGCCGGACAACACCACAGCGGCGCAACGGAATTGGACGACGCGCAACGGCACCGTCGGCTGAGAATGCCCGAGACGTCGGTGGACTATGACGCGGTGCCGCAACCGACGCAAGTGACGGAAGTGCATTCGGTGGCGCATTCGCCGTCCGTGCAAAAGTACAACAATAACGGACAGACCGTCGTGTACATCACGCCACCGCAACAGGCGTCAACCAGGAATAATAACGTATCCACGGTGTACCTGAAGGGCGACGGAACGATGGCCGACTGCGACGCGGATTGCACGACGTTCTGCACGTTGCCCAGGCGACCGCGATCGACGTATTGCACGTTCCACACATTCGTGCTGGTCAAGGGCCCCGGAAAAAAGGGCCTGGGATTTACAATCGTGGGCGGTAAGGACTCGCCGAAAGGAGCGATGGGCATATTCATCAAGAGCATTTTAGAGAACGGCCAAGCGGCCGAAGACGGCAGACTAAAACCCGGTGGGTATCGAAGTTATGTATTAGGGGCTGACGTTGATAATTGCGCACAATACATTTTAGAATAAACATGTCTATGTGGTAAATTGCGACAAACACATTTTTAGGTATACATTTCTATATAGTTAATTGTGCTCGTCCTATATTTAAAGCAATATCATTTTAATGATAACCTTATTATACCAATACTCATAGTCCAAAGGACACCGCGAGGAAGCGACTGTTACTATCCTTCATATTTTTTCTATCCTAGAAAAATATTTTGAAATGAGTTAATAAAATAAAATTATAAAGTATATAAAAAAAATCATGTCTAAAAATGTTTTTATGCTACATCGACACTTTGTTTCACCTATAAAGCCAATTAGAGTAATAATTTTCATAAATTACAATACCTACTACTTTATTTTTAGCTAAATACACATACGATGGTGTTGTATGAACAATTTATTCGTTATACTTTTGTTTATAAAATAATTGATTCTATAATCAACGGTTATATACCTATTATATTTATATTAGTAGATACCATTATAATTTTGATTATAAATGAAAATTTATAAAATTTATAAACATTAGGTTTTTACAACAATGTAATGTACAAAAATGTATAAAATCAGAAATAATGAATTCAAGGTTTCTTAGAAACTAATGGGCGCATATTACTATAGTCAAAATAGAAATCAAAAAATGCTGTGCATTGTGGGCGTAATTTACAATTGCCTAAATATTATACCCTTGTAATTTATAGATATGTCATAAATATTTATTATTTTATCTTATCATTATGAATTTAATTTAATTTGTTTAACATAAAATAATAATTGATTATATAACATTATATAAAGCTGATACTAATACTAATTATAAAGTGTTGGAAGATTTAACTGACAATTCGTTTTTTTCTATAGTTCCAATGTAGACGGTTTTACTATAAAATATTCAAGTATAAAATATAAATTTTAGTCTATAATTTTGAAATTTTATATAATTTTTATCAATTAAATCCTGTTGTTTTTTTTCCCACGGTTTTCCATATTTTCATAATTACTATATAATTATTCTTAAATGTTAATCCTTCTACTTTCTAGGTTTAATAGCATAACAATTTTCCACTGCGAAATTGTAACTGCAATATAATAAAATTCTTACTGAACAAAATAAGCCATTGATTATTCTAACAAAACTTTTTATTTTTGTGTACTTTCTATGATATATTTATTTAATAATTTGTATTTAGAAGCATTAAATGAAAATACATATGAGGTTTACATTATTAAATTAAATTAAAAAAAAATAAGTAGGTTAGGTTAGTACTGTTCCTATGATATAATAATAATAATAATAATAATATATTATACTATATAAAAAAAAATTTTTTTGTTAAAAACATAAATTGATATGTAAAATACAATGTAAAATTAATTACACGAATATTTTTAGTAAAATTATAAATAAATCATTATTTTTTTTTTTTAATAATTATGTTTTAAATAGTTGTTTAGTGGTATAGATTTTTTTTTAAAAGAAAAAAAACACAATATGTTTTTAATTCATGATAATTGATGACTAATACAGTAATACAAAATTATACAAAAAAGCTTTAGAAAAAAAATTATTGAAACAAATATCATTTAGCTATTAATTTTATTTCAATTTTATTTTGTTTCGTTCACTTGATAGTTATTGTTTTACATTTTCTTGAATTACACAATTTTACCAATTTATATAATTATAGCATTTGTGTATAATTAGGAAAATAACTGTACCTACTTGTAGGTTGTAACTGTGTTTTTATTATTCATTCTTTTCAATAGTCATAAATGTAAAATATGTACTTTATGAGTAATATAACACATAACGCATTTATAAATAATAAACGTATTTCATAAAAATCAATAATAATAAAAAATAAACTTTGGTTACTACACTCAGGTACTTAAATAAAGCAATCCACTAGTCCAAGCTTATTGATACGAGATTATTTTAGTATTATAAAATAAACTAATTAAAAAATATATCCTTAATTGGCTTATTAGTACCTTTAGGTACTTAATTGTATCTAGTAAATGCAGTTTGTCGACTTGGAAGCTATATTATATTTTAGTTATATATTATATAAATACAATTATCATAATCGTATTATGTTTAAGTAGTTCTTCATATTAATATATTATATAATATTATATTGTAAATCAATAATGTCACCGCGGAAATATTTTAATTGTATTAAGTATAATGTTTTGTTTGACTTGAATGACAAAAATATCCTGTTATGGCAAGTCAGCTAAAACTGAATGGAATCGTCAGTAAATAAACCCATACCGAACTGAATTTTTTTTTATTTATACACAAAATCATTGCGTGTATTATTATAACTTTTGAATTGATTTAATTGTTGTTTATTACAGGAGACGAAATATTAGCAGTCAATGGAAGTGTTTGTCAAGATTTAACTCATGCAGAAGCTATAACACTATTTAAATCGTTTAAAAGTGGTTCTATTGTTCTACATATTTGTCGTAGATCTAAAGCGCCAAATAGGTAATGTCAAATACTAATGTAAACGCTATTTTTGAATTTTATGTTTAATATTAAATGTGATTGCATTAATATGTAGTACGTTAGGTTAGGTTACGTTAACAATTTCAAAATACAGTGACCAATTACAAATTAAACGTGATTATTCAATATTTGTTTAAAAAAAAAACGTTAATTTTTATTAGTATAGATAAAATATCATTGTATCGGTATAGGTATTCACTGTACCTTTACTGTACTGCTAATATTCACTTATGGAATTTTTTAATCTTTTTATTCATTTTAACTTAACTAATTTTGAGCATATTAAGATAAATTAATAATTACCTATAACTTTCATAGCAAAATAAAATAATAATAACGTTTTTTCAATTATATATACCAGCGGTTCCCAAACTATGAGGCGCGTCTTCTTTGGGAGGCGCAAGCACTCAGTAGGGGAGGCACGAGGTAAATATGATATTTGTTAATATTGTATTTTGTCATAAAAATAAAAATATTTAAATATTCAAATTATTTATTTATTAATGTAAAGCGCAATTGTTATTTTTTTCCTTTTAGAGTGGCGCGAACCAAAAAAATTTGGGAACCACTGATATATACTAATATTTGTGATTTGTGTATATAATATTTAAATTTACGTATTTTAATATTAAATTGTTATTTTTATATCACTTTACATATAAATAAAAATAAAAAATACATTCCTTATAATAGCAATGTAAAACCCATAAAATATAAAATAAAATTGTCATAATAATAAAACAATTTTAAATTTAAATATTATTGAATGATATTCCGAGAATGTAAAAACTGGTTCTTTTTATGAAGTCACTTTTTAAACATAATGTTTTAACCTAAACTTTTTCAGAGAAATCCAAAAAATATTAAAAAAATTTAACTACTTTATATTATTTATATAGTTTATAATAAATATAGCTGTTTATACTATAGTAAATAAGCATTGTAATAATTATTTTTTTACTTTTCTGATTTTTTAAATTTTTTTTTTTATAATATGATGACGTGTTTTTTTTAAAAAAATTTAGAGCCATCAAAGCCAAGTCGTGTACGAATCTATTGAATGATGACAATGCGGGATCAGATTAAGAACAGTCATGTTTTAGTTTATTTCTATTGGTTTCAATCGTTCCAGTCTAGTCTATGGTGAAAATAAAAAAATGACGATGTTTTTATGGATAACCTAAAATCATATTATTATACAGATTTACGACTACGCATCCATACTATTATGCCATGATGTTTATATTATATTTTATGTATTATTATCTTTTGAATAGCCATAACATATTATTTATAATATTTTTGAATATCGATATTAATTAATGTACTTTCTAATTAATTCGATTATTATTTTAGTTCCTATTAATATTTGGATGTTTACTCATTTATAGTAATAATTTTCGACAATGAATGATTTGTTTTGTATATTATATACCTACCTATAGACCATATTGTATATTTTCATAATATGTCATGATTAAATGTAATAGAAATAATATTGTACCTACTTTTCAAAAATTATCAATTTAATTTTGTTTTTGTTTTTTTTTTTTTTATTGTTGAAATAAAGTTTTATATCATAATATAAAAAATTATTCAAGATATGTTTGTGTACATTTTTTTATCATGAACAACAATATCATCATTAATATTTTATATGAATTAAATATGTTCAATCAAACCTATTGATACCTAAACCTATTATAGTTTTGAATGTAACTTTTTATTATTATATGTGTAAATATCTGATAATTGATATTTCAATATTGAACTATACAATATTAATATTAATACCTACCTACTCATTTCAATAAAATAAATTAATATAACGTATACGTATTACATATCTATATATTGGCTCTTAACTAATAATTATTAATATTGTGTAAATGACTAAATGCATGTTTCTAAATAATACATTTTTGTATGTAATTCTTATCCATAGCCTTAATAATACATTAATTATATAGGTATGCATATTGTATGCAACTCTAAAAGATATAATGTATAATAGTTAATAGGTTAATATTTATATTATTATACAGGCTGATAAGTAGGTACTTACCATAACATAGTACAATGAAATATATTTCAGAAATTTTTTTTTTTTAATTCCATCAAAAATTCAAAAGTATTTTAATATCTTATTAAATGTTTAATGCTGAGTATTAACATTATTGATTCATTTATTTTAATATCTAAGAATAATAATATTATTCTGATAAATTATTAGTTATTAGTTATTATTTATTATTAGTCATTTTTTTTTTTTTTTTTTAATTTTATACAGTAGTACAAAATAAGATAGGTATTATTATATAAGTTTAGTTTCTATTCAAAAATTATTTTTTAATAAAATGGTACTATTATATAGTCTATAATTATGACGGCTTGTATCTGATATGTAGGTCACGAATTTATTTAAGTAAGCATTCAATTTAAAATTCACGGATAAGTGTAATATAAATATGAATTACCATTTACCTATAAAACATTCAAATATAGAACTAAATATATAATATTATATTTTTTAATCAGAAACTTAAGAAAATTTGTAATTTATCAGACAGTCAATGGAATTTTAATAATTTAAATTTAAATGACAAATTAATAATTAATTAAAAACAATATAAATGATATATAAAATAAATCATATCATAACTATAATTAAACATAAAAATAAAATATTTTCTTCACACTTCTGTCTTCTCTATATAAAAAACCTAAAAAACCATAAAATAAATCAGTTGTACCCATCACCTATATACGTTTCGATGTTTTATGGATCTGTTTTGTTCCAAATTACCCTACAGAAAATAACTTAACATTAAATATAAGTAATACAAATAGTTGTATGTAGGATTGGACTAGCCCACCGGGATACCGGGTATTTTCCTGGTGGACCGCAGCATTAAAGGGGCCGCTAACATATTGAAGTCCGAGGTGATGATTTTGATAAAAAACAATAATTGTTTTAATTGGTTTATTATGGAATTGATAAAACCAATACTCGATCTAGTCTTATTTAGCCGGGTTGCAGAAATAAAATTGGGGCCCCTTTTTGTTTTTTATAAAAAAATATTTTACTCTCGTGGTAATATAAATAGATAATATAATAATATCTGTGCAAAATTATTATTTATAGTTCATTAATCGATTATGATATAGTAATATATCTATTTTCAAAAGTTTTTCCTTGGATGAGGAAAAACTACCAAATAATTACGGAAAATCGTAATTTTGACGAAATGACTTGAACATTTTTTTTATTAATCACAGAGCTTTGAATTTTTTCCAAAAATGTTTAATATTACCTGCAATTTTGGGTTTAACGGTTTAAAAATTGTATAAAAGCTTATTCATATACTAATTAATCTATTTCAAAATATTTTGAAAATTGTACGTCACAACTTTTTTTTATGATTTTAATCATATAATCTTTAGTAGATTTAATTGAATATCATCATTTTTATATTTATGATATTTTATATTTTTTTAATAGTTTAAAAACTTTTTGTTTTCGAGTATAAATATTGGTTTGATTACGACAAATAGGGTATGCTATCAATAGAATATTGCACCTACTTGGTACTTAATTTTTCAGATTTCTCAAAAGATTTTCCTACTACCAAAAAATGACGGAAAATCGGGAAATTACGTTTTCCGTTAATTTGATTTTAAAATTTTGTAATAACTAATTATGTTTCGATCGGACATGAAAATTTGTTTAAGTAATCTCATAGGTAATTTATACACGTGGTAAAATTTTGAAATGGATTAAGAGTATAATATATTGTATATCTGACCGAGTTTCGCACAGTATTTTAAATGCAATATCAGTGTACTCAAATCTTAATAAAATATTCATTTCTCCGAGAACCGAAGGAACAAAAGATTGTCTAGAATACGTCCAGAATCTACCTTCCTACTTTTTAATAATGATTATCTAAATATTTAAACTGATTGAACTAGATTTTCGGATTGGTTTATAGTGATTTGGGTTTATCACTTAATCTATCCAATTGCAAAATTATGACGTCGCCAAAACCCGAAAAATCTTTTTTATATTTATATTTCAAAATAAATTAATTTATGACAAAGGCTAGTCATACACCATATACATTTTTTTATTTTTAAATTTGTATTAAACAATTATGATAGAACTTCACCCTCTTCCTTCACAAATCCTACCGCGCCCTTTGACACTAGTCAAAAAAGTGGGGTCGGCAAAACATTGAATTTCCCGGTACATATTTTGAGGCTAGTCCAACTCTGGTTATTTGATATAATGATATTATTACGTCACACGAGTACGCGACACACACTATAATTTATACTAAATACAGTGACGTAATAACACTTAAGCTGTATGGGCTAAACCTCGTGCTGAAAATTCGAAAGAGCAGCAAAAAATACTGTTATTACTATTATATTTATATTATTTTAATTGTAAATTACTACCATAAATCTATAATAATATTAGGTATTATTAAAGAAAAATTATAACAATCCAAATATTATACAAATTATAGACGCCTATCTACTTCAATGAGAGATAACGTTTATGTTGGCGACGGTCACATAATGTTCAATATTATACATTATGTTTTAAGTGATTTAAGTAATTATTTTTTGTGACAATTGTTACTCAAAATTACAAATTTTTTTCGTTTAAATATAATAATGAATTATCTTTGGTCTACAATGATACAAAATTAATTAAATTCAATTCCTACTTTGTGTAGAGTATTGAACTTGAAATCACAAATCAGTTATCGTATGATGGCATACGAAGACTTTGTAAAAAATAAATTATTATGTAAGATAATGGTTTGAAAAGTATATTTATATTTAAATAACATATTATAAATAATATATTAAATTAGTATTTTAAATTTATACTTATTATTAAAGTAGAATTAAGAATGCGATATGATAATAGCTGGAGTGAACGAACGAGTTGTAGGTGATCGAAGTATATGGTGGTGTAGGACCAGGATGGCCGATCCCATATAGTTGAGAGATAAGGCGAATAATAATAAGAAGATAATTTTTATTAAAAAGTAATATTATACCTAATAAGTATTTGTATTGTAATCAGTGCCGGATTCTAATTATCCCAGTGTAAAAATAATTATAGTGTACGTATAGATTTCGATAGAAAAACGTATGTACCTAACTACCTACATTATATTGTGGTTCATTTTACTATGACAAAACGGTAAACTGTATGTGTCTACGATGTCTACACCGCCGAATTTTTCAGTACTGATTTAAGATTATAAAATTTTATAAATAAAGGATACATATTTTCATAAATAATAAAAAATAAAAAATAAAAAATTAGAAGTATAAAATATATGAAGTATTGTAATGTTATTTAAAAATGTCGTGACCTTGAGAGTAAAAATTTTTAATACCTCACAGTTAATATGTGTTTTAATTTAGGCGACATGATATTATTATCATAGCCTAAAAGTGATAAAAACTTTAATCCGGTCCTGATTAAATAGTTAATATATTTTAGATTAAGAATATTACCTATAGTTTATAAGTAATTTCATATATTTCATACCAATTACATTTACAGAGATTATGGTTTTAGTATATTATATAGTATCTATACTGATAATTAGTATATATCATAGTATTTACAAATTATATAATTAATTTAAATAAATTATGTATATGCCAGATGGATTATATTGTACCAATGAGTTTGATATAGACAATATGTTATGCAAAATACATGACATTAAAGTCGTTACTATTAAAATTATTACTAAAATAATACAATTTTTGTATAAAGATTATCTAAAGACATTTATCATCTACAACTCCATAGTGTAATTGACCCAATTAGTTAGATTCTAATTTATAAAAAAATTATGAAATTGTAGTTATCATTCCTATGTATTGATGTATCGATTACTTTTTAAACATTTTTTGTATATTTGTTGTGCATTTGCAATTAGTTTTTGTAAAAAAGGTTTATAAACTATTTTAAGAAGTTGAAAAATATTTATTAATTCATTCCAATACACCAAAACATAAAAAAATCATGATTAATTTTGAACTTTTTATAATATATAAAATCATTATAATAATGGCAATAAGTACAATACAAGATACCAAGTTGTATGAAAAAAAAGTAATGAATTGTTAGTAATAATATGACGTATTATAATTTGTATTGATTATAGGTAGTAACTAGTAATGTTAATGGTGACAAACTAACAACGACGATGAATTATATTACCTAGTACATTATTTTATTACAATGCCCTAATGTGTGTGGTTAAATAAAGATGATTTTTGCAGATAATAATATGCGGGAGATATGTTAATGATCATTTATAATTATTTGTATATTATTTATATAACATAATATAAAATGTTATTGTATGTGAATATTGAAGACGTACCTACTTAAACATAAATTTGTCCCGCATTTCCGTTAAAAATTAGTAGATAAGTCGTAGGTATCTATTGCATAGTTAGTAGTTGAGTTGATTGCATTTTCAAAAATTATGTAGATAACGTTGCAAATACTATAGAATGTTCTTTTAGCTTATACAAACGCGAGTCTAAAAATTATATATTGTAAAGGGCTGAAGCTAAGGTATGATTAAATAACAACATCGTATTATATTATAATATTTTAAATTCTACTTGCAATTAATGTCCAAGATAACTAAAATTTTTTTTATACATTTTTTTATTATGAGAACTACAGGGTCGATGCAGAAAGTCCTAGTCCTTATACATACATATATATATATATATCAAATTAAATTCAAATTTTCTTATGAAACGAGACGGGATGAGGCGATAGTCTCTGCCATGACCCCCCTCCCACACACAATCCGCGCTTGGCTTGAAGCTATATTATTTTATTTTGTTATTAGATTAAATTAATAGAAATGTTAATCCTTTCTAGTTTAGTTTAAAATCTGATAATTTATATACGAGTTATGATCACACAGATTGAATTTTATAATAAATTTATACGTATTATATGAAATAACTGCTACACACGTAATAATTTTATGTACAATCATGTACTATGAAACTTAAATATTAACATAGACGTAACTAGAGTTTTTATAAATAAAAATTTCTTAAAAAGGTAAACTATCAAAAAATGACAGAAAAACAGCAAAATTTATGGAAATCGTAATTTTGACGAAATTGGGTTTAGATTTTTATAAAACTAATGCAATTTTGTACGTAGGTACTAGAAATAGTTTGTGTATTCTTTTAGGCAGGCCCGTATTTATGGGGGAACCAGGATGGGCAATTGCCCCTCGTGGTGGAACGTTGGGGGCAGTAAATTTTTATGAACTTATTTTTTGTGTTTAGACAAAATTTAATAATTATGATTTATAAATCATAATTAAGTAAAATGTTTTTTGTCATAATATATATATATATATATATATATATATATGTTATAGTTGGTTCATAGTTGTATAACGAAAATATGATACATTAATGGGTTATTTCACTCAACTTTATATATGTGCCTAATATGTATTATTTAATATTATTCAGTATTCTGTAGTTTTTTAATGCGTGAAAAAGTCTTCAATTAGAGTTAGTGATTTTTTTTATTATAAAATATTTAATATTAAAATGGTAAATATTTATCAAATTTGTTATTGGTATGTGATTAAATAACAATAATTCAATAATTGGCATTTGGTAATAATATTAATACCTACGTATAAACATTAAGTCTTCAAAAAAAAAAAGGGGTGGTATTAAAAAAATGCCCCGGGGTGCCAAAATTCTAAATACGCCTTGCTTATAAGTAGTTTACATACGTGGTAAACTTTTGGAATAACTTATCAGTATATATAGTGCAATACTGTAATATATTGTATTATATTTAGTTTCGCTGAGAATAGTATTTTATATGCAATATCATTGCATTCAAATCTTAATTATAATTATTTTTTCTTTAATCTTTAATTTTTTACTTAATCTTTATTAAACACTAATTTCTCAGAGAACCGAATGGACGAAGGAGGAACGTCCGGAATCGACCTACCCGCTTTTTTTATGCTGTATATTTGAAACTTCGTATTTTTATAACTATTTAGAAATCTGTTATTTTATTAAATTAAGAAGTCATGATACAATATAATATGTAACGCTAGATCCCATGTAGATCGGTTTCCATATTTTAAATTTTCATAAAAAGACACATCCTCAATGTACCCAACAACAATATTATACAGACTTTTAATATACGGTAATTACTTATATGGAATGTTTGATATAATTATGTGACATTTTTACAAGTTGAGTTTTTAAATTAAAAGAAACAAACCAATTATAGATAAATACGTTTTTTTTAGACATTATCATAATTTATTAGTTTTAATATTTCCTTTTAACTCGTACACTTGTAGATTTTTATTATATAATCTGGAATCATACAATTTAATAAATATTATGATTGTTTTTTTTTTTTTTACTATTACCATTTTACTAATTATATCATAATGCATAGATCAATTTTCATAATTGTATTGTGAACACATTATAAAAGTATTAACATTATTTAATTATACAACCCATAAATTAATATTAATTAATAATTAGTATAATAAATTATACTGCAAAATAAATAATTTTAATGCATTGGCATTTATAACTTATCGTATTATAACATTATTTTTCATAATTGTTTAATCACAAAATAAATAAAATGAATAATAATTAATCTATGATAATAAAATACTATAAAATTTGATATTTATACATAACCCTATATTGATATAGGTACATTTATATATATATATTATAAGTACATAATTTATTACTTACAAACAATTATTTGTTTACCAATTCAATATGTCTTAACAGTCTCGAGTGTTAAACTATATTATAGGCACAATAGTACATATAAGTATAAATTGTCTCAAAATTCATTTGTGAGAATATATATATATATATAAATATAGGTCTGGACAAAACGTTCATCTTACAGGAGATAAAATTTAAGACTATATGTATTCAATTTTATCTTCTAATAGAATCCATTTTTTTTTTTATTTGTAAAATGAAAAATGTATATAATTTTATTGTTTCTTTCTTCTTACAAACCAATAAGCAAATATTATTTCATCATATTTTACAATAAACAATTAGTAAGAACATAATAATAGACAAGAAAAGAGAGGTCAACTATTGCAGGTAAAATCCTCATAATCTATTTATCGATTAAAGACAAATTATATACAATTATATCTCTTCAGAGTAATACATTTGATTTTAATTTATACAAGTGAATATTTTGTCTTAAAATATAATATTCAAATTAATTATCTCCAAATAATCAAATATACTTCGAATACTGTTATTTAATAGAAAACGTACATACATATTACATAAAAACATCTATAACATTAAAAAAAGTTAATAAATAGTACCTGGGTTAAATAAGTTTAATATATTATATCTATATATGTATAACCTTAAACTTTAAAAAATATGCATCAAAAGGAAAAAAAAATTAAAAATTGAAAAAAATTTATTATGATTAAATAAATAATATTGAAACAATTTTATGCATTGTAATATATTATACAAAAACATATTTCTTTCAAGAACTAAAACTATTCCAAGAAAAATGAATCAGTTGTATGACTTATATTATACTATAATATTTGTAGATATATTAATAAATTATTAGTTATTACTGTGGTATATTAATTACTAATTAGCAGATTAACTTTAAATAGTATTATATGAACACAGTACACCGAAATGTTAGTAAATTAAAAAATAACGGCTCAATTTTTTAAGTAAAATGTATAAACTTATGTATTACCTATATTAATTTGAAACATAGTTTTTACCATATTATCAAAACATTGTTTTCGTCAACTTCCATTATAGTATGTCACTGCAGTTTGATAGTAATAATCATTGATTTTATAATATACATTTTAAATATAATATAATATATTATAAAATCAATGGTAATAATAAACATATAAATAATAATTATATCACATTGTATTCAATATACCTACCTACCTATATATTTTTTTTTATTTAAGGATATATTTTTAATTGATTGTATTTCGTATTGTTAATATATTAAAAAATTATGTTTTACAAAATTGCGTATTTATTTTTATTCAAACTACATAAAAGAAGTATAATCAATGTTTAATGTTTATTTAATATAAAAATGTTATATTTTTAAAAAGTTCATTTTATTATATACCAAATTTGAATTTCTTTAATGTATTAAAAAATCTAATATTATAATATTTGCAGTGAACGAATATTTTTTTAAATATACCCAAACAAATTAAATCCTAAATTATGTGCTTACATTTTTTTCTATCCTTTTTGATATAATTTTAATTCGTAGGTCATAGCTCATAATAGCAGCTAGTCTTTCGCACAATCCATTGTAGGTTTTATGCTTTTCGTAATCTTTAAGGTTTTAAATACTTATACAGTTATACTGCCACAACAATAATAAAAACATAAACGCATAAGAATATTGAAAGACAATCAATTATAATTTTGTTTCCATATTCTAAAAATAGTTAAATATATAGTCTAATTTGATATGACTTAAAAATTAAATTTAAATTTAAATTTAAATTCAAGCAAAAATTATAATATCTCATCCGTGACTATCTAGTAAATGAATCAATCAATATATAAGATATATGGTAATATTTCGAAAAAAATTAAAACTAATGATTTGTAAAATATTAATTTGATTTGATTTGATTATAATAATACTTAATATATAGCCATAATATAGGTAATAAACTAATAGCAATATTACTTTTTATAAACCGTTTATTTGTATACATTTTATGCGAATACAACAACCTTAGATTTCTAATCGAGTACAAAAACTCAATGTGATGTAATTTTGTATTTATATAAAGAAAAAAATTAATATAATATGCAAAGGTTTTTAAATTTTATTCCAAGGTCGCTGAAGTTTATCAGCATTCTCTGTTATCGACAGTATCAAAAAGGTAGTAAACAAGTTACTAAGTTAATTGGTTAGAGACGCATCACAATTATTTCAACCAGTTAGTTTAGAACATTCGCGGTAGTCGCCCAGGTCACCACTATGTGATAGCATATTTATTTAAACTGTGTGAAATTATGTGAAACACGTGACATACTTCTAAAAGTCTTTTGCTAATTCCTTGTTTGTTCAACGTTGAAAATTTTTATCAACTATACTTCCATCGAGTATAATCTGCGGATTAATAGCATGCTTAAGGATTCATTTATTTGTTTATTATAAAAAGGTGATCAATCATACGAACTATTCAGTATTATTTATGTAATTATTTGGCCAATAAGACTAAATATCTCGATTATAATATTTGTATAATTTTCCAGTGAGTATAAAAAAATAATTATAGATTAAATAATAATAACTTAAGTTCAGAATTGAAAATATCTATTTTTTTTAAAATAAATTATTTCACTCGTACAACAAAATATTTAAAATTGGAAAATATTTAAATAGTAATATTTATTTTACTATTATTTATTTATATATGTATATTCATATAATATAAAATATTAATATATTTTTATTTATAAATACAAAATGGTTCTCGTAATGTCCACATTAAATTGAAATTCGATTACAAATTTTAAATTACGAATTTAATTGAATTTTTCTTCTTGGTTGATCAATTAATGTGTTATAATTATATATATATATATATTTCAGTTTTAAATGTAGGTACCTATAGATTATTTGATTATATTTATTTAACACTACAATTATTTTTATAATAACTGATCAATCAAAAAAATACTCTGATAATAATTGATAAAATAATCAACCTGTCCACATAAAATTGTAACATATTATATAAGTATAACAATTATTACATTTAAATTATAAACTATATTTAAAGCTTGTTTAGTTAATATTTTATTTTATGTTTATTTAGGTAATTAAAAATATAATAAAAATGGAAAATTGGAAAAAAATATCATTTTTTGTCGGTGTCTTTGCATTTGCTAGAGAATTTAGACCTATTGAACCGTTTTATGCTGCATATATGACAAGTCCTTATATAAATTGTACGGTGGAACAGGTAAAAATCATAATAATATAAAGTTTAATTAGTCGCTTAATTTTTATTTTCAACAAATTTAATATTAAAATTATTGAGTTTATGCACCAAAAATAAACTTTTGATGGGTAGAAATAGTACCAAAATTAAAATAGGAAACAAATGACAATATTTTGCTTTAAATTTAGTATGAGATTACACAGCTTTTTATAAATAAACTTAGTTTAAACGATATTACAATAGAATTTTAAGTCAATTTGTACTTATACGTTTAAAATAATAATTATGTGAAATTGTATGTTTTCTTTTTATGTGAATAATGAATATTATGATAATATATATAAAACAGCTAGTGACGCCCAACCCTTTTTCTTTGACGGGTCACAATAGTAAAATGTTGACATCGTTCAGGATACTTACCTATAATAGAAATTTAATTTAATGTAATTTACTTATTATCGTATAGTATAAGTACCTATACATTATACAGTTTAATACAGTGTAATAATTTACTAACTCTTTTGTTATATTTTATATTGGTTAACTTATGTTTATTTGACTACTATAAAGATTTTGCGTATAACAACCGAAAAATAAAATGTAATAGGTATATTTATTTATCAATATATTATAATAAATTATCATCAAACTATTTTTTCTAAGAACATAATAAAAAAATGTATAATAAATATTAATAAAACAAAGAGTATTTATATAATATTTAAAAAATGTATTAAATATAAATAATATGATAGGTAATTTTTAAAAAAAATAGCAAGTATAGACTACTGTGGGCACCACTGTTATAGGATCTTACAATTATAATAGGTACAAACATTTAAAGAAATTTTTAAGAAAAAATAATAAAATTAAAATAATAATTTTTATAACTTACCTAACTTTAATATATTTATATAATATACGTGTATACAAATATGTAGATATAATATAACATATTATTTATTATGTTTCAAGTTTTTTCGTTAGGATATATTATGTAGCTTACAAATTTATATTAATTGAATATCTCTTTCATATTTATGAATATAGCTTTAATTTTTAAAGGATTAAAAACTAACGATTTTTCATATTTGAGCCACATCTTATTTAATTATTTAACTTAATATATTTTTAATTGATTTAAGATATTTGTAACATTGTTTTAATGTACGTTATTGTTAAAAAATTTTAATCTTTTAATGGGACACTTTTGAGAAATTCGATAAATTAATTAAAACACCAAAAAAATGCAATCTACTACTGAAGTCCTACCCTACTTCAGATAATCATTATTTCTACCCGAAAAAATGTTTTCAGACTTTTAAATACACAAAAAATATCATAATATTAAATTCTACTAATAATTATAACTTTAGAAAGTCTAAAAATATTGTGACTTACGATTTTCAAAATAGATTAAGTAGTATATAATTAGACTTCTATATAGTTTTCAAATCGTTAAACCAATAATTAATGAAATATAAAGCTCTATATTTAGACAGAAAATCAACTAACCCGTTCCAAATTATTTTTTCATATTATGTAGAAACAATGTTCAATCCCTACGGTAAAAAAAGTTATCACGAAGTATAAAAAATCAAAATTTACCAATTTTCCGCCATTTTTTGGTTGTTTTTCTTCTCTCAAAAAAAAAATTTGAAATAAATAAATAAATTTTGATAAATTCGAAAAATGATTTAAATAAAGTATCAACTAAACTAAATGCAATTTTCTACCAAAGGCATACTTTATCCGTGGTAAATACTTATATAGTTATATGTAAAAGTATATACAATAACATTAAAATATTATTTTTATATAAAAATAATTAAAACAAAAGAAAATAATTTATAACATTATTATAATACAATTATGCACATTGATGATTAGATAGGTAAGTATTGAATTATATTTGTTTATATAATATAGGAGATACTCATACAATAGTATTGATAATTATTATTTATTACATTAATTTTAATAATCCATAGACAATAATCATATGCAAATATAATAACATGATATAACAACTTATTATTTCTTCTATTTACTATGATATAATATTGATGATAATTTATTATAAAACAAAAACAACAAATATTTGTGTTTTGTATATAACATTATGTAACCAGTGAGTTATCAAGTACTGCAACTACACTTTTTAATATATATTTTTTATTGTGGTAGATGAAATTGATAAATTTTGGAGGTGGGTGGATGTATTATTATTATTATTGACTTCACTGGCTTACAAAATTCTGTGACCGCCTATGTATTTACCTATAATATAATTTGACAGAGTACTAATTAATAAAATTAGGTATGTCAATAAAACAAATATTAAATATGTTTTAATTATTGTATACACACTTCATATTAATATAATAATATTATGTTGATAATTATAATTGAATGTTCCATACTTATATTAATTTTCACAAGTATTTTATATAGGTGCTACGCTTTTAATTACTACAGTTAGACCTTATCAAAATTATAATTGAATTAATTTCTAGCTAATCATTTAAAATAAAATAATTACGTAGCAAAATTTTCAAATGTTAATATTTTAGATTTTGAGCGAAATGACCAACGGAGTAATCGTAATGTATTGATTTTAAAAAAAGTGGGAAGGTCGATTGTGGATGTTCCTCCTTCGTCTTTTCGGTCCTCGGAGAAATGAGTGGTTTATTATACTTAAGATTTGAATGCAATGATATTGCATTAGAAAATACGATTCTGAGCGAAATTCAATATATTACAATATACTATACAGATAAATGATAATCCATTCCAAAATTTTACCACGTGTGTAAATTACAAATGTAAATATTTAAAATAAATTTCAAGTTCCTACGATCTAAAGTTATTTAGTTATCAAAAAATAAAATAATGAAACCGTAATTTTTCCGATTTTCAAGAACTTTTACTTTAAAAGCTTATAAAAAAAAATTGTCAATCACGATTATCAAAATATTTTGTAAAAAGATTAAGTAGTATATATCTAGACTTCGATCAAATTTTCAAAAACCAAAAATTGTAGGAAATATTAAACATTTTTGGAAAAAAAACCCAAAACTCTATACTTAGTCAGAAAATTAACCATTCGTTTCTAAATATTTTCTTATAATGAAGTTCACCTAAGTAAATACTTAAAAAAAATTTTCAAGTCCCTACGATCAAAACTCAATTAGTTATCACGAAATTAAAAAATGTAAAATAACAGAAACCGCAATTTTGCCGATTTTCCGCCATTTTTTTGGTAGTTTTTCCCCTCCCAAGGAAAAAGTTTTAAGAAATTCAAAAATGAGCTAAATAAAGTACCAACTAGATGCGATTTGCTACCGAAAGCATATCCTACTCGTGGTAATCGGACCATTATTTCTATCCAGTAAAATTGTCTTCATACACAGAAAAAAAAAATATATATATCTTTGTAAAACCAATACATTCTCCATTTCTCGCTCAGAATCTAAAATATATGAATATTTTATTACGCACTATAATTTTTTAAACTAGAAAACGTTAAGTTAAATGAAAGTTCGTGTTCTATTTAAAATTAATTTTTAATTAAATATATAATTTAAGTTTTATGATATGAAATTTCAATACAAGTTTTTTATTTTTTATTCCAAAAATTTTTAGTAGTATTATTTTTTAACTAACATTACAATTTTGAATTTCAAATAAAATTGTAAGAATGAGAAATTTGTTTTGACAAAAAACAAAAAGAAACTTTTATTTGACTATTTATTACAGCCAAACTGATTTAAACTTCAAATTTTAATCAGCTGACTTGAAAATGTGACCTAACCTATCTTCCCAATACAAATTTTATAAAGTGCTGATTTTATAATTATATAATTTATAAACAGTGTTATAACGAATTTACATAAATATCTATAATCTATAGTTATATAAGCTAATAGTATAAGACATAATGTTAACAAATTCCATAAATTACATGCTTAATCTATACTAATGAAGCACTTGCACAAAACAAACTGCATGCTACGTTTAAATGTACTTACCTTGGCTATACCTTAAACAAAAGTGATACTTAATGAACTTAACCGTAAGTTATAATAATCATAAGTTTTTTCCTTATGAAAATAATATTACTTTTAAACTATTATTATTATTTAAGCGATTTTTTTCGTTTACTGTAGCTAGTAAAAGAGATTATTGAGTTCTTTTTAATAATTACTGAAAATTTACTTTTTGGTACATAATATAATTTAAATAATTAGTTGATAAATGTCAGTCGAAACATTGAATAATAATGTTAGGAACTATTATTATTGAGTTTCTTAGATATTACATAGATGATTTTTCTTTTAATTAATTATTATAATTGGCATTATTGTATTATATTGGCTTTCCAACGTCCGACCTTTGTTCGTAATCGGTTTGGGCTCCTCCATATTATCCAGCTATTCTTGTAACCGGGTGCGAGGTTTTCCGTTGGTATTATTTTAATTAAAATTGTTGGATTATCTTTATTATTTTATTTTTTATAGTTTTTATAGTTATTGCATATTTTATTGTTCTGATATAATTTTGCAAAATTATTTCACTTACATTTTTATTTTCGTCAAATTTTAAACAAAACACATACATTTAAATCTAAAAGCATTATATTTTAATATTTTATAAGAACCAAATTTATAGCTATTATTAAATATATATAATAATTATTCAATATTTATGAGGTTTTACAATAACTAAAATAGGTATGATTATCAAAAAATTTTACAAATTCTAAATTTAGACTAAAAATAATTATAAGTACTCAATATGACAATATTTATACCACAAATGAAAAATAGAAAAATATTAATACTAATATCAGAAAAAGTTGCAAATCTCTATATATTATTTTTTTAATAAACATAAAATAACGAAAATTAAATTCATAAAAAATGATCCAATACAACTTTTAAGTACCGTTTTTTCTGTAAGTAGTTATTTATATTTTTAAGACAATTATGGAGATATGCGATAAATGTGCTCGTATAGAAAAAGTACCGACTTGACACAAAATTCTCAACGGAATGTTTTACAATGTTCTATAGTGATTTTCTTGTATCTTAAATTCATAGTTTATCTAAATGTATAATAAACTTAAAAAAGATAATAATATAAGTACATATTATTCTAAAACCTGGAACTTTTCTCTTAAAACACCAGACTCATAAACTCTTCAAAATAATCTGCTCGTATTGGGCCAATCACGGATCCGATAGCAAATATTGATAATATATCTACACCAAAGGTTAAAAACCGATTATAAAATAAAACATTACACAATACGCTGACATTGAACAACAATAGAAAACAATTAAGTCAAGAAGTACCTATTCATAATTGTTATAAAATATCAACCTATCATCAGTTATCAGTAATTAATAATAAAATGTACCTATTATATGTAAATATTATAGTTAATAATATAAAATATTGGTTATAATACTACATTATATGAAATCAAAATTCAAATAGAACCTGTTTAAATAAAAAAAAGTTTGTTATAGTAAATTTTATTATAAGATACTTAAATAGGTACAATTTATCGTATATAGGTAATATTTTCTTTTATTATACACTCGACATGTATTAATGATTCAATATAAATTATCAGTGCTATATGGACGTAATGTTATAACAGTTAGGTACAATAATACACAATATATTTTCAAATAAAAAAAAAAATATACAAATAAAATAATACCACCTATAAGTAAGTTTGATTTTAAAAAAAATCACAAATAAAACAATTTAGAGAATATTTTATGTACATTGTACGCAATATATGTTATTATTTTTACTAAATTCATGTTTTGTAATTTTTAGTTGAAACAAAATACAATTGGATAGATAAATTGTATATTTTATAATTGATATATAAATTATAAAAGTGTACAAATTAAATTGAATTTAAATGGATTTTTTTTTTTTTTTAGGTTCCCAAAGAAATATATGCTGTTGGATCATATTCTATGTTTGTATTAATCATAGTTATATTTTTGTTCACGGATTATGTTCGTTACAAACCAGTGCTTATTATTGACGGATTAGGTGGAATACTTCATTATATATGTATAGTAAATCGCCCTGCAAAACGTAGAATACAGGTAGGTAATTAGTTAAATGTTTAATAGACACATAAGTTATAGAAATACAACAATAGTAAATTAGTAACTTTCCAGATTAAATAGAAAATATACTCGTAATTCATTTAAATTATTGCGAAACTTCTTAGTTTTTCACCAATGAAATTAAATCTAAATAACAATAATATAATTATTTATTTATTATTATTCTTAAACGCTAAGTGATAGTTACAGAGAAAATTTAAACTAGAAATATATAATAATAAATAAGTATATGATATAAAATAAGGAACAAAAACAATATATTGAGTGAATACTCGTATATTATTACGAATATTTGTTTACATAGTAACATTTTATATTAAATGTAAATGCTTTAGGTATTGAAAATTAAAAAAAAAAATCATTTAAATAGATATATAATATTATAACATTTTGTTTGGTATATTATGATCAATAATACATATTTAAGTATAATAAATGTGTCATATAACTCTTAATTATTATATATGCAACGTTAATGTAATGTAATAATGTATAATCATAAAAAAGTTATAATTTGACATTTAATTATATATATACGAGTATATTAGATATAAATCATAACATATTTATTCAAAATTATAGATATATAAAATTAATAAGTTATTTTATAAATCTGTTAATTTGAAATAATTTATAGACAAAATAATATATATATATAATTTTTTTTGATTCATGAAATAAACTACAATAAGTTTGAAAAATTATAAATGTGTATAAATAATAAATAAATTTTTTCTTTGCCATTTTTGTGATTGTGTGAAAAATATGCAAATATTAGAAATTCTCTACCCTATTTATAATGAAATATTTATATTTAAATGAACGATTTGGTGAATGGTGTGAATATAGTAGGTACATATAAGGAGACATATTTTTATAAATATTTACCAAAAAATGTATTTTTCACATATATACAAAATACTAATACAATCAAGGAATGAACAATTGTCTATAAATTAGTATAAAAAATACTTTATTTATCATTAAAACATACATATAATTTTATCCGATATTGAAGATTAAAACTTATTTTCATATGTTTTGTATAGTTAGGGCAAATGTTCTATGGGTTCTTCTTTTCGGCAGAAGTTGCTTTATTCGGATACTTGTATGCCATGATCGAAGAAAAACAGTTCTACCAAAAAATTACTGGCCATGCCAGAGCTGCAACATTGTCAGGAAAATTTTTTTCATCGTGTGTGGCCCAAATTCTTGCTTTAATATTTGGAAGTCCACCATTCAACACACTAGTGTATATGTCAATTTTTGGTATGTATAACACTCAATATTTTTATTTTTATATAAATACGCTCTTCATAAAATTATTTAAATAAAATAAAAAAAATAAAAACATCTTTGTAAAACCAATAAAACTCGCTTTGCTCAGAATCTATAGAGTACTTAATAATTTATTATAAATAAAAATATTATTTGATTATAGAGAATGTTCGATTCTTCGGTCTAGGTTTAATTTTAAATGCAAAAACGCTTATCGTTGCTATATCGAACATATTGAAATGTTACTTAAAAATACCCCTTACGAATTTTGGAAATACGTTAAAAAGAATAGTTTCCATAGTAATATTCTCTATCTCGAACGGAAGATGATGTTATACATATATTATATTATATGTACAGACTTTAGTAAAGCCTTTAACTATGTTTACCATAATACCCTTATTCGTGTTCTAAAAAAGTCCGGAGTAGGTGAGCTTCCCTTATCTTAGTTCCAATCCTACATTAGTAACAGATTAAGGTTAAGATTTTTGGAATACAATCTAATATTTTTTTGGCTTCGTTTAGAATCTCAAAAGGTATTTTTTGGTTGAGATATTTTTATCTGTTGATATTTGTTTTTATTAATAATGATTGATATAATTTATATGTTTTATCTGACATCTGTTTTATTATTAGTTTGATAATACATTTTTTGTGAGATGAGATCATAAGTTCGATCATCGGCCCTCATTCAATAAACATATTATTGTAATACAAAAAATATATGTTCAATGAATCAAAACATTTTACATAAATAAAAATTAAAATAAATTAATACAAAAATATTTAGCTTAATTCATTTGAAATCAATGTAAATAATTTAAAAAATTGTATTTACGGTACCTATTTATAATACAGTAGTTAAAGTAATAAGTTAATACAGGAACTCAGAAAACCAACATTGTTTAATTGAATAAGTTAGCAATTAAACAAAGTAAAGTTATACACAACAGTAATAACTATTTTACTAGTTAGTTATAAAAGTTTAAATGTATAATTATAATAAAAAATAAAATTTTAAATAAAATCTAATTATATAATAACTTAATAATTTGATCTATAATATTTCTTTTAATAAAAAAATATCTTAGAAATTGATTAATAAATGAATAATTATTTATAATTAATTATTGTTATTTAACAGGGATGTCTTTAACTGCTTTATGGGCAATATTTTTACCACCAGTAAAACATAGTCTTTATTTTCATAATAAGAAAAATGTTAATAATACATCAATTGCACCATCCACTCTTACTATCTACAACCCAGACAAGTACGAGTCACAACTTAGTATCGAAGGACATAACAATGAAAAGGTATAGAAAAAAAATCTATTTAATAATAATATAAGTACAGTTATTATTATTTAATATTAAATATTATAATAAAATGGTACCACTGCGATATCTGTATAATATAATAATAAAATATAAATTATTTTAATTAATTGGAGATAAATCAATCGATTGTTAAGATTGTACCATGTTTCTATTAAATAATATATTTATTATATAACTGCAAGTTTGAATATTAAAACGATATATTAATTTACCGGCCATTAGATGCACCAGACTGTTTGTACATTTTAAATTTTAAAATCCAATGAATAGATATTAAAGAAATTAAGAAACAATGAGTAGTATAGGTTAATAAATACAAATATTGAATGATTTAATTTTTAGGTTTTAACTGATAATCTATATAATTGAATATTTTGTTAAGTTAAATCGTAAATACTTACCTTTATATTTTATACATCCTGTATTCCTGTGTCCATATAAAATTGATGTTAATAATAATTAATTATTGGTTCCATCACGCCATGATATCAGATATTAACGTTAAATAGTATTCTTAACTCTAAGTTAATTGTCAATATAATAATTAGTAATTAATAATATTTTTGGACTTATCTATTATAGAAAATTGATGAGCCAAAAAATACAGTCAAGAAATCACATAACAGTGTAGTCAAAACATTATGCAACGATTTTAAACAATCGTATTCTGATCTATATGTTTGTAAACTTTGTTTTTGGTGGGCAGTGGCAATGGGTGGTTATTTACAAGTACGTAAATATAAGTTTTCAAATACAAGTATGTGAATTTCATTAAAATAATAATTAAAACATTTTTTTTTTTTTAGGTATATGCGTACATTAATGTTTTGTACACGTATGTGTTGGAAGAAAACCAAGATACTGAATTTACGCTATATAATGGTGCAGCAGAATCACTTAACACACTTTTAGGTAGATATTTAACTTAATAATTGTATTCGCTGGTTAAAAATAAAATGATTTTATCTTGTTATTTTAATATTATTCACGAAAGAAATAGAATCATATTATTATAATAAATATAAAATATTTTGTATAAAACATGTTTTTGGTTAATAATGTATTAATGCGATGGTAAAAAATCCGATTCTGAATTGAATTAAATGTATAACCTTATTATTGTCACTCAAAATCAGATTCAACGCTATATAAAGTATGATAATGGGTATTAAAAAAGAAACAAACAAATAAATTGTATTTAATTAGAGATATTTTGATACGATGTAGGTGTCCACTAGTATTAAATAGTATTTAATTATTTAATTAGTGTTAGGTACGATGCAGTCATATAAATACAATAATAATTTCTACTCTCATTTTACTATTTCAGGGGCTATCGCAGCATACACTATAAGCAGAGTCAACTGCAATTGGTATTCCATTGGAGACATATGCATAGCTGTTGGTTCTCTTGGGGCCGGTGTTATATTATTGTGTTGTGTTTATTGTCGAAATTTATGGTTTATCTATGGATTATATATTGCCTACGGTGTAATATACCAAACGATTTTAACCATTGTGGAGTAAGTTAATATATTTTAGAAAGATTTTTAAACACACTGTATTTGAAATACAGGCATACAATCGTGGTTACAGATTTTCAAAAAAGAACACATGTTTATAAACTTTTCAATAAAAATGAAATTATTATAATGATGTTTAGAATATTTAGTAATTAATAAATACAAATCATTTCTGAGTAGAATTAAAGACGAACAAAATAAATTAATTTAAGTTTCATATTCAATGGATTTTAATATTATTAATAATTTTAATTAAAAATAATTATTAACATAGGTAGGTACATAACGCAACAAAGAAATTATCCATATATTTTAATCAATATAGTGTTTTTCTGATCACGGATATTCTTATACCATAGTATGATTATATAATATTGTATTGATCAATATCCGGTCAAATCTTCGTACTTAATAATTATAAATCAACTTTATTTAAACTCTATGTCATCGTATGACTGGTTTTTGACTGCCTTAAAAATATATAAAATCCGATTTTATTATTTAATAAAAATCATTAATAAAATTGAATAAAAAACATTTTTAGATATATTTTATAAATTTTAGACTATTAAGTAAAATTATTTAATTTTCCTTTCAGATCTGAGGTAGCTAAACGATTAAATGAAAAATGTTATGGACTGATTTTTGGATTTAACACTTTTGTGGCTGTATGCATTAACACCATTATTATATATGGAGTTATACAAGGTCATTTCATTAAAATCAACATAGCTCAACAAGTAATATAACATAATACATTAAACCATATAATATGTATAATAATATTTAATAAGGTTAGGTAGTCATCCCATTATCTTTTAGATTTTGAGCGAAGCAAGGAATGTATTGGTATTATAAAGATGTTTTTTTTATGTTTGAAAGCACGATTTTGAGTAGAAATAATGGTCCGATTACCATGAATAAGATATGCTTTCGTTATAAAACTGCATTTAGTTCGTAATTTATTTTGCTCATTTTTCGAATTTTCAAAAATTATTCTTTTAAAGAAGAAAAACTACAAAAAAAAAAAAAAAAAAAAATACGAAATAACGGCAAAACGGCAAAATTAACGGAAAACGTAATTTTGACGAAATTGATTTTAGATTTTTCATGATAAGTAATGCAATTTTAAACGTAGTTACTTAAAGTTTTTTTGAATTTTCTAATAGGTAGTTTACACATGTGGTAAACTTTTGTAACGGATTATCAGTATAATATATTATATTATATTGAGTTTCACTCAGAATCGTATTTTCTAATGTAATATCTTAATTAGAAACCACTAATTTCTCCAAGTATCGAAGGAACGAAGGAGGATCGTCCGGAATCAATCTTGTCGCTTTTTTTTATTTACACAATTATAATACTAAAACATTTAAATATAATATTATACGTGTGATGTATTTTAAAATCTTATAACGACTAACGTCGTTGACGTATTATAAATTACGTAGGCGTGTTAAATTTGTATTTATGTTACAAATGAGTCATACTCATCGTATGTATAATTGTTATTTTATCACGATAAATTACAAAAAATGAAAATACTATTTTTATATTTATTATTATAGTATTATTTCTCTTAAAAGGAATAATTCAATCATTGAAGAATTTAATTATTTAATTCAAAATAATTAATAAATACAATATTTTTACAAAAACAATTATCTTGAACTTCGCATTAATTTTTATTTGTTTGAATGGTGATCTAATTTTACTAATATCACAATAATTATAACTTGTAAATTATAATGTATAATACTACTTTAAGTGGATATTAATTTATTACTAACATCAGTATTTTATTTTTCAGTTTTTGATTTACACCGGACTATACATATTCCTAGCATTAATATTTTTTGCCACTAGTATTTCAAAGCTGTTTAAAGATGAAGGAGTTGTCGAATACTCATGAGAAAATTATTACAAGGTACCTTTACCTTGTAATTAACCAAATAATATATTTTTCTTAAAAATAAAAATGTTTTTGTGACTAGACATAAAATCTATAAAGTCTATAAAGTCTATAAGCTATAAAAGCTTAGGTACTTTTATATATTGTATATTAGGACTATTTGAGAATTTTGAATCCATTAATATAATACTTATAAAACTTAATGGCATTACTTATTGTTAAACATATTGTTATTTATCATTGTTATAATATTAATTTTATGATTATTTATCAAAGTTTTAATAATTGATAATATTTTATCTCCATTAATTCTATATTAGTTCAAAGTATAATAATAATTGTACTACGCAGAATGATCTAATAAATTTTTTTTTTAATTTTATGATATTATGAAGTTATTACTCTTATTAGTACATAATATATATAAATAGATATTAATATATAAACACCAATTTGATCTTTATGGCTTAAATATTTTGTTCGCAGTTTTTAAATTAGTTTGAGCAAGTTACACGTGAGAAATTGTACCTACTACAATTGATTATATATTATGTAAAGTCAATGCTTCTACTGAAATGTAATCATCTGACAATATGTTTATGATATCTGTCTATACAAAAGATTGTTCGAAAACCAGTAAGAAAGTGGTATATCTAATTTATATTTAATTTGAGTTTGTTCTGTTAAAGTTTGTTATATAATATTTCTTGGCAAACCTAATTTGTCGGTTTATTTTATCTATATCGATAATAAGTCTATTAGTGATACTAAGGGTAGTTTATTTATTAAAGTTAAGTACTTTTACAATTTGTTATTATCTGATATGTTTTTATAGACTGGCCCCTGAAAGAGAGGTATTTTTGGGTTTTAATTTCATTATTTTGTCCTAAATATATAATATAGATAATAATAACTTTTTTAGTGAAAAAAACGAATTTATATGAATGTGTTTAAAATATTATTGTATAACTACAATTTTTCAATAAACTGATAAATAAAATATATACCTATTATATATGTATTTATGTATGATTATTTTATTATTACAAAAAGAAATATATTAAAATTTGTACGTTTTCAATTTAAATACGAATAATTTTTAATTATTGTATTATATGTGTATTGTAAATTTATCCTTTATATTTTACTATTATCATTATTAAATTTCCTAAAATAGTATCTCATGGTTCCTCATAATTTTACCTTAAATTTAAAAAATGAATATTTTGCAATATTTTTTTTATATGGTTAAGTTTGGTAAGAATTTTACATGACCTACTATGTTACTTCATATTAGAACATATTTGTTCTAGTTGAGTTGAAAAGGAATCAAATTTATATATAATATAATTTTATATAAATAATAATTATAGTAATTGTTTTCGTGGTGGTGGGGTTCTCGTTGGCACAACTAAAAATATTCTTATACATACATACTCTGTTCAAATAACTCAATTAAATGTATTAGCTTTATTGTTGTTAGTATCTATATTCATTCTGAATCTTCTCTTCTTATTTATGAATCCCATATTATTTCTATTTTTGTTCCCACGATTTCCTGAGAATATCTATATTATTTGTAAGGACTATAACCCTTTTGAGGCATCATAAAATAATGAAGACAATTACTTAATATATTCTTATTTCTTATTAATCAACAGCAAGTACCTTCTAAATTCCTAAATTATTTTAAACTATGGTATTTTCTAATTCTTCCAATTTATCTAACTTTGTAATTTTATATTGAATTCATTCGTGTAATTAGAATGTATCAACAAAAAAAACTAGTTTAAAAATCCAAATTTGATTTTTAAGCATAGAAGCATATTTTCCTTTATCTTCTAAAAATTCGTATATTACTTGACGTAACATAAAAATCCTTTCAAGTACAAGACCTTTGCTTAACTATCTAACTGCCGTGTAATACAATACATCACCATAGTTTGTATTAATTTCCAATAAAAAATTTTGAAATTGTCAGTGATTCAGTCCATTGCTTCGAATAAAATTGATGATTGATATTATATCTTTCATTATTAAGTCCCGCAATATAATTTTGGCACATAGTACATGTTGATGAATAATGCAATGAAAAAATAATGGCGGTGACAACTCTTTTAATTTTATTTCATTAATAATTATTGCCTGCAATCTAATATTTTTATTTTTTACCCATTTTATTTCTTGCTCTATCAGTGGTTACGCTTACTAATTTATCTATTTTAAGATCTTATGAAATTTTAACGTTATGAACATGTAAAAAAATATCTTCACCTCGCGTCGTTCCCTTCAAAGTACTAACAGCATCCACTTCTTCAGTTATTTTAAATTATTCAATAATTCTTCGAATAAATACAATTAATTGCGCAGAATCAATAATGCCTATACTCTCATCAAGAGTTAATGAAAAGTATTGAAATGTTTTGGTTTTTTGTATTAGCTGATTTGATAAATTGTCACTAATTCAATGCGTGTTGTTATTGTACGAGCAGATAATGGGACTTCTTTAAACTTGTCTTAATTATCTGGACAAATATCACGGGCTATACTTAAAACACATTTTTTGATAAACTCTGTATCTATTAAATGATTTCCCTTCTTGTGCAATTAATGTAGCTAATATCACCCTAGCTGAAATATTGGCTTTATTTCGAACAGCTATTTACGAAAAAAAATCTATTGTGCTCCAGTCAGGGCTTTCTGTAGTTCTTGAATTTAAATTCAAATGAGACACATGATTTTATCTTTATTTTTAATAACAATGTATTGATTGATCCATTTATTTTGGAAAACACGACATTCTAAATCAATTTTCTTTTTTTTACTGTTCATTTTAATTAATAATATGACACGAAATACAAAGCAACACACAAATATTAACTATAAAAGTCGTGACGTTACTAAACAGATAGGCATCAAAATCGAACGTTTTTTAGTTTTATACGAACGTAAATAACGTTTATATTTACACATTTGTACTTTATCTTATTAACTAATTGAAAGACAATAAAATGCTTGATATATGATTGACGCGTGTTTAAAATTTTAGATAATATTTATCATACAAAGTTTAGATATGATTCTTTTTTTGTATAGATTAGTGAATAAATCGTGTGAGTAACTTTTATCTATTGATCAAAATCATTCAACATTATGTTTAAGGTGGATGACAAACAGGGGAAATTGGTTTCGTGAAATTTTTTTTTATTATATAAGAATATATAGTCACATCAAATAGTATACCTAGTGATAATAATCAATGCCTGCGCTAAAATTTGCAAGGCCCTGTGACTTTTTAGATTCTGAGCGAAGCGAGGAATGTATTGTTTTTACAAAGATCTTTTTTTTTCTTTTTTTTTTTTTCTTGCCTTTACTATTCTAAAAACAAATTTCCACCAAAGTTTTTCAAAATATTAACTTAATTGAACAATGTTATTTTCGTCATCAATTCAAAAGATTAGCTACTTTTATGATATTAAATACTAATTACAATTAAAATATGTAATTAATTTTAAGTCGTAGTTTTGCCAAATAATGACCAAACCTAACCATTCACCCACCCCTTTTTATCATGAAGAAAATGCTTCATAAGAACGCCACTGTCGCAACCACTAATGGTGTATAATCTAATATAATATATTAATATAATGCTTATATTTTAAAACTTTTCATATTATTATTATTATTATTATTAATATTTAATATACGTTGTTTTTTACAAATCTTTATTACTATTTATTTAAATCATTATATCCTATTGTCAAACATAAAAATATTTTTATAAAAAAATTAGTAAATAATAATTAAATATTAATATTAACTTAAAAGTTAAATTAAGTATCATAATTGATGTATTATTTATAATAATTCATTAATATACACAATATTATTATGCCGAATAAAAAAAATATACATGGGTCGACTTACCATAAATTCTCGGTCTGAAATTTTTAATCTATCCGTCGCTGCACGGTTATCTAACAAATAAGTATTAGAAGTCCGAAACTGAACATAGACGGTTCGTCCCATCTCGGATGTGCGATTTATGTAGGACTAAGGTGGCCGTATTATATATAAATTGTTTATATTTTATTTTACGCTGCTGTGCTACCGGTCGATTATATAATATAAATTTATAATAACAGTAGATTATAGTTTACTAAGGTTCCCAAATAAAGTATGATGAATATATAATATCTGTATTATACATTTATACTAGTCAAAGTTTAAAAAAAAATTGTTGTACTATGATTATTATTTGAGCAGTCAAAACCGATGAAATATGAACACATTATTTTAGTTGCTTGTTTGCTACTGTTACGGCCTCTTAAGGTGCGTTACCCTGACACCCCCATCCTTAAAGAATACGAATTTTGACTTTAAAATAGTTTCATATTAAAAAAAATTGTAACCATCATCGTAAACGAGAAACTTGAATTTTTATTGGGGGTGCCAAGGTAAATACGAATATTGAATTTATATTTTTCTAAAATATTTTCTATCTTCAATCACCCATTTACATCAAATTTCTGTAAATGACAACTATTATAGACAATTGGAATATATAGGTAGGTCTATGAGCGTCCTCAGGGGGGGGGAGGGCAAGACGAGGCACTTGAAATAATGTTATTTCTACAGCAATTGGTAAAATTCTCAATGAGAAATTAACTTCTAAAAATATTTCTACCTATGTTGCCATATGACATATGACGCACGACTATCTATGAAAACTATCATTAATAATAATCGGATTATTTTTCATAGAGAAAAAGCAAATTCAGATAAAGAAAAATTTATTGAAAATGCACTGACACAATTTAGTAGATAATGTCCACGGAGATTGAAATTTATATTTATTGAAAGAGAATACTTTATAATAATACCTAATTGTAGTAATGACGAAGCATAATAAAATGTATAAACAAATTTTCATTTATTTTTTAAATTAATTTTACCCCTCCTCCCCTCCTAGAAAAATGTCTGGGGATGCCCATGGGTAGGTCGTATAGGTACAAGTCATCAAACACTATAAATTACTATATAAATAATATAACAACGTAAATTTCCATGTGTAATTACAAAAAATTTAACAAATATATAAATATTTTCTTTCGTTATACACTAGAAAATAGCATTTGAATATAATGAAATAAGATAAGTGCTAACGCTTAAAAAGTTCATACAGCTATGACTAAAAATGCATCAATTGTATTTTTCAAATTTAGTTCTATAGGTATTTTTGAAAACTAATATTATTTATAATAATTAAAAACGTAGGTCTAAAAAATTATATCATCATTATGTAAAAACTAAACAAAATGATAATCAAATATATTATAATTTGTAATTTTTGTCGAACATACAAACACACAGAGAGATATATTATATATTATATGTAGGTATATTGGTATATTATGTCAGATATATATTATAATATATAAGTACAATTTGTATTGTTCAATATTATTCAACTTGATTATAAATTTAAAAAAATATTGTAGTTTTCTAAAATAATAATAGTAATATTCAAGTCATTCAGATATTTTTATAATTATAATAATTTAACACCTGATGTATATCAACTTGATGTATAATCGTATAAGTAATCCTTTAATATTCTGAACAAACAAATTAATACAAAAAAGTATTAATTATGTTTTTTTATACTGATAAGTACCAGTATTTTTTGATGTAGATTATTTTCACTAAGCTCAATTTAATAATTTAACATTAACCAATCAATATGATAGTGTCCGATTATTAAATTATTTTGGATCATTTTCGCGATAAATCAATTAGTAGTAATATATTTTATTATTTTGGAAAGTTAAATTTAATTAATTACATAAATTTTACAATATAATATTATACCGTTCTTTACAAGACCATCGTAATCATGCATAATTGGAAACGGATTTCTTTTTTTGTATGCGTGTTTGCGTTCGTTAGAGAATTTAGACCTATAGAACCATTTTACACGGCGTACATGACAAGTTCATATATAAACATAACATTAATCCAAGTAAATATGTACATATAAATTATTGAATAGATTTTTTTTAATAGTATAGCAAGTTGTTATGGTAAAATTACAGTTTTTAAAAATCTGTTCCTATCTAGGCAAACAATAAGACTCCCATCAATTCGCATACTTAATAGAGTACTATGAATACAAAATAATTATAATTTATAGTTTGAGGTTAAAAATATATAGTATAGGTGTACCCTTTAAAGATATTTACTAAAAAAATCTTTCATTCATTACCTGTGTATAATATAAATTATATTTAGTTTAAATAAATGCATTCAGTAACTAAATTATCATCATTAATACTAACTAGGATAGGTTAGATTCTTTGTACCTACATTTCATTTTTCTCATTTTTTTTTTTAATTTAAATTTATTGTTTTGCTTTTTATAATTTTTAAGCTGCAATTATAATTTCAATATTGACTATTAAAAAAATATAACATAGTTAACTTTTTAAAATAATTATTTATTTATTTATGGCACCTATTTTCTTTAACGTTTTAAATTAATATCATATATATGATAAATTTAACTGATACCTTTTGACAAATTTTAAATTAAATATTTTAATTATTATTAGTAAAATTATATTAATATTGTAAATAATTATATTATTTTTAAAAAAAGTATTCGAATACTTAACATGTATGTGATTAGACGTCTAGAGATGTATATGCAGTTGGAGCATACTCGTGTTTTGCATTGATCATTATCGTGTTCCTGATTACTGATTATTTGAGGTATAAACCCATATTGATCATGGATGGAATTTGCGGTATGGTGACTTATTGTAGTATTATTGGACATCCTAGTATATTCAGAATGCAGGTAAAATATTACATTAATACATTTGTACATTGCCTACGTTATTGGATTAATAATAAAATAATCGAATTTAATTTTAAATTATTATTTACAGATTGGTCAAGTATTCTATGGTTTTTTTTTCTCGTCAGAAGTAGCTTATTTTGGTTATTTATATGCAATGACAGATGACAAACGTTACTATCAAAGAATAACTGGACAAGTTAGAGCTGCATGTCTATCAGGCAAATTCTTTTCGTCTTTACTCGCCCAATCAATTAGCCTCATCAATGGATCAGTACCTTATAAAGAATTGGTGTACTTAAGTATATTTGGTAAATAATATCTTATTGGCATATAATATTAAACATTTTGTAGTTAAGTAATTTATACCCTTTGATCGTTTATTAAGGCATGTTTTTTTCTGGTGTTTGGGCATTTTTAATACCTTCTGTAACAAATAGTATCTATTTTCACAATGCAAAATCTGAACCAAACAATCATCATATCAACCAGCCTACATCATCAACTACAAACAATTCGCCTTTTTCACAAACAGGATCAATAACGCAAGAAGCGATTGAATCTCAAAATTCAAAAATAAATGTAATTCAGAAATACTACCTACTCGTATATATTATGCATTATTAAAAAAATTATCTAGTTATAATTATTATCTGTTAGTAATACTTTAAATAGACGTCATGTTCAATTATTTTACAATCAATTTATAATATTGCATAGACACATAATACATTAATACATTATAATAATATTTACGATCTACACACTTGGTATTCTATTTCATTTTAGATACTTAATGTATTATAAAACACGTTTACACGGTATTTAATTATATTATTTAATTGTTTTTTAAGGAAATCAAGGCACCTGATGAGATAATTAAAACAAAATTTATTCATGTACTATTATATTTATGGAAAGATTTAAAACGATCATATTCTGATCCATACGTTAGAAAACTTTGTTTTTGGTGGGCATTCGCATTTGGAGCATACGTACAGGTGCCTTATAAAATACTTTTTTATTTTTTAGATAATAATAATAATAATAATATTTTTTTTTTTACTTATTTAAAATATTCACTCAACGCTTTTAACTTTAGGTATACACGTATATTAATGTTCTTTATACTTACATATTAAACTTAAATGAGGATTCAACTTTTACATTGTACAACGGAGCCGCAGAATCAATAAATACTTTAATTGGTAGCAATCATGCGTTGAACTCGTAGGTATATATTTTAATTTTGATATTAATATTTTATTTATAGGAGCCATAGCTGCATATTCAATTGGCAAACTGGAACTGAATTGGTACAAAATAGGAGACTTGTTCTTTGGTTTCGGTTCAATACTTATTGGAATAGTATTACTAGGTTGTTTTTACATTAGAATTATGTGGTTTATTTACGCGTTCTATATTACCTATGGTTTCTTTTATCAAACATTGTTAACAATTGCTGAGTAAATATGCCTTTATTGTCATTATTGAAAAAAAGTATACTTATTTTTAAAAAACTAAATACCAATATTATATACTGTTTCTAGATCTGAAGTGGCAAAACGGTTAAGTAGAGACAGTTATGGCCTTGTATTTGGATTTAACTCGTTTATAGCCCTATTCCTACACACGGTAATAACTTACGGTGTCGTCCAAGGACACTTTATCTCAGTTACCACGATACAACAAGTAAATAAATCGAAATATAAAATATGATAAAGATATAGAAAAATGTTAAACATTTGAAGTTTAACGTATATATATATATATATATATTGACGAACAGTTACCTAAACACAGTTAATTATACCTACTATAAATCTATAACTATTATAATATGTACTTACTACTTATGTATTAGTCTATACATGTTTTCATAATTTTTTTTTTCAGTTTTTTATTTATGCTGTTTACTATATGCTTATTGGAGTATTGTTTTTAATTTTCGCAATCAAAAGTTACCTCTTCACTGCAACTGATAGTCTTGTGGATTGTAAGCAATAAGTAATTATAGTAATTATATTATACTGCATAATGTGAACTCAAATAGAAATGGAAATAGTTATAAACGTTATAATTACATATATGTTATTTTTATTTAATTTTAATTTAACAATTGGATTAGGATATTATGTTTATCCGCTTAGATATAATATTAAGAACTTAATTTTTAAATGTACAACGAGTTTGTGCCGAAAATCGGAAACATATTCAGAGTTCAGATATTTATTAGATATATATCTAATCAGTACATTTTACAACTGTACCGTCAAAATGCTCAGTTTAAATTAGTTACCCGCTTTATGTACTTTGCAGATATATAAATATAATATAAAATTATTCTATATAGTTTTTATCTGCATTTTACCTATCGAAAACTGCAGTGGCGGATCCAGAGGGGCTAAACTCCCTATTCCATCATAATAATTGAATTTCACATATGGCAATTTTGCTAAATGTATACCTATATATCGTACGTATTACAAAAAACATTCACCCCCCCCCCCCGCCGCACAGTGAGATAGAACGAAATTTAACTCGTCATAAATCATTTTAAAAATTTTGATAAATCGCAAATTAAATGAGATATCTATAAAATAGACATATTAATCATAGTAAATTATCTACTGATATAGATTTTAAAGAATTATTGTCAGTCGCTGTAACGATAATGATTACTTGCACCTGTATACTTTGCCCAGTACATGTTTTTGTACCATTACGTTTAAATCGCATTTTCAAACGTAATATTAGTCTCAGCGCGTTTTTTTTTGATTATTATTATTCGCCCAAATATGGAGATTGAAGGTAAGTTTTATAATTATTATAATTTATTTTTAGAACTAACATATATTATACATAAGTGTGTTTAAATGATTTTTTACTCTTTTTACTAAGTTTAAAACTGTAGAAATAAAAAAGTACAGAAAGTAATTAATATTTGAAATAATTTACTTATAGTACAACTTCTAAGCTTTATTATAACATTAATTTGGTTTGCCTTTATTTGCCAAGGTATTATTAAAGCAATTAATTATTATAGGTGTGGGCCGGCTCTGAGAAGAGAAATACAAATTTGGCATATTACGGTCTTAATTTCATTGTTTGTGTTCGAGTTATTAAAATTAAATTAATTTTGTTTAAATAAATATTAATGCAAATTTATCTAGATAAAGCAACAACTAATGACAGCAACACAACTCGTACATTTTTTAAAAATTCATAATTAAGTTCAGAAATTACTGGAATAAATTTAGAATTAATTAATAAATTTGGAAATATTTTAATAGCATTAGCTAGTGGATATGAAATAAATATTGAAAACTATATTATGGACACAGTTAAATTATTTGTCTTATTATATCAATGGTTTTATATGCCATCAAGTGTCCATAAAGTTTTAGTTCATGGAGCGGACATAATAGGATGCGCCCTTCTTTCTATAGGTTTATATTTGTATTATTAAATATATTTAATAACCAATTAAATACTTAATTTTTAATATAAATTTAAAATTATAGGACAATTATCTGAAGAAGCAAAAGAAGCAAGGAATAAGGACTTTAAAAAATATAGATAACATCATACTAGAAAAAATTCAAGGTTAAACACAAATGAAGACGTTATTCATATTTTGTTCGTGTCATCTGATCCGTATCTATCGTCGATACGAAATGTTGAAAAAAAAATATTAACATTTTTTGACCAAATTAAATCTCTACTTATTTTAAAAGAACATAGTTTAAATATGGTAAACAAAAACAGTGACAATTCAAGTGATTATATAACAGAATCAGAAATAGAAACAAATTAAATTTATACTGCAAATTAAAAAAATTGTATAAATTGCATTTTTTCCAATAAATTATATAAAAAACATATTAAAAATTGTTAAAATGTTTAAATTATATACATAGGATAGATTATATATATGTCGTATACACAACGTATACAAATTTAAAAAATTAATAATTTTGGCGGCCTAAATTTTATTCTATCCCACTGTGCTCCGTTACATTGTTCTGGATACGCCCCTGGGCAACGGATGTTACGGTTAATTTTTATAGTGTTAATAGACGTCGAGTTGTACAGTTCAGTCATAATCTTATAAACATGACGAAAAGAAAGAATAATACCGTATTAGATATTATATTCCGTAAACAACAAAAAAATATTGAGTTAATAAATTATTAAATATTTCAATATTAATCCCCCTCCCCCTCGGACACAAAGTCTGAAATAAACACTGCATACATGCACGAACGAACACGAATCCTGATATATGATATCCCATAACCCAAGTACCGCAAGTCTCTATGCGAGTCCATCATACTCCAGTCAACTCACGGCTATACCGTATGGAGCACCAGTTTATCCGCACCCGTCACAGAATTTAATTATAAATTGAGTTAGATTTATTTCGTGGAATAGCATGTGGTTTGTTTATTTATTGTGCTTTAGCCAGTGCTCGAAGTGACAAAAAAGAAGTAGGGGAACTCTTTTCATCTTTGAAGAAAGAACGTCCAACCCATATCCCGTTTTACTTTATTCTGACATGAGGATCGCGGCCATTCAAATAATATAGAGATAGACGGTAAAAATTCTAAAAAAATAAGTTTAAGTGCTCAGTCCCCCTGTGGCCTCTCAATATAAGCGCTGCCTATAACATTATTAGTAGTATTAATCTATACCTATACCTACTATGTTTATTACTATTTTAATGTTCTATAATGTGCACAGAGAAATTAAACGATTACATCTATACATAATATTATATTATTTACAACCGTCACTATTTGTTGACATTATTAGCCTTCCACGAGCCTATTATTAGTAAAGAACTCATATACCTATATATAGGTAACCCCTTTTCAAAAATTCTGAGCATGACATTGTAAAAGGGAGATTTTTTGTTTCATTGAATTTCTATACAATTTCAATTAATAAACATTTAATTAAAACAATGTCAAAATGGTTAAAGAATTTTATTTTAAATTTATTTACTTATAATTCGACCTATAATGGTCCGTTCGACATGAAATTTTGTAGGAATATCCGTTATAGTGCTATACACACCCCATAGAGATTTAAAACTCATCTGACCAATATACCACCCTATACACTATAATTACGCGTTGGTTACTCGTCGCACATTTAGCACGGTATTAAATCGAGTGCGATTCGTGCAAATTTAGTCAGATTCGTCAAAAAATCATAAAATATATTTGTCTATTGTGGACCTAAGTAACTTATGAGTTTTGTTCGTCTGAGTAAAAAATTATGAAAATTTCACCTAATTCGCGAATACTTTTATGCAGACCTTATGCAGACTTATTATAGTCTATTCTATAATCAATGGTAATACTATAAATTATATAGGTAATATTTATGTAGTTGTCTGTGGTAAAAGATTAAATACACTGATTTAAACCTGTATTTTTTTTTTAAAGTGCCAATAACAATACATGTTACCATTGTCCAGTAACGCTGAATACGGGGTTCATGAACTTGAAATGAAATTGTTTGCTGTCACATATGTTATTATAATTTACAGTTAATGGTATCATAATTATAATTGAATCAACTATATTTTCTTTTCCGTGTATGTATGGTTATGACCATACCATAATTTGGTGGGAGAAGTGGTGTTGATGGTGGTGGTGGTGGTGGTAAAATATTTTAATTTTATTGATTTGGTAAAAAATTATTTATAATTTTGACAAAATTATTAAAATTATCATTTAATATAATATGGGTGGTGGTTAAAACTTTGCATTTTATTATATTGACCAGACTATTTAAAAACGAATTCGACGTCGTTGTTATAGTGAAATGAATATCAAATTGAATCTTGATTTAGAAATATGGATGCATAATACAAGATGCAAAATGTGCTTATTTCTCAAAGTATTCTAAAGAATTTTAATATTCAATATTTTAATTTTTTTTAACATAAGTAAGCTGCATTAAAATCATGCATACATATTGTAAGAGATTTTGTTCATTTTCCAAACAAAGTACTTTATGTGATCATAGTTGTAAATTATTATTTACCATTTTGGTATTTAATAAGGTGTTAATATATTTTAAAATGTAGAAAAATATATTTAAAGTAGACTCGTATTATTTATAGGTAATTAAAAATACCATTAATGTTTATTGAGAAAAATTCTATAGTGAAACCATTGTTTTACAAGTAAATACTAAATAGGTAAGTAGGTAGGTATCATTTTTAATGAGGTAAAATACTTGAAATGAAACACTTGTTATGAACTCTAAATAATAAAATATGTCATAAGGATTATATATAAAAAAAAAAATTATTCAATTTAATATTCAATGAACAATATCATCTTTTTTTGTATGTCTTCTATACACGGAAACTTTTCTTTTGCCATCCGAAAACATAGCCAACGTCACTACAGCTGTGCATAGGTATTGAACGTATGGATACGTCATTCATATATTCTTAGTATTATCACAGAATAGATGAAATCCATTTCTTTTATCTATCTAGATGATTTTCATTCATCTATTCTGTGGTATTATACGTGTATAAGAGAGAGAAAGATTATTCCTTGTCGCACGGAAGCTTCTGTGCGACAGAGAATGACATATTATGATGTGTAAGAAGGATAAAAAAGTCCTGCTTAAATATAAAGAACTTAGTAACAACTTTTTTTAATAACGCGATCTAGTGGTCAAATTACTTTATTGCTTGTCTTGGTCTAACGATTTTAATACAATGCCGCAGCATTTCAATATCTATGCTTCAATCAATATAAAACCGACTAAAATTTATCAACTATGGTTCATATTGAGATTTTGAGGTTATACCACTACCAAATGCAAGTAATGGGCGTGTTTTGAAATGATTGACGCATAAAAAAAAATATTTGTGTTAATGTAATATATATTGACTAATGACTGTCTTATACTGTCATGGTATATAGTATATTAATTATTAACTTAATCATTCAAGATTCAACATAGAACGTTAGCTTGGAACTTAAGTTGTATCTATTAAAAATCGGTTTAAATTTACTAATTTAGTTTTAATAAATAACAAATTCACAATTATAATTATATTGTTTATAGTGATACGTGAACGAGTTTTACAAATTGACAATACACAATCCAGGTAGGAAATATTAATATACACAATAATAATTAATAAAATGTCTAATAAGTATATTAATGTTATATTATTTATGCCTTATTCAGGAAAAATTAATACAATAATATTTTGTTACAGTCTTCAACTATTATGTCGTTCGTTCAAGTGTCAGAAACCAACGCCGGAGATAAAGAGGTGGTGGACTTGCCGTTGGAAAAAGATGGCACTCTTTTATTATCAACACTGCATGCTCAATATCCAGATGCTTGTGGTTTAAAGTATGTAGCGCCAGATAATGGTCGAACACGTGCATTGCGACTTGCTGAAGATAAACTTCATCCACCGAATGAAGACGGATGGGGTGAAATTGTATACTTTTGTTCATTCAACAAGGGTAAATTTTTGTATTTTATGGAATAAGATTTCTACTGATTAAAATAATTATTATGTATGAGAATATTGAAAAAGTTTCATTAAATGCTTGCAGGCATACACACTATTAACTTACATACATATAATATAATAAAATTATGTGACGGTAACCTATTTGATGACACTTATTTATAATTTATAGATATAATCATTTATAGGTATTCAAGTAAAATTATAGAATTCACTATTACAAATTTTAAAGCTAATAAAATATATTTGACTTATCAATATAATGAAAACTTTGTTTGAAAAATAAAAACGTATATTTATTATTTCATTCATTCATTTTTAAAATATTATTTAAATTGCATACTTATATAATAATACATTTTAAATAAGTTTGATGTGTTTAAGGAATCAATGCGAAATATGTTTATATATACCATTTTATAATGTTGAGGAATGAAAAAGTTAAATGATAATGATATGTATTCAGATAATGGACAGAAAAGGAAATTGAACGAAGAATTTGAAAGTGATGTTGAGCGAGCATCCAAAGAACCCAAGTCTGAGGCAACATCAACTGCTTGGAAGAATCGTGATTTACTTGTGCTCGGTTTACCATGGAAAACGACTGATGAGGACTTAGAAAGTTACTTTAGTAAATACGGTGAACTGCGCATGGCACAAGTTAGTTAAATAAAAATAACAAAGAAAAAGTGTTTGTAATTAGGAAAAGTATGAATGTGATATAAAGTTATTTCTTTATATTTGGTTTATGAATACAATTTTGTAGAGTATAACTTTTATCTTCCAGATGTTTATTTATCTTATTACTAATGAAATTTTTGCTATTGTAAACTATATTTTATTTTTATTTTACTTAGATTAAAAAGACAACTGATGGTAGATCAAGAGGTTTTGGATTTATACGATTCAAAGAACAAGAATCTCAAGTACGGTCAATGTTGGATTCTCATGTAATAAATGGAAGGAGATGCGAGATAAAAATACCTAACATCAAAGTAATATAATATAATCATTAACTAAATACTATTTTATGTGCAAAATTGAAAAATAACTTAATTTTTAAGTTTTAAAAATTTAAATAAAGATAGAATAAAGATTTAGATAAAGATTTAAATAAAGCCATTAATTATTATGAAGTGTTTTATAAATTCATGTAAAACAATTTAAGTAACTTAATTTACTAAAGATTTTACTTATAAATATAAAAACTATTAAATTTTTTATATAAATAAATAATTCTTAATAACTATATCAAATATAAATATAATAAAACAAAAGTTAGAAAATTTAAATTTTGTTTTTACCTTATTTTTATTATTAAATAGTAATTATATATAGATATTTATCTATTCAATAAAATATATTTTATTATTTTCAATATTTGATATATTATTTTAAGAATTAAATGTATAATTTAAGTCACTTAAACAGTTTCTGATTTACATTTAAATACTTAAATTTTTTTTAGTAATAGGAACTATAATAATTTTAATTATTACATTTTATATACGTATGTATTTTTTCATCTAGGATGCATTTATAAATGAAGCGCCGAAGAAAATATTTGTTGGCCAGTTGACTGAAAGCATAACACAAGAAGATCTCGAAGACTATTTTAAAAAATTTGGAGATATTGTTGAAGTATTTGTTCCTCGTCCATTTAAAGGTATTGCCTTTGTTTCATTTACCAAACCAGATGCTGCACTCACTGCCCTAGACCAAGATCATACCATCAAAGATATTCGTCTCAGTGTATCGGTTGCTATGCCTAAAGACAAAGACCAAAGGTCACGTGGTGGTCGTAGTAGTGGTGGTGGGCCCTATAGTAGTCGTATGAGAGGAAGTCGTGATTCATATAGTAGTCGTGATCACTATTATGACAATGGTGGATGGGATGATTATGATCGTGGAAACTATTCAGATCGTTATAGAAGTAGCCGCTATGATAGAAAATCATATGACAATGGTAGATCTTATAACTCAGGACAAGTATGGCGAAAAAATGATTATAATGATTCATCATCTGTATCCCAGTCTAAAGATGTAGGTGGTCAAATTGATCCAAATTTGGTAGCTGCTGTAGTAGAAAAGACAGTAAGAGGAGTAATTGGAAATATGAGTAAATATGAATAATATAATTTTATTCATTTAATCTCATCTTATTTTATATTTTTTCTTTTTAAATGTACTTTTTTGTAACTTGAACTTTATGTAATATTTGAACTTAGTATTAAAAGTACTTATTTTCACTGTGCATATAAAAATATTATAAACATTTCTAACTAAATTCAACATTTTATGTTCAATATACAGCTATTTATAAATGATTATCAAAATTTCTATTAAAAAGTCAAATATTAGATTAACAAACCTAATTTTATACTTTATTTTAAGCTGTAGGTTTAGGTTAAAATTTAATATTTTATAAATTAATATAACATACTGTGAGATGAAATATTTTTTCATACAAATTACAAAATAGTATAAGTATTTTTTTTTTTTCAACTTGTGAATATAAATTATATTGATGATTGTGTCCTATTTAAATATATGACTTATTTTCATAATGTTACACCTACCTGATTAAATGTTTATTCTCTTTAATAATTCAATAATTCTCTATTTTTGGGCTTAAAATAAATAAATAAATGAATAAGTTTGGATTTAATTTAACTATTATTTTAATTGGAAAATTAGAGAACTTTGTGCCACAATGTTTTTACATATTATTATTTAATCAGAAAATTTTAGAAAATTAAATTGATCTAAAACAATATGTTACTTTATATAGCATATACAATATATATATATTTAACATTTTATTACATCAAAAACTACATAAACACAAATTAAAATTATCTACATCAATGCAATTATCTAGTAGATTTTAAAATGAAATATAGTGCAAAGTTCTTTAGTTACTTTAGAGGTAACACAAATTTAATAACCATGTAAATTGAAATGGTACAAAACTAGTATGCATGCATATAAACAATATTATCTGTGCCATGCAGTGCAGCTTAGTATGCACTTAAGGTTAACAAATTTAAATTAGTAATATACTATAGTCCGTTCCATCTAAGAGCGCACCGGGAAACGGACAATAATGTGTTCAAACTCGTGCATGTTTTCCCATCACAGCCTGGGTAATTAAATTAGTTTTCTATATACATGGTGGCAGGGACTATGATAGACAGTCATCATCGGCGGTGATTGCGGCCAACTAACGGTAACCAATTACAGTGGCTCAGCCGATGGGTCCAAACATTGCTCCATGAATCATTTGGATGTGCCAAGGCAGTGCGCTCTTAGATGGAACAGACTATAGTATGCAGGATATCCCAAGAGTATCATTAATATTTTGTCCCCTTAAAAAGTTTCTGCAGACGCCTTCGAGTCCACTGCATAACACCAAATGGAAACTGAAACCTTTTAATTAATAATAATAAGTTTTACCAATAAATGGCATACATATATAGATTTTATTATGACAAAATTATTTATATTGAATTAATAATAGTATTATTATAGAAAATATTAATTATGTTATAATAATCCAATTAATTTATGATGGATTATTTTTTGCCTAATTGGTATGCAGTTTAATAAAATAATAATACTTTTATTTTATGTGTTTCTTACTCGTTTATTATACAACTACTAATTAAATAACATAATTCATAATAAATTGATTTGTAAGTACAAAAATTACTTAAGTTTTACTTATGACTTAATACGAGCTAGCTTTTATAAATTATTAGTATATGGTACAACAAAATTTATGTTATAACGTTAAAGTGTACATCATTTTATTTTTTAAAACTTCTTAATATAACTAAAAATCCACCACTGATGTAAAGGAAAAAATCACACATACTTCTGTAAACCCTACAGTAATTTTAATGTATAGTTATAATATTAATATTAATATAGTTAATATAACTATACAAGTTTGTTCAATAAATTTCTCCAGCAAAATTGTCGGTCGTTTTCTTTTTTACTGTAATCTAATAATTCTGGACAATTTGTTTGTCCTTTAAAATAAGAACTACAGATTTTTGTACATACTACATTTTATTATATATATTTATAATTTATTTATGAGAAAAATTATATAAGATGCTTACATTTAAAGACAATAAATAAGCCATTTATATTAAACAGTTTAACTTAGCTTTTTTTATAGAGATAAGATAAGCAGTGACATATATTTTCCTCCATTGTACTAAGGAAAACCATAACAGAATTTTCCTCCGCACTATAACAGACATTTAAAATTTGAATGTTGAAACTGTTAAATTTTTTATAAACAGAACAAAAAACATTATGTGATAGGAAGAATAATAAACTAATGATGAGGCCACATAGAACGCTATGCGTACTTTGTTCACAATGTTCGCTATTCGAATCAAAAATAGTTTTCTATCTTGAAGACGTAAATGGCCACACAGAATAGTGTACGATACGTTGCGTCATGTCGCCGAGTGTTTGATTTGTGCCTATATTTTTGAGCTTACTAATATTTTATTAGCTTACTAAAGCAGCTTATAGAGGAATTAATTCCTGAGATTTAATTCCTTTTTCTCAATGTCTTTTTCAATAATTGATAAAAGTTGATCAAATTGTTTCATACTCATACGAAAATATTCTTTGAATTTTAATTCATCTTTTCTTAGTCGTTTCAAAAGATGATGAAATTCACTAAACTTTTTACGTTCCATGTTTACTTCATGGACCCATTTCCTTTTTTGTTTATTATTATTATTTAACGAAAAAAAATAACAAAACTTCATTATCACTACTATCACTTTCCCAAGGCAACGTACCTGACAACATGTTGAACATAACTGATGTTTAGTGTGATTAGTAGTAAATATCGTATGTAGTATACGTAACGTAGCGTTCTGTGTGGCCTAACCACGGTTGTAGATAGGTTCTATCTACGACCGTGGGCCTAACCTTAAGATCTAAACCATAGAATAAAACAGACTAGATCTGAACTATATAACTGTGAAGACTTATAAGATAAACTACCATTTAATCTAATGCAAAATAACAAATGAATGATATGGCAGAAAGTATCTCAAGCAAATAATGAAGTCATCATAAATTAATATAATAATTATATTCATGTGTCAAAATATGTTTAATGCAATTTAATATAGTGTATAGGTACAACATGAATACTCAATAAAACTTACTATTATAGTTGTACCACAGAAGTACAGACCTACAGCACAGACTATATAAATATGCGTTTCATTTTCATATAGTCATTTTGCAGCATGATTTAAGATTAAGATATACCTTAAATATATTTCATAGTATATATATATATATAAATATAACTATATGAAAATGAAACACAAATTTATATAGTATGTGTTGTAGGTCTGTACTTCTGTGGTACAACTAATAAGATATATATTGAAATTGAATCAAGGCCTACAGTTCTCTCAAAAAATAATAAGCGCATTATTTATCTGTGGTTGAACCACAGAATATTATATTATATTATAATTTATATTGTTCTGTTCTGTAATTATATTATACTAGCAAACGGCATTTGATTGACTTTAGGGAGTACGCCTTCGGCGTAGATGAAACTCTGTGGAGGAACATTTTTTTAAAATAAAATTTGGATAACTGTTTTATCCGCCTTCGGTGGATTTGGGGTCGTCCGCGATCTAGTAGTCTACAGATGATACCTTTTGGCGGCAAATCGATTACGTTTTGTAATTCTGGAATTCTTAAAATTTTCCCTTTCGGAAACCTTTCACTTGATTAAACGACGGCAATTGTATTTCTTTGTTTTTTGTATCATTTATCATCTGTAGAAGTGCAGCGAAAAAGAAATCTGTTTTTCGGAGGAAAATTAAAAATCTTATTAAAATCTTCCTACGCAAACACGAAAAATCTGATAGGGTAAATTGAATTCCTGTTAGGAGTGCGGTTATGTCGTACTGGGAAACATTATTCGACGGCAAGTTTATTCCATCGTAGGTGTACGACTTTGTCGCACACGCCAGTTATCAACGGAAAGTTTATTCCGAAGGCTGTCGATACGGGTGTCGGAGAGAGATAGTGTCATCGTAAGTACGATTTCGAAATACTGCTATCCGTCTCTCTAATGGATCTTTTTCTTCCCGTTTCGATAAAGTTTAAACGATCGTTTTAATTTCATATAATCTGTGGTTTTACGGTCGACTGTTGATTGATAAGACCGTCAGTTTATCAGTATCACTGACCTTATCATTTATCTATTTTGAATATTGATAATCATCTGAGGCCGGGTCATAATAGATTATATTCAATGGCCGTATTATTTGTGTATCATAATTATGTATGTATCTATAGTAACAAGCAAGGCGATTTCAAATTGCCAACTGACAAGACGATAAGTAGCAACAGTACTAACTATAAAAAAAAGGTAGTAATTACCAAGCGATGTGATAATATATTAAGCAACTAAAAGTACAACATTTTATCTTGTAATTATAAAACCCAACAGAAATAGTTAAGTCGTATTTTTTTTTTATAATTATGCAAAACCAGAAGGAAAATGTTCCAATCATGGAAGACATATCGAAACCAATTGCACAACAAATTACCAATGACAATGAGTTGCATGAAAGTGGGTTCTATTTAAAAATTTTAAATTCATTGATGAAACTTGTAAATATTAATAATGTATAACTAATAATACAAATACAATATTACTTAGTAGTTAGCAAAGGTGGATGAATAAGTTGTTTAAGACTAATAAAAACTGTGTTTGGAAGTAAACAGTAAGATAATACACTATAGGTATGTCTATTATATCACTATTTAATCTCAAACCTCTCTGCCTACTTTGTTTGAATTTATTTATCATATTTAAAATTAAAACACATTTTAGGATATAAATATCACAAAATACCATATTGCCAGAAGCCAAACTCATAGATCTAATTTAAATTTAAATATTATTTAAAATAAATTATTAAGTATTTAACTAATATTTTATATTAAATAAGTGAATAAGCATTAGAATATATTTAAGTAACACAGGGTCGTATTTAGGGGTGGTAAGGGGGTATCATCACCACGGGCAGAAAATTTTTTTGAAATTTAGAAGCGGCAGCATTTTTTTCAAAAATAAGTATTCACATTTTTTTGGTGAGGGCTATGTAGGGGTGGCAATAAAACTTTACCTTGGATGTCAAAACTCTAAATACGTCTCTGAACTAATAAAAGAAATAAAGGTACTAGTTAGTATTGAAATTCTATTATAATTTTATAAATGATCACTACAAGTCACAAGGTAACACTGTTATCCCCTGTTTACAAAATTATATTCAATTAAAAAGTTGAAATTATTTATGTATATAATACATAATAAACCACTGTTTAGGTAAATGTAAACAGTTATTTTTAACAAGACAGTGTTCAGCAGAACATATAGGTGGTTTTTAAGATTATGAATGATTATTTAGACTAAAAATAATTAAAACATAAAACTTCATAATATAATTTTGAAAATAAATTTCCTGTGGTTTGAGCTCTAAACCTATTTGGCTAGGTTAGCTAGGTTGGCCTTGCATTTTAAGATCATTCATGAGTATTAAGTTATTAATCAAGATTATTACAAACAAAAATTATCTTTATATTTTAAATTAAACTGCTAATAGAGAATATATTATTTTATTTATAGCTATTCGTTTGTGTTTGAAAAAGAGTCCTATGTGGAACAACTTGGTGTCAACTGTGGAACTTGAAGTTATAAAATTATTTGAAGACAGAGCTATAATAAATACATCTAATAAAAAGCCTCAACAGCCTGATATAGTTAAATTAATTAACAAACTAATATCTGAGTATATGGAATGGATGGGATATAAATTAACTTACTCCATGTTTACCAAAGGTTTGAAAAAATATTTTAAATTAATCTAGTGTACAAAGTCTACATTTTAATTATTATTTTTTTATAGTCAAAATTCTAACATTATTACTATGCTTATAGCTTATAAATAAATTTTTATTTATTACATACATTGAATTATAGAAAAGTATGTTGTATGGTTATAATGAAGTTTCAAGTTTAAGCTAATTATGTGGAATATTTTTTTTATTATACATTTTTTAGTATAAAACACAATTTGTCAAACAAGCATAAATTATGGATGAAAGAAAAAAATATTGGTTTTTCTAATAAATCATATTTTTTAGTTGTATTATTATAATTATTGTAGTTGCTTTATTTATTTTATGTTAAAATAATGAAAAAAAAAAAAAATTATGGAAAAAGTAGTTTTAAATTTATGACAATTTTAACTTTGGAATTTGTATATATAAAAATTTTGAGTTTTCAGTTACTCATTTATGGTATATTACATTATGATTAATACAAATGATTTAATTTAAATTATATTGTCGGAGGTACAAATTGTTTTAATTGTATTCATTTTTTTCTGACTTACCAATTAACTGTTTTATAGCAATTTGAAAAATATTTTTTATTTAAACTGTCTTACCAAATGAATGACCATCAAGTTTCTAAGTTCAACCGAAATATATATTTCATTTAAGCTAGTTCAATTGTGAGTTCATTAAAAACAACAATTATATCAACATACTTTGATGGAACATTATTTTTGATAATATATAAAAGTTATTTTTTTTTTATCTTTAATGTATGAAAACGTTTTTTCACATAGAAATAATGGTACGATTACCACAAATAGGGTACCCTTTCCATACCAAATTTCATCTAGTTGGTATTTTATTTAGCTCATTTTTTGAATTTCCTAGTTTTTCCTTAAGATGCTGAAAATCAGCAAAATTACGGTTTCCTTTATTTTAAATTTTTTCATTTTTTGATTATTAATTGAATTTTCATTGTAAAGATTTTTTTTGAAAAATTTTTTTGAGTACTAACATAGGTAATATTTACGTTTAGTAAAATTTTGGAACGGATTAATTGATTTTTTGGCTAAATATAGAGCTTTGAATTTTTTCTAAAAATGTTTAATATTACCTGCAATTTTTGGTTTAACAGTTTGAAATTTTTAGAGAAGCCTACTCATATACTATTTATTCTATTTACAAAATATTTTGAAAATCGTGACTGACAATTTTTTTATAAGATGATAATTCCTTGAATTTTGATTGTAGGCATTTGAAATTTATTTTGAAAATTTACATATGTAATTTATACTCGTGGTAAAATTTTGGATTGGATTATCAGTGTAATATATTGAGATTCACTCAGAATCATATTTTCTAATGCAATATCAATATATTCAAATCTTAATAATTATAATAAACCATTAATTTCTCCGAGGACTGAAGGAACGAAGGAGGAATATCCTAAATTGATGTTCCCGCCTTTTATATATATATATATATATATATTTTTGTTATTTATAAAGCAAGTATTATAAGCAAAATTTGAGTATCATTTTACAAGGTAGATTTTATAAATAAATATTTACAAAAATATGTATCTTAGGCATTTTTAATTAACTCATTACTATCGACACATTAATTATAAGAGCTATTTACTAAAAAATAACATTATAGAACTAAAATTGCTATGGATGTTTTTGGTTTATAACTTCTAAAATATATTTGATTGGTATAGATTTAAGAATCAAATAATTCGGTATAAGAAACATGTTTTAAAATAAACAATTTAAAAATACTGCTTGGCATGTTGACTGCATTCGTTCAGTTATATTATGTATGAAAATAATTTTTGTTTTTTGAAGAATCTGGAACTGAGTTGAAGATGAAAAATGATCGAAAACAGATAACTTCATTATTAGATCTGGAAGACAATCATGAAACAATACGTTTGTATGTCAATTTCATTAATTATTATCTTTTAAATAATCAATTCGTTAAAGTTGTTATACATATTTATTATATTATATTATTATATTGTATTACATGTTTATTATTATTTGTTGTTTGTTCCTAGGCCTCTCTTAACTGTGTTAATTACTATGTTTATAAACAAAAATGGAGACAAAGAAGCTTTAGACGATTAAGCTATACAACACAATTCTAAATTTTGATCTGAAAATATATTTTAATTTTATATTTATATTTATACCAATGAGACTTATTTTATAATATGTTCATAATTTACTAAAAACTATTTATTTTGATTACGATTATTAAATAATACTGTGTATTTTTTGAATAAATATGCTAGTAGTATTTCAGTATTCTTTTTTTTTTTTAAAAATTCAAAATTATCGTGCCCTATGAGTCGCCATGGTTATTTAGGTGTGATCAATAGTTGGTCATTAATATTGATGAAACCATAGATAATGCTTAAATATATATAATAGCAGTAAAACTTTAACATTATTATGTTATATTTACAAGAAGTAAAATGATGAAAAGTTTAAATTTTGATACAAAAAATGAAAATTGTAATAGAAATGAAATAGTCACCATCAAGTTTCGCACAGATACAAATGAAACATTGACCCAAGCTTTTGGTTTAAAAACTAATATTGCTACCCTTAGATCGTATTTGCAACAGTTGCTCAACGTCGACTTAAACAAAATAGTTATTGGACATGAAGGGTCTACATTACAGGATAACCAGACCATCAAAGACCTCGGAGCAACCTCATTGGGTATTTTAGAACTGGACCTGCGAGGTGATGGGATACAGCTACCGAAACCAGCATATTATTTACCGATTATAGACGTGATAATGGTAAATGTGAGACAGCGGACATTTATAGTGGAAATTGAGCGATGTCCCATCAATAAGCCTTGGTTAGGAGGATTTCGGGACCGTAACAACGGCAAAGTATATCATCACGCATGTGCACAAACGGATTTTAAGCCGAAAATGTATTCAAATGTGGTTCAAGTAGACAGAATGTCACAAACGTGTGCAGACAAGTCTATTGAGGTAGTGCATGATACGTGTACACAAACAAGCAGTAGCTGCATTAAAATCGTAGATAAACCAATGAAAGTGCTATGGGCAAAACAATACCAAAGTTCCCAAACATGTTTGCACGAAAATCATGTTCTGGTAAGTGTGCTGAAGATACAGCGAGCATTCAGAAGATCAGTGGCTAAGCGGAAAATGATGTCAAAGGAACAAGCTGCGTTGGTTTCAGTGTCGGATCAGAAAATGAGAATGATGGAACTGCCGCAACAGGTCACTGCATTGGAATCGAAACAGCAAATATTTTATTCATTTTACACGACGGTTGGTAAGTGGTGGAAAAAGGAGAGGCAACGGATTAAAAACATCAAAGTGGACAATGTCTGCAGGAAAGAGGCTCAAATGAACTTGCTAAAGAAAGAAATCGCTTTTTTGTTAGCAGTGGAAAAACAGCGTATGGAGCTTAAATATGAGCTAACTAAGCACGATGACCTAACATTTCTGAACAAGACGTCCAAGCCAAAAATATTCAAGAACAAAACGGGCAAACTTTTGACCATAGACACGGTGGGTAACCAGAAGGCCAGGGTACTGAAGGAAATTTACGTCAACATTACGGGGCTGTCGTCAGGGTTAAAAATGGACATAGGTCCGAACCGGTTAAATGTGCTGGACGAGCTGTACGCCATGGTGGCCGAGTCGACTTACAAGTATAAGAAGTACTTGCTGGACGCCATAGCGATGGAAAAGGATATTGCGAACATGGTGTGTGGAATGGGCAAACAGAGCGTGCAGCGGTCAGTCCAACTTCGGGTGGAACAATTGTTGCGGCACTTTATCCGACAGCCGGAAGTGAACCCAGAAGCTGCTTCTTACTATCATCCGACTGAGAAGCGCGTGCTCAATGTGTATACGTGCATCCGGTGCAAGCGAAATTTGGCAGCCCCGGACTTCTCGCTGGAGAGTCGAGTGAACCGGACCAACGTGTGTGCCAACTGTGAGTGGGCTGAACAAGTAGGCCACAAACGAATCGATATGGCGCCTTACAGACGAATGTTGAAGGCGGTCCGGCATGACGAGATGCAGAGGGCTGCATACGAGTCTGAGTGTTTCTTGATGCAGCCTACCGAGGTGTATCGACTGGTGTCAGTAGTGTGGCGTGAGAAATCAGCTGTCAGCGAGTGCAATAATTTAAACGGACTTCGACTAGTCCGATGGCACCGTGACGTTCCGTGGTCACCATGGAATTGCGTGCTATTGACTCGATCTGAAGCGGAGACTCACTGCCAAATGGTCGGTGTACCGGCAGACTATTACGATGCACAGTTTGTGCAACAGGTAACTAATAGACACATGACGGCACGTTTACAGTTTAGCAATCTTGTGCAGGCTGTTAGAAACCGGATGAGAGCGAAGAAGGCCAAAGCTTTGTCGACAAACTGGAAAACAGTCGCAGATAATTTCAACATCAAGATCATTTGATGAGATCAACTGATGTATTTGTGTTGTAGTCATGGACGTAAAATATTTTACTTTTTTTAGTTTTTATATGCATGATTATAAAAATTATATCTATTTAGGCTAAAGCTCTTCTCACTAAAATACCCTAGTTATGTCAATGTTTGAAGGTATCTTATTTGTTTGTAGAGTTTAGGGGCGTGCCCAAGATTTTAATTTGGTGGTCGTTTTAATTTAAAATGATATTAAAACAATAAGTAGGTTAAGTAGCATTGATTAATAAAGCATACATAGTTTAAAAAAATAATAATGTAAATTATTTGTTCTGTATGAGTAATTGAATCATAAAATAAAATAATTATACTAAAAATAGTATTATTTATTATAAAAGAACATTAAACATTTATATTAAAACTAATCAAAAAATTTGAAAATAATTTACAAAATTATAAACTTGTTAATAATATTATCATTTTAAATTATTAAGGTTAGCTTTAATATAATGTTTGATTTAAAATATTTAAAATTATTAACTTTTACATTTTCTTGTACAAATGTGTCAGTAATAAAATCTTAACCTATTATTGATTCCTTTCAATTAAACAAATTATCTTCCACTAGAATAGTTAAAATATTTATAAACACGTTTCCAAATTTTGAAATGCATGCAATATTTGAAAATCTTTAATGAATTTAAGTTGATCAGTATTAGGTTAAATTGATCTAATTTGTTTTTCTTCTGAAATTCTGAATTAGTATAATTTTACATAAATGTCTACTTCAAGAATTTTGGTTTTTCTAGAACTCTGAATCTTCTTTCAATAGCATAATAGATTCAATATCATAATCATCAAAATATTCTAGAACATACTGTACAAAATCTATCTGTCAGAAGACATTTTACAAATAGCCCAGGATAGTATCTTGGAAATGTTCCCATTCTTTAAATTTCATGTGTGTTTAATTTGTAAGTTTAACTCAAATCCCACAATTTAAGATAGTAACTTTAATTTTCTATATTTTCTATATTAGATGATATTAACTAACATTGTTTCAATGCATCATTTAATTTTAATGATATTAGATTATATAATTTGTTATGCAAAAAAATTAAGTAATGTACGAAATATAAGATTAAAAATAATATCACCAATTTATAGTAAAAAGTGTTAACTAATACTAGAAATTATAAAAATAATAATGATAGTGTAAGATTATCATCACATCATAGAACCTATTTATATTATTATTTTAAATATTTATATTATTATATATAAATATAGAATAGTTTATTATAATTAATAATAAACTAGCGCATAAACTATAGCATCAAATGTTATACCAATTTTACCAATACAATAAGAATATTTTTCATTTTTTTTTTTTCATATTTATTTTATTTGTATTACATAGTAAAATGATTATTTACTTTAAGGTGTATAAAAATAAAATAAACAATTTTATAAAAAATGTATACATTTTTTTTTTGCAATAACAAAAATTTATAATAATCGTTTTTTTACAAAACAAGTCTCATTTTTATTTCTTTACCAATGTCACATGTATACTATTAGTCTACACTAGTCATTGGGAATTGATTAGTGTGTTTGGTTTACAACTAAGGCACTGATTTACATAACGATAACATATTATCCATTTTTTAAACCTTAGAACAGTATCTAAAGGTATTTAAAAACAATTAACAGTTATAATTAGAATGTATATACAAGTCATTTGGTTCTTAAATTAAGTACTTATTAATGAATATAATAATGTTCATTCAGTCGATAAGTCTCAGGCTAGCCATAACTTTACCCTTCCATAGTGGCAAAACCTGGTTATCATCTATGATTTCTTCTTGGATGCCTGATGAAGGAGATTCATCAAATTCAGTAGTAAAGAAATACCTGCAAACCATGCACATATTTTAGAATTACAAAAAATATAATATAACAAACACTACAGTGTTTAGAGTTAATAAAATAGTTAAATTATAAAAAATCTTTTACCTGTAATGTCCTTTTTTTGGCATACACTCAATGAACTGTTTTAACGTGATCGGATGTCCAATAATTTTCTTTCTGAACGGGAATTCTTCATCATTAAAATTATAAACAACTGTGGTAGTGGTAGGTGGCGCTGTTGTGATTGGAATAGACGTTGATGGTGCAACAGATTCCTCTGCTGGTAATCCACGGCTAGATGACGAAGAAGAAGTCCTACAATTAAAAATTAGTATTAAGAGGCACTATTAATACTAATAATTCTCTATTAATAGTAGAGAAAAATTAATGTAAAATATGTGAAAGTTATTCCAATATTATAGCTCACTATGCGGTTTTAGAGTAAACCGATGAATAAAATTATAGAGGAATAGTGTAGCGAGATGTAAGACATATTTTTCAATAAAAAAAGTATTTATTCAATATTTAAGTATAACTATTGCAATGAAACAATAACACTGTTCTAGGCGCCACAACATTAAATAGCAACGTAAATATTAATTTAAATACACCCACTAAATGAACTAATGCTTTTAGACATAGTACAAGTACTTCAATGTTTAGTGGTTTATCTATAGCATAGAGATATCTTTATATGTCTATGATCTATAGTATCAATTTGATACATACAATAATGACAAATTTATAAATATGGACTCCAATATTACTTTTCTTGTAAATTATAAAATACAAATATAATTATAGATATATCACATATATACCTATATCTTTTTTAATCAAAATTATTTTGTATGAAATAGAAATTAGTAGGCTATGATGCCTACAATAGAAATTAGTATCCAATATTATTTATATATTTTTAAAAAATAATAAGAATATAAATATAATTCAAGCTATATTATATAATCAATTTTATGAACTATATATTTATATTCATATTAAGTCAAACAATATCTCTCATTTCCAATAAATTTGTGTGTACGCGCATGATTATACTAGACAGTTTTGGAAAAACAAATATATAACATCATCGTAGCGCCCATATAAAGTCATAAAATTACGATGTGCACATTATGAACGTTCATGAAACAATAAAATGCACTCTTAATTTGGGTTTTAATGGTACTCGATTCAGCCAAGCATGCATGGTCGTCATATGCTTGCGCCATTACAAAAGTAGTAAAAGTGTGTTCTATGATTCATTGCTTGCGTTCTCATTTGAGTATGGCGTCCTCTAAGGGCCGGTATTACAATCGTTGTTTTTGTCTTGGTTACGATTTAACGTTCCGTTAAAGACAACAACCATTATTATAAACGTCTGTTAACGTCTTTAATGAGTCAATTACGGTCCGTTAATTTACCGATGGATATTAGGTAGTTAAAATATGTTTACAGTCCGTTAAAGTTTTTGATTGGATATTGGGTTTTTGTTTATTTTTTTTTCAACTATTATCAATAATATACGAATAAGTAATAATCAATTTATTACATGATATAAATTCAAGTAATTTATATTGCTTGAGATAAGAAAAGATTGGTCTTTATGAAACAGAACAAGAATTATTTTTATTTGATAAATTAAACACAGTCATGGATATTTTAGAATATATTAATTATAACAATTTAAATGATGAACTCGACAGCAACGATAATAATGATGAAAGTGATTCAGATGACAGTTTATTTGAACTTGCTGATTTAGTGGCTTTCCCTCGTCAAGCCAAAGTTATTAGTAAACGTCCTGATCATTTTCAGTCTTGGAATGATATCGAATTTTTACAAAGATTTTGTTTGAACAAAAATACTGTAAAGTTCATCTTGATGTCATAGAGAGCAAGATCGCATTACGAAAAATATGAATATAGTATATTTTAAGGTTATATTTCTACATTATCAGTTGGTTACGTAAAATATAATTTATGGAGGATTGTAATACTGAAAACAGTTTAGCGGTCCGTAAATGGTTTAACAGACCGTCACGTAACTAATGGTGTAACCAATGATTGTAATAACGGGCCTAAGTATTTAAATTTTTTTAAATGTGTTAAATTTCAGTCAGTATATAACAGTAAATATTTTATAACTTATATGGCAGTAATAAATTATCATTTAAAAATAATATACCTCTGTTTGTGATTTTTTTTCGCCATCTGGTCATTAAGTCTACGGCCAGCTTCAATCAACTGGTTATCTGTGTTAGGAAAAGGAGGTGGTGGCATATTGGGATCAGCAACAAATGGTTGCTTAGGCATGTGATTTGTCCAAGAACTGTTACTTTCACAATCTACATTACTACAATCTAAAAAAAAACAAAACAATACAAATTGAATAAATTTTAACTAATGGATATAAAAATACACTTTAAATATGATAAACATACCATGGGAAGAAGCTTTAGCAGTTGTGATAGTAGTGGATGCTGTACACCAGCTAAAAGCTGGACCTGGGTCAGCAAGTGCATCGCCGGCACACATTGGGCTTTCTTGAAGCCATACCATACAACGGTTGGTCGATCTACTTAAATTTTAATAAACACATAAATTACTTTCACATAATAATACCATTACGTATATCAATAAAATAATTAAAAAGCGGGAATGCCAATTTAGGATGTTCCTCCTTCGTCAATTCGGTCCTTGGAGAAATTGGTGGTTTATTATAATTATTAAGATTTAAATGCAATGATATTGCATTAAAAAATACAATTCTGAGCGAATTTTAATATATTACATTAATGAATATATTATACTGATATTCCATTCCAAAATTTTTATTAAAAATGTAAATTACATATGTAAATATTCAAAATAAATTTCAAATCCATACAATCAAAATTCAAGGTGTTACCATTTCATGATAAAAATTGTCAGTCACGATTTTCAAAATATTTTGTAGATAGATTAAATAGTATATGAGTAGGCATCTATAAAAATTTCATACCATTAAACTAAAAATTGCAGGTAAAATTTAACTTTTTTAGAAAAAAGTTCAAAGCTCTACATTTATCCAAAAAGTCAATTAATCAGTTCCAAAATTATAACATACTTGTATATTACATATGTTAGTACTCAAAAAATTTTTCAAGTCCCTACAATCAAAACTCAACTAATTATCAAGATATAAAAAAATTTTAAATAACGGAAATCATAATTTTGCCAATCTGCCGCCTCTCAAGGAAAAACTATTGGGAAATTCGAATAATGAGTTTAATAAAGGTCAAGATGATACAATTTTCTACAGGAAGCATATCCTATTTGTAGTAATTGAACCATTATTTCTACCCAAAAAAATGTGTTCATATATATAAAAAAAAAACATCTTTGTAAAAACAATACATTCCTTGCTCCACTCAGAATCTAAAAATTAGCAATTTCCAAAGAAAACAAAATAAACATACTCTTCTCTTTTAATAACATTGGTTGGTAATTGTGATTGACCCGATACAACACTGATTCCACTATCGGTCATTGTACGTCGACTGCCCCAAGTGTGACGTCCAAGACCTATAACAAAAATACATATTATTAGTACTATAGACTATGATAGTACTAATAAATTTTTTTTTAATATTACTGGTGTACATACTTGACACTCGGAGATCTGGGTTTGAAACAACATTTTGATAATCTGGAATTGATCGACTTTTAGGAACATGACGACCCGGCTCGGAACTATCTGCTGTAAAATCTGTGTAATTGCCACTATCATAACCAGATATTCGATTATCCTGATGATAATATAAATCATATATATTTTAAAAATGTGTTTTATATATCCTACAGCCAAAGTGCAAAACAAACATACTTTGTCTCTGCGTTTGGACAGATTAGGATTAGCTGCTGCTAGATAAGTACTGGCAAGTTGCTGAACAGGGCGGTTAACTTTACCTAACCCCTGTCGCCTCTGTAATGATTGTTCAGGTGACTTTGGAGGTGATTTAAAGTATTTTTGTACATGTTGATCTAAATACATAATAAATCAAAAATAAGTCAGTCTAAATATATTAAAGGATAGGTAAATATGAATAAGGAATAAATTTATGATATAGGTAAACAAGTAAATAATAATAATATAACAAAATTACACATAGAGTGGTAATGTTAGTGTTTAATTATTTGAAAATAAATATTTTCCAATATTTTTTTTATTAGTACATTATTTCATAATTAGTATGTTTCTTAATTGTTACAAAAAATGTCAATATTTTGTTCAGTAAACACACCTAATATTTCATCGTCACTTCCATCGGGTAATTTTAAAGATGCTTTAAACATTTCATCCAACGTTTTGGTATCACCGATTTTGCCAGATTCACTGTCAAATTTAAGCTGGAATTTGAAAAGTTTTTATTATGTTACATAGTGTGAAGTATTATATTATTTGTATTTAATAAACAAACCTCCGAAAGATTTTTGATCAATTTGTTATCCCATTTCTCTTCAATATCACGCTCTTGTTTTATTTTTTCTAATTTTTCAGCAAGTATAGATGCAAACTGATTTGGTTCCATTGCTGGTTTCTAAAAATAAAAACATAGTATTGAGAAAATTGATAAATTCATTTGCATCAACAAAATTACTTACATTGCATTGCGGTTCCCTCATTGTACGGGGAATGATGGTAGCAGTCATTGAGCCTTCGATGTTTCTGCGAGCATATTTTTGTACTTCTTTCATTTCTAGTTGAGCAGTCTTCTTGGCTATTATTTTTGGATCTCGAATCTCAGATAATTGCCTAAGAAACATATTATAATTAAATAATTATTTAATTTTAAATTATTGTACTTACATAATAATTATTTCATGATATATGGTATAAGCAACATTACAAAACAAAAACAAAAACTTACTTCCTCAAACAATCAGTAGATACAGATGCTTCACTTAGACTAGCCAAATCACTGTCTTGGGCTGAAGTTGGATTGTAAGATACATGCGTGGCTCTAGGTTTTGTGCCCCACCAGGACTGGTGATAAGGGGTGCTGGGGTTAGGGTTGTAGATGCCCATTTTTGAAGTCTTTGATCTACAATTGATTACCAAGCACGAACAAGAAAAAAAACAATCCAAATACAATACAATAACTAACAAATTAAATGCTCACTCATAAATTATAAATTAAATAATAAGCTTAATGTGTGTTAAGTATCTACATTAAGAATACATTTATACATTAAGTACAAACACTTGTGTATTAAAGTATGTACATTATACTCTGTGTTTTAACTAAATAATTTGTAATAAATATACTAAGTAAATAAAAATACATAAGACAAAAACAGTGGCACTATAAGCATCTAATTCATACACAAAAATCATTAGAAGGTTTAGATGTTACCTTTGTAAAAATTCCCCTTTCTCCACATGAGAACGTTGTTTTTGTGACATGTGCAAAAGAGATTGAGTCAATTTCATAGGAAAGTCTTTAGGTTGCTTAAGGTCATGGTTTGATAATTCAGCATCTTCTTTTAAGGTCATCAAAATTTGACTTTGATCAGGAGGTGCTTTATATCTTGAGGGTACCACTTTTTCTTCAGTGTCTGGTATGTGATTAATTACTTTCCCATCATAGAAACTAAATACAAATAATTAACAATAAGAATAAAATATTCTAAAAACATAGAATTTAAAGATTATCATGAATGTACATACTTAATGCTACAATCTAGTAATCGAATATAAGAGATATAGGCATCAGATTGTAGGAACGCTGGATACAAAGTATCGTTAAGGAAGTTCTCTACTTGTACAAGAGCATCATCAAATAAATGTTTAGGAAGAGGTATTTTATTGGCAATTGATAGTTTGACCTTCTGTATGACATGCCTCCGACATTCTTCATCTACGCCTAAATCTGCTTTTAGGAACAGCTTTCTAAAAAAATTAACATTTTGTTTTATGATATTTCTACTGTTATGTAAAAAAAAATGATTTATTAAAACACAAAAGATTTACTTGTAAATGATGGAACGTAGCTTGTCGGCTTTTTGGTCTGTGTGACCATAGAGCCCTTGACAAGCTAACCAAAACTCTAGCACCTTGCTGCATTGTTTTCCTTGTCCGGATTCTTCTTCCCGTTTCAAATATTGTCGGAACAGATTTACACCATCAGGATCAGCCAATAAGCTATCCAAGTTGCGGGCCCATAACATGGGTCCAGAGTTGTGGCCATCATTTGGAGATAAAGATCCACGATCACCACTATCGCCGTCAGCTGGTTCGTAGTCGTGACGTGCACCACATCCTACTGAAAATATTAGTTTTTAAAATTAATATAAATTATTATTTATTAGTAATAATTATTCAATCATTACCATATTCCTGGATGCTGCATGAACGACATTTGGATCCAGCTGATAAAAATTCGGTTTGTGTTTTGCAACATCTTATACATTTATTTTCTTTGAAAAAAAGATTAGATTATTATTAAATGTTAAATTAATCTGTAGTATATAAAAAAAAATTACCTATACTGTGCTTATACTTTAGACTCAGACATGCGTTATCCTCAGATGATCGCTCAGACTCTTCTCCAGGTAAAACTTTTGGTCTGGCGGAGTCAATTAGTATATTAGTATTCATCATAACCATAGATGTGGAGCTATTGGTATCAAGCTCCTTGCTATCTCTATTACAGACATTTCGTAATAGCTCTAGAAATGAAAAAAATAATGAAATTACAATTTATTGTACTTGATCTTTAAAATTATTATAAAACATAGAATAATTAAAATAATATTGCTGATGCATAGTAGTTTAGCTGTTTTATTGATCAATTTCATGAAACCCTCTTTATAAGATTTCAATTGCTTGTTTTAAGTTACACGTTATGTCAAAATAAACAAAAAATGGTTTGATATTAAGTTTTATTAAGGGTAAAAATACAACTAATAGCAAGGAAGTATTGGGTTAGATTACATATTGTAGACAAACATCGTAAGCTATTTGAATTTATGATAAATCAATTGAATACATGAAAAAAAAAATATGTCTTTAATAATACATACCACACTCCATTCTGTATGGTGTTTTATATTTTTTAAGGAGAATCTAATAGGTAATACTAAAAATATGATATGGGTAGACAACACAACCGGACTCTCAAGTATTTGTCGATCGATGAAGCGGTAGTACGCAGAATCAACGCGTATGTTACGGTTACCGCAGTATAAAAAAGCACCCGGTTAATCGATAGCGAATACAGTTCCGATTGGAGAATGGAGAACAATAAGTCACAAAAATATGATATGTGCCAGAAGTAGGGACCCTTCCATTGCACAATAGGATTTTGGAAATTATGATTTTTTCCATCAATTCATATGTCTATCAACATCTAATAAGTGGCAGCAGGCCAGGTAGAGGTTACCTCATATTATTGATATACATTTTTTTTTTTTTTGACAGGTTCTTGATATATATATATAGAATTACTCCAAACAATAATATATGATTATTGGTATTTAAATAGTAAAAAAATAGCAAACATGTGCTGCACAGCCTACAACTATAATAATATTAACAGCTGAAATTAAATAAAAGGTTCCTAATCAAAAAAATGTATTAAACTTTATAAATACATATTTATGATTTAAATTTTAAAAATATTATAATTACTTTAATTACAATAAACATTTTTATATGACTTTCACCAACAATCATTTCATCATTAAATATTTATTTTAATTTATTAAACATGTATATAATGCACAAATAGTTTTTAAATACCATAATAATTGAAACATGAGATAAAAATGGTTTGTCTTTAACAATTGTATAACATATGACAATAGTTTATTTATAATTAAAACATTATAAGTTTATTAGTTTATATGTGGATTAACATTTTAGTTTTTATTTAAACACATAGATTATACTTAAATGTCTAATTTAGGTATCTTTTAAAATTTATAAAAACTGTTTTAACATTCAAAAGATAATGAAAGTTATATTTTTTATAGTAAAGTAAAGTGTTATTTATAAATAAATATTTTGTAAAAAATGAAAAAATAGTAATTCATTAACATTTAACAATATGACAGGAAAAAAAATCTCTCATTAATATTAAAATTAATACACATTAGTAAATAATAAAAGTATGAATTGTTCAATATTTTTAAGTTATAAGTGAAATTGACATTTGAAATAACCAACATTAATACATTAATACTTTATATAGTGCAGTACATAATAATTAATGAACAAAATAAAAAGTAAAATGCAATAAAGTATTTAAAACAAATTTTTTGTTAATAAGTCTATTGAAGTCTAACCTAATGAAAATATATAATATTGAAATTGTACTTAACATAAGAATTTTATAATCTGTAATACTATATATAATAAATATAATCGATCAAAAAATTCATTTTATTTTGAAAAAAAAAAATAGTTTATATCCCTCCATTTTATCAATTGATCAAATAAATATGAAAATTAATATTTATTGTATGAATATGTGTATTTTTTTATCTATCTACTGAAAGTATTTTATTATTAATTTTTATTTTTATAAATTTAATATTTATAAATTCACTTATATAAAATGATATAATTTTAAGGGTATTTTTTTATTTCATTCAAACAGAAATGTTTATTTATTAAAAATGTTCTGCTAATATTAGAACTAACAACTAAACAAATGATATGTACACTATCATTTAGAGGGAGTGCTAGAAAGTAGAAGTACATACCATCACACTTGTTGATGCTTTCCTATTTTTTTAAAGAAATAACTATTTAATTATTGATATCAATTATAATACTATATATACATAGTATAATCAAAATCATAAACTAAGGACTATAATATCCATATTTTTCAATAATAATTTTAATAATTTACAACAATTCATAAGTGAAAAAGTGAAATCATTCTCTCTTCCAGAATACACTACATACAGATCAGCACTTCTCCCCTAAATAAATCCTAGACCACACTTGATCAAGTTGATTAGATAAAAAAACACTAAAGACGTGTGCCTAAATAAATCCAAACATAAGATGTTTTATTAACTTTAAAATAGTTAAAAAGATTGTTTAAACTCAATCAGTTAAACAAAGTATTTACACGATATGTTATATTATCACATCAAAATTGATTATTATTTATTATATTATATACACATAGATAATAATTATGAATACAAGCTATGTAAAATGTCCATACAATCACATATATTTACTTTTCCCTAACTAAATATTTATTAATGAAATAAATTATCATATTATTAGATTTTCATGTTACTGTTATTTTATTGTTTTAACATAAGAAATAAAGAAAATGTATCAATAATACAATAAAATTATATGTTGGTACTTGGTTTCACTATTTTAAATACTTTTTTTAGGGTCTACACAAGAAAATCATATCAAAGCTGCTATCATGCTTTTTATAAAATTGTAACATAAATTCTGATCACTGTGCAAAAGAGTAGGTATAACAATAAGAGCATAATGCGATAATTATTATAACTATATAATGATTAGATCTCGTTGACATGAATAATAATCTTAAATTAGCATAAACAATTGCTTAAACATATTGATTATACATTATACTTATACAAATTATGTAATTCTCATCTCTATATTAAGTTTATTAGTTTCCAAAAAAAGAGATTTTAATGCTCTTTAAAATATATTTCCAAAATTGAATTTGAAACTAAAAAAAATGTGTTTACAGTTTATTTTAGAGATTTTAGTGTTTAATTAGAGATTAAAGAATAGAAACAAATGATATTGAAAATATGTATTTCAATTTAAGGTAAGTATGTCTTCTTAATCTAAAATAATAGTTTAAAAATATATTATTCTCAATATGTCTTTTGTGACATGAAATTCTGTTAAACTATAACTGAAAATATGATAGTTTTTATTATGATTACAAATTTCAAGATCCCATAATAAATTGTGTTCTATGTTTTATTTTATTGTTATTAGATGTTTAGTATATCTAGTAGACAATTAAAAATGAGTACTCTAGAAACATCGAACAATCCATTAAAAGTATAATTTGTTAAAAAAAACAAAAACTGCATTGAAATAATCAGTATCACTTAAAATCTTAAAGCACATATTCCACGTATAAAAAAACTATGTGTATTAATCATAAAAATGTAAACTCATCAAAATCACAGTCCTAATAATAACAATAATAATAATGAAACACTTAATTATGTTTTGGTGACCATCTCTACAATGCAGTTTTTCATTTATAAAACTGGAATCCAAGTCAGGTATGTCTTGTATTGAGGGCTACCCCCAAAGCAGAGGGTCGCCCTTGCCCCAGACATCACACTTTCTATTAAATGGATAAGCACGGCAAAAAACTAATTTATATAAATATATTGTACTTACATCATTTAATTTTTTTAAGATTATATTGAAATAAAAAAAAAAATCAATTTGTTTTTTTAAATCGTCTAATTTGTTAAACTTATGAATATTGCACAAATTATAGAGAGGATAAATACCAGTGGTGCAATTAGCCCAGAAATGTTTCAGCCTAACAAAATTATTATTATCAATAAAATATGTGTACAGTATACCTATAACCTATGTTTTTTAGATTATGAATAAACTTGAGAATATTTGGAAATTAGCTCTATTATTCCCATAGGCGGTAATAGGGGGTGGCTTGGAGGGAGGGGACATGGCTAAATTTTGTAGAGAAAATAACAGAAAAGTAATAACTTATATTAAGAACTATATATAAAATATATACAATCCACTTTTACAACAAATATAATTTTAATTTCATCACATAAGGCAATGTTGAAAGATTATTATGCTCTTAATGCATATATAATATGACAGGAAAAGCTGAATTTTTTAAGTTAATTAGTTCAACTAAATGTTGATGTATATAAGATACATAAGCATGTAAAAGTTTTGTTAAATTTAAGATTTAAGTATTGAGCCTGTAGCTCACCCCTTCTAGACAATTGGTCCAGTGGCGGAGTATTACAAAAGGCGCAAATTAAATGATATTTATAAATAAAAAAAAATTTTCATTACTTTATTAACATACATAGAAAGTTTAAGACACGAAAGCACGGTTTTAATAATATTATAGCACATGGCCACACAATAAATGAGGTTTAATTATAATTCATAATTTTTTTACATTAGATTGCCAGGGGCGTTATTACCCCTCGTTACGGGGCTGAATTTGTCTCAGTTCCACCTACGATCATCCCCCACCCATTCGTGACAATATAAAATACTCTGAACAGAGCTTTGTAGGTACGCACCTTATCAACGATTTTAATATTTAGGTTCCGCAATTCGTCTTTGCCCCGAGTCCAAAATTCCTCGGATTAAGTCTTATTTATAATAATATCGTAATATCTACGCAAGACTATGTTATCAAGAACGTAACGAAATACGATTAATTAATTAATATTAATTGTCGTAGTCGATCGATTTTCGACCGGGGAATGCAAAATGTTTTGTTTTCTAATTTTTCTCTCGCCTTTCCGAAGTCCGCGTTATATAGTCTCTCGTCGCGGCTATTACGCCGGCGGATAGTAGTAAAAAAATAAAAAAATAATAAAAATAAAAATATAAGAAATAACAAAAAATTACAACAAAAACCAACCGATGTGTCCCGCCGGTGTCGTCGGACAAGATTTACAATTCACTCTACCGTGAAGCGTAACCGCCGTAGGGCACTTGGCCCGTACGTTACAATATTATATGTAATTATTATTATTGCACCGGTTGCCTTGTACGCCGCCGCAGACCACCTACCCCCCGCCGCCCCTGACAACCCTCCGGCGCAGAACCGGTCGGCTTCTTTGACGCCGGTCTATAACGCCGCACCGCGTCGTGTTCATTACAAAATTACACTCTCCGTCGCCCCCCTCCCACCCCGCCCCGCACCACACTCATGCGATACGCCTCGTCGCCGCCATAAGTTTTTTTTTTTTTCAACACTCGCGCTCGTCGTAATATATATAATATTCGTATTCAACGTTCGGAGATTTTTTTTTCACTCTCTTTCTTTTTTTTTTTTCTATCCTATATAATATAAATTATTATTAATTTATTACAAACAGGTGTGTTTTACTCTCCGTTTGATTCTCGAAACTATTTTTTATACATAATATATTATATAGGTATAAACATATTTTTTTAGATTTTTTTTATTTCCAATTTGTCCCGACTATAATGTTATATATATATACAATGTGTATGATTCCTTTTGTACCCTTATTATATAAAGCTATGCGGTACACATTATAATATCTTATTATTGCCGATTGGCAATACTGCCGCAGATGGAAACGATGGAAACGATTTCGACGATACGTATTCGCATACGAGATATATATCGATATCGTATCATTACTATTATCATAATTAAATTTGTTTATAAAAACGTGTTAAAATTTACATGGAGATGCAATTCCTATGTACACATAATTCAATAGCCCCAGATAAGTCAATGACGATGCTATTTTAAACATTTTAGAACAAGAAAAGTATTTTTTGTTTTCAAATTTTAAGTAAAACAATTTAATTTTGTTACATAATAATTAATATTATATATTATTATTACGTACTTAGTTATACAAATTGAAATTATAGATAATAATATAAATTATATTATTAATATTATACATGAACATTTATAAATTATCGAGTTCGATAGGGCGTATGGCAATAAATTGTTGTTCAATACTAAATATCAGTGGCGGCTATCTTAGAAAATAAAAGAGCCGCGAGTACTCTATAAAATAAACAGGTACCTACCAACAAAGTAATAAGTATTATAAAATTAATTTTCTTCTACAATTTTTTTTTTTTTTTTTTGTATATATTTTAAAGAAGAAAAACGAATAATATCTAATATTAAAATGCCATTTTATTATATTTTACATATATTATAAAACTAATTATAATTAGATTACTCACACATACCTAGCCACCAAAATTATGAAGACGTACTCGATCACACTTTTTTTAACTAGATAGCAGCCACTGCTAAATATTATAAATGATAATAGACGATCATTGACGAAACGGAAATCGACAAAATAAGTCACGTGAAAATATCTAATCGTTTACAATAATTATATAATAACAATTAATCGAAAGCGAAAGGTTATAAGTTATATTACGTTAGTTATACCCCCTAATCTCCTATATTAATTTATTTTTATCATTTATACTGAAAATAGGAGTATCATATTCGACCACCGACGATCATATCATTAGTGAGTGACTATTGTTATACTATACTTGTTTATATAGATAAATAAATAAAGAAACGTCAAAGGTCCGAAGTAAATGGATTCTGGATAGTTATTTGCTTTTTATTTATTGAAATTGTATTAGTGATGATTGGAAAGTTAAACAAATCGCCAACAAGAATAAGTTAAAAGGTTTTCTTTGTACATCAATCATTACATATAGGTATATGATATAATATAAACTAGAGATGATGGTTAAAAGTAGGTAACAAATTAAGATGTTGACCACTCAATCAGCCTATACAAATATATATCTACAGTTTTTTTTTGTGAACAAAGTCCTGATAGAATTAAAGAACCTATTCAAAAAGAAAAATACAGAAGATACTTTTGAACCTTTACAAAAATAATTAATTTTTTTTTTTTTTTGAAATAATGTACCTATAACTTTTATAAATAATATATTTATTTATTTATTCTACTTCATAGAAGAGAAAGAGTAAGAACAATATTTTTAACGATATCGAGATTTCATTTCAGTTATCATCAAATCACTTATGTATATTATAATAATAAATAATAAACATATTATAATAATACCAAAAATAATGAGCCATGTTATATCATATTATGTACGTACAACGTAACATTATTTAAACACAATTCTGTGTTTAGCGTTAAAAATATTTGAATTTATACCTAATATTGTATTCATATTTCTACATTTTGTGTCTAGAAGAATATAAAATATATTTAATAAATAATTAAAGAAAACCATGTATTTAAATAAAAGAACAAATTAAATCCTTAAATTTACAAACTCTTTTGACAATTTAACTAAGTAACACTCGACCTAATTCGATGTACTCGTAGATATCACACTAATAATAAATTTAATGTAAAAAAAAAATATTAGGATTTGTACGAATATAGAAAAATTTAATTTTGTGTATCTATATTTTATTATCCGATTACACGCAACAAAATTTCTATATTACATATGGTATTAAATATTATTTTTCCTATCTAGCATGAAATATAATTTCATCGATAACAGAAAAAAATAAGTATATAGGTACATAATAATATATAAGCGACAAAGTCTCGTGTGATGTTCATAGACTGGAAAATGCACTTCTATTCAATTTCCCGACCAATGTTACGACAATCGGTACTGAAGTAAAAGAAAGAAATAAGAACTGGGCGAATATTGCACTGGAAACCGCAAAATATAGGCTGCAAACGAAATCGAATCATTCGGTTTGCGTCTCGCGTATGCTTTCAAAAATTTAATTTTTCTCTTCCTCTACTCTGTTCTAACAAAATTGTTTTATTTATTATTATTATTTTTTTTTAATACGTATTTTACCCTAAAATGTTTGAAGAATTGTATATTATGATTTTTTTCTCGTCTTATTTGCGCATACAGTTTTATAATACCAATAAGCACAGTCTGATGGCCACGAGGCATTCTTTTATACTATACAATAATAGTTATTGGAGTTTTTCTCTTTTGAACCTGCTGTAAAACACCATATCCAAAGTTATATTTTTGAAGTTATGCTTTAACATTTAACGAATATTATATTTTATATAATATAATATATAGGTAAGGTATTGTAGATAGCTAAAATATTTTAATTTTTATAATATGAAATAAAAAAAATAAAAGTTGATATTTTAAAATATAATGAAGGTTTAATATAATATAAATTTTATAATTATATATAATTTGTATAGATACATTTTATTTTGTTTATATACGAATTACATTAAATTAAAGAAATTATTGCATTTCTTTTAAATAACTAAAGTATAGCTATATTTTATAAAAAGTACATATTTATAATAAAAATAAGTATTTCCTTCTTTCTATACGTGCAATTGAAAAATTTAATTAATTGAAATTTAATGTATGTACTCACTACCTACATATTATACATGTCAATTGATAATTTCATATATTTGTCTTATAATTATATTAAAATAAAAATCTAAATTACAATAATATTAGTACATATCATATACTTCCGAGAAAGCTGTACAGATTAGGATAAAATTTCTATCGCAAAAATAAAAATATACGTCCATGTAATGTCCGATGTGGTTTGAAAGCACTGAAGAAGTGATTTTCTGTCCAACTAACACGCAAAATATAGAAATTTAGACGTTTCCACTTCTATGACGTACAGGTAAATCTGTAATATTATATATAGTGATGTGATGTGATATTAATAAATTTTATTCATATTTGAGTTTGTCATAATGTTTACTTTAAACTATTCCATTTTTTTAAAAAAGATTTTCATAAATTAAATATTATTTATTTTTCAATTTATTTGATTTAATGCATAGGAGTTAAATGAAAAATGTGGAAAAGTGGATCTCAAGTAAACATTATTACATGGACTAATCTATATCCAGATTACTTATCATATCTACACTATATCAATTGGTATAGACTATAGATTTTAAGTACTACATAGATATCTGTAAATATGCGTGCATTGGACAGAAACAGAAAATCATAGTTTCCAATTCCCTTAAAATAGTACGAGTTTAATGTTCGACGACCGCATAAATATACTTATACCAATGTTGACAAAATATTGTGTCTAAATTGGAAGGTTTCTTTCTCTTTAGGTTAGACTTAAATGTTATTTAACCTTAACCACTAAAACTAAACGTTTCATCAGTAAACAACAGATCCGGTGACTAGACCTTGGTATTGCAATGCCGACTACAGACACGAAACACACGCATTCTGATCGAGTTTCATTCCTATTATTGATATAAAATAAACATATTATATATTTTTACAATTTTATATCATATAATATTGTGCGTGTACCATCTATATAATATGTACAACATAGGCCCGTACGTGTTTCCATTTTTACCCCCCGGAGGTCAGGTCAAGATACATAGGTACAATTAGAAATGTGTCACTGACAAGATAGAGCAGGGCTATCCCAGAACGGCGACCGACAGGCGGAGAATGAAATACGTTGCGACTGCTACGTCGTTATGGTGGTGGTGAAGAGGAAGAGGACAAAATACCTCGGTATAGATTGTATTCCGACTTCTTCGGTTCGATTAGTCGTCCAAGATAATGGCGGTACACAGACAAAGTTTTCTTTGTCGGAGAAAGAGACTGTCTACAACGTGAGGGCACTTGAACGTTTTTTATTATATATATATATTTTTTTTACAGGAACGACCGGATCCGATTAGACGGATAAAAATGTAGAAAATAAATCGTATATATATGTGTGTGTGTGTGTATTTGTTTGCGTATAAGCTAGATTGTATATTTATATAGCGGACAGACTTAATAGAATCCCGGACGGGATGCCAATAGCATACACACGCACAAACAAACAAGAGGTCTAGCAATTGAAGACCGTCGCACCACTACTCCGCAGGGTAAACTATAACCCCCTGGGGGCAGAATGGATTGGTACTTAAAATCCAAACCCGTTTTAGAAAAGAATGTGCGAGCGTAAATAATATAAGAAATGATAGGAAAAATAAACCAACCTGCAAATGAAATATTTTTTAACTAACAATCATCGCGCAAGCAAGACAAATATACGTAAACGTGAGAACAAGGGTAGGAATATTAGAAAAAAAAACAATTAATATTATAATAATTATACATATCTGTTGTAAATATTTGATTAATTTTGATTATATTAATTAATAAATAAAGTAATCAGAATTTCGTGTTACAAAAATATTATGTACTTATTTTGAACAAATAAGTAAATATTTTTAATAGTTTATTATTATTTTATGATAAATAATCCAGAGCGATCGGATATCTATTCGACAGTGAAAAGCGTGGCCCATATAATTAACTGATTTGAAAACTTTATTTTAATTGTTTTTCAAATTTATCATGAAAAATATACATAAAAGGTAAACATAATGTTGGAAGAACCATATTATGTTTTACGGACCGCGGATTGATTAAATTGTAAAATATAACATGCCCAATGAATTGCGTCAAATATATGCGTTCAATACGACGTACATGGGTCGTACACTAATATATTTATTGGCTATCGTCAACCTGTTAGCTATGGCTTTTAAATTTAAGCTATAATTATACGTTATTATTTCGATAAATATATGAGTATACTTATCTTTAAAATAAACTTACTTTGAGAGTTAACTATAGCTACTTATACTTAAAAACTGCAATATTTCTTTATCTGTTCACTACCCAACAAACATCGATTATATTAAATTTTAGTATTTATCATACTTTTGGATAGGGCATACATATATAATATTTATTTAATTATTAATATCGACATGTCAATATATACTATAGATAACATAATAAGTAATGATATATAATAATATCATGGGACATATTGTGGTTTTTCACTTAGTATGAAGATAACATTTGAACGTTTGCCGCATTCAAGTGATAGCAATTTTATATCATATGTTGATGCCGCATGGGTAGCCCGTTTATTTGACGTGTCGTTTATAGCGATCTAGTGTGTGGGCTTATATAATATAAACATGATGAATTCAAAAAGCGTATACGTTTCGCAATGGATGCTGATGTATTTAGTGTGGTAAGGCCTAAGTCATAAAAAAGAAATACCGAGCCATATTGGCCATATATAAAGAAATAAGGATTTATAATAAAATTTATCAATACTTCAAATATATTTGTATTATAAATGCCAGAGTCAATATAGAAGTAACAACAAATGTGAATAGAACCCAGCGGGATATTTGGGATCCCTTATAACGGCGAACGAATAGGTCAGAATCAATCCATTAATTTTTTGTTGTATAAATACTTTTTAAGCTGTCAAGAGTTTGTTTAGTACCTATATAGATAAACAATAAATTAATATTACTGATGTATTAAGTGTATTTGGCTAATCAATAATCAAATTATAAAATTTTACGATACAATCTACAATTTAACTAAAACACAATTTTATATTTTATAAAGCCGATAAATAAAAAAATATTTGGTAGTTACCTACTACTATAATTTTAAATTTAATTTAGTGATTAATTTACCGGTAGCATTAGCAATGAGCTATTTTCTTCTTCAAATAAATTATTTTTTTAAAAAGACGTTTTAAACTTTGCTATATAAAATAAAAAAAAATAGAAATAAAATAAACAATCAAAATTAAAAACTCAATAACAAATCAATTTGAGCGTAAAAGTAGCATTTATAAAGATAATTGTTTTAAATAATAAAACAAACTAAAATCAAAGCAATAATATTCATATAACTTTTTATCATTTAATTGATATTCAACTAATATTATGATTGTGTATGTGTAAATTATAAACCAATACGTAATTAAAATTAAAAAATAATTAAATATAATCTGTTTATAATATACCAAAAAAGAATTATTTAGAGATATTAATACCACGTTTTGATTTGTATTATAATTATGGTTAAAAATTTAATTATTTAATGAAAATAATTAGGTATATGAATTAATATATAATTATATTCAACTAAAATTAATGAAACAAATTGGTTACATTTATAATAAAATTATTTGTAAGTAAATATAAAATTAACAAAGAAATTTTATCCATATATAATAAATATAAATTATCCAAATATTTATAATTATCTCATACTAAAAAATATAAAATAATATAAAATGAATTTTTTTTTTTTCGAAGTGCATAAATCGTTAAACAATTTATATTTTTATAGAAAACCCAAATTAATAAATTCATAATAATAGCAGTAATAATAAAAATACTAATACAAAAAAAATAAATAAATAAATACATACCACGAATAACACGTAATGTGATTGAGCATAATTTATAAACTTCTAGCATTGTCATAATGAATAAACTAACACAACACAACAAGAAACGTATTTATTTAAGATCCGCGTATGGGGAGGGAAAACTCGTGTCGTAAATATGAACGGGCGAGACAGAATGCCGAAAGTCATCGGTAAGGACTGCGACAAAGGCCCTTTTTCTTTCGCGCTTTAAGTTCTCTCCACCTCCGGCGCAGCACTGTCACGACTGAAATTGATGCTCCTCCGACTCCGCATACACAAAAGCTGAAGAGTTGTTTTACGAATCAGAAAACAACGATATTAAATAATATAAAGCCTTGGCGTGTCCTAGATTAAATATTACACAAAAGGATCAAAAAGGACTTACTATCCTTTGACAGCCGCGCATTTACTAGGAAGAACTGCACCGACGCGCCGTGTAAAGATTAATAAAAACTCAAAAACGAAAACGCGACAGAGTTTAATGAAAACGAAATGTCAACTCGGGAGGTGTAAAGATGAAAAAAGAAGCATATAGGATTCAAAGAGAGTTCGAATATCAAAGGGACTTCTGTTTTTGTGTTTGAAGATTCGTTTTATTTTTTAGCGCCGTAAATACACATGATAAATGATATAAATGAAAATAACTTCATTGTTTGGATCAAAGTTGAAACTTGACAAACGTCAAATTCAAAGTAATTTAGAGAGAAACTATGTAATGATTGAAATAATAAAATCCATGTATGTGATTTTCGTAATGTATTAAAGACAAATATAATATTTCAGACAATTTCTTCTTTTAATATTATTACTAAGTACTTATATTATATTTTTGTTATATCTCATAATACAAAAGATATTCTTTATTATTTAACATTATTTGTTAAAATTTGTAATTTTAACAGGTAAAGTTTAGGCTCTGGGATAATAGAGGCTATCATATTGCTCCACTTATAAATTACAGACTTTTATATTTTAATAATCAATAATTATATTATTTATTGTAAAAGTAAACAGAATAATACGCACTTATTAAAACATATTTATAATAATTTCTTAATTTTAATGTTTAAAATTCGAAATTAAAAGATATTTAACTAAAATATCTGATTATTTGTATATCTGATAAGATTAAATGTTTGTCTTATTGCATTTATAAGACTACATTTGAACGCCGATTTTTTTTTTTTTATATAGTGAATTTATAGTTTTGTCAAATAAGTAAAAGTATCTAAATTCCGGAATAAACACGAATAATTTCTTATGTAAAAAGAAAATTATTATAACTAAATATAGAACAAAACTTGGAAAATGATATTAATGGGTCGAAACGAGAAAAAACACTATTTGTTAACTTATCGAGACACCTGTTGTTTTTTATTTCGTAGTAGTTATTGTAATAATATATAGGTTGTTCCTTTTGTCATAACGACACTTTTTATTAAATATTTTCTTTGGTATTTTTACATGTTGGCCATTACTACGATAAGCGGTTCCAAACAACATTGCAAATAGCATTTAAAAAAAAAAAAAAAAAAAAAAACGTACGTTGGCTGGACAATAATTTCCGATAAAGAATGGACAAAACGTATCTGTATGATGCCGCCAACAAGTATATGTAATATATAGATAATAATCGGCGTTTAATTTTTTTTCGCTATGGACATCACGGACAGACCAGTTTTGTCGGCGGTGGCTATTTCTCTTTCATTTTATATACACATATATTTGTGTTTGTATGTAGTTTTTTCCTCATTTTTCTTCTCCTCGCAATAATAATCTGACAAGAATGCGCACCAGGTATTATGTGCGTTAGATACGGTCCCACCCAACCATCCTTACAAACAACATTTCTATAGTAGAAGTTTACATCGCGGCGTAGTGTTTTCTTCTTATGTTTGCTCGTCTGGCCAACGGCGACGCCTTCCTTTGGGTTTATCTTAACGGACAATATTATGTAAATATATAACTGTAAAAACGTCCCTGTGTCGTCTTTCATTCAATTTCTTATTGGATGGTAAAATGTATACCTAAATGTCGTATAATATAATAATAAAATTATTGAAGTTTACCTACACAATACTACCACTCGTGTATTATTGCGTCACATCGCATACGACCAAAGATGTTAAATTTAAAAATTATATTTTATTTTAAAAATAACGATTCATCGGCTATAGGCCTATTGCCCATAATAATAACTAATAATTAATGAAGGTGATTTCACCTTTCTATATACTTTTTATAATATTAGCCCGATTGTTTTAAATAATGTATATTATTATATAGGTAATAATTATACGATAAGTTAGTATAATATTATAATTAATAATACTAGGTAGTATAACTAGTAATCTAACTTATACCATAGATTAAATATAGTAAAATCTATGCCTATACTAACTAAAAATAATTTAATAACCGTTTATAAATTAACTAACGCAACATTATTTATTTATTCACGCAAACACACAAGTTTCATGTAATTTATAAATAAAACATTACATTATAGTATTTACAACTAAAATCCATTAATTTAAGGCCAAAATAAGTGATGATAGTTAATAAAATAGTATACAATATATAGATAATAATATAAACATTATAATATCAGTTTACATAAAATTAATTAATTATTTGGATTGCTTGAAACGTATTTACAACACAAAAAATATAAACAAAAATTTAAAATACGAATAATACGAGGTTTCAACAATTACCCTTTTAATTAGAAAAATAAAAATATCTAGACAATAATATATTATGTACATGACATTTGTATTAAAAATGGATCTCATTGCAGATGACCTTAACCTATAAATTACATTACCAAATTGTTTAGTCTATTTATTGCTTATAGAAAATTCATTCTCTCTACCTATCCAATATCAATTTACTCTCAACAAATGCCTAAAAAGACAAAATAGTGATGCTATATTATACTTATATGGTCACGTAATGAATAATGACGCATATTTTGATAATCGATAGTCATCTTGAAGAGCAATCGATTACCTAAGATAATTAACATTCGCGGTGCACTGACCGCAGAACGGTTGCCAGTTAAGCACGAATCATTATACCGGAAATGACATCTAATATGCAAAACAAATTATAATATTACAATTTACAGATGTAAATAATTATGATTATTAAAAAAATAGTCAATATCTATACACCCTGGTTATATCTAGGACGTATGTTAGTGGGAGGAGGGAATCAATATATATCTAAAAAAATATTATTTAGGCAATGGGCTACAATAGGCAAGTTTTCGCGGAGCAAACAAAAACAACTAAATTGTCCAAATTGTTCGTTTGATTCGTTCAGTTTGTTAGTAAATTTACGGTATAGTCAAACCAGACTATTTACTGATTTTCATATCATATTGTTGAATTTGTATCAGGACCATGGTTACTTATAAGATCTTATCAGGACTATGTTTAGCGACCAAACATCACAAACAGCAATTTCGATAAATCAGTTTAACTAATGTACCAGGTCGCAAACAATTTGAACAATCAAATCCGCAAAAATGGTGTGGTTATTGAATGTAGCGACCTGGTTCCCTTTAAGTTCCTTCGTAAAAACACGCCTAACATTAATTTAATTTTTTTTTTGTTTTAAACGACTAATAAAACAAATTATTTTTAATTCTTTAAATTTTAAAATTCGTGAAATTTGAAGATGATAATCAGTTTAAATAGTATATTTATATGAAATTGTGTGAAGTTTAATCAAGATGTCGATTTTTAAGAATTTTTTTATTTATAAAACTGACATTTTCTTTTTGGAATTATTTAGTCTATTAGATCGTTGAATGTAAAATTCATATTATCAATATTCAATATTATGTTAAGTAAATGATACATAAATAGTTGTAGCTACGATAAAGATAATCTTCTTTCAAAAAATATTGATAATTAATTATAATAAACTCTTCAAATGTCACGAATATTAAAATTAAGTTATTTTTTTAGACGTTTAAAACTTGAAAAATTATTGATGTAATAAGGGTAATTTTATAGCCCATTGCTAAATAATAATTTTTAAAAAACGCAAAAATTTTAATTTTTCGTGAGGATATTGCAATTAGTAAATAGATCTGTGACTGAATCAGTTACAGAATTTTTGATCCAATAAACTGAATTCATAAATATTAACATTATTATGCTTTGTTACAATATTAAATTACTGGGATATTTTATTTATTGTTGTAAGATAAAAGTCGTACATTTCATACGTAGTCGGCGAGTTTTACACGAATAATATTATTTTCTAAATCGTTCGCGGCGGGCATTACCGTTTGTATGGAGGTGGAAGAGGTAACTAAGAATAATAATAAAAAAAATATATTTAAAAAAAACTAGTCACGGTCGGTAATTCGAACATTAGGCGCGGCTCTCGGCGTATATACCGTAGTATAATCGTTAGGATATATAGGTATAAGGAATGTGTTATTTATTGGTCGGCGCCGAGTTCGTCTTTTTCGTCCCTCGAAAAGAAAAAAAAACCGTTGGCAGCAGCGACACAGAGTATTCGTTTTCTATATACCGACCACCACTGTCATATCCTCATAAAATAAGTAGGATGATCATGATTCTTAAGCAATAAGTATAAGACTTATTTTATATCGCTCGTCATAAACGAACAAACATACCGAGAAAATACAACAATGGGAAGAACATTTAAATAATACAACGATATTATTATATTATAACTCGCGTATATTGTATGCCTACGAGTTTTATATTCTTAAATATATAATCTACATTGTTTGATGTTTAGTACAATATAATACGATCAATAGTGAAAATACTTAAAAGAAAAATGAACAAAATTCGTGAAATACGAAGATATCGCCTACGAGTATTTACGTGAGCGGCGGCAAAGGAGCGCTATTAAAAATATATATTTGTAAAATTGGGGTAATTATACATGAACGTGTGGCTCCAAGAGACTCGTGTAGATTATAATATATATATATTAAAAAAATATTAATAATATTATTATATATACGCGGCGGTGCGATAGACAAGAGGTTGTCCGTGTCTCGCGCGACGGGTCTCCTCTGTAATTACGAGATAATGACGAAGACGACGACGACTTGCGTTTGTGTATTGGGAGACTTATTAAAGCTAGTAAGAATTACGGGACGGGACGGGTGGTGAGCAGCGCGACTGCTGTGCCCGTCGTGAACGGGGCCCGCGGGGTTATACGTGTCGGTCACAGATCAAAGCGATCGCCACACAATGGCCCCAAGGCGAGGAACGCGAGGTAGAGACTGCGGTGGCGGCGGTTACGGCTATGGGTGAGGTGGCAGCGTGGATGTGACCGGCAACGACTGGGTACAACGAAACGGCCGAGAGAGAAACACGCGCCGCGCCAGGGCCGATTGCCGAGTCCTGAATGGTGCCTTCATAGCCGCGCAAGTGAGACGGCTACACACGGTTAAATCACTGTGTGCGAACGGCCACCGCTGTTGTTGTATATACTTGTATAATAATATTATGTACTGTAGAGTGACGGTGGTACCACATGTTCGAACAGTCGCACTGTACAGTGTGCCTCAAATTGTATACTGTACAGCAGACGAGTAACGTAAAAAATTAAAAAACACAGAAACGACCGAATGACGAAAATTATTTTGCAAAACATATTATTTATGTTATACTACTACATGGATGCCCCTGTTCGGCTCTAGTGTATAATATATTATATCTGTTTATCACGAAATTACAAATTTATTACGAAAACAACAAACTATTATAATATTCGATGCCGAACACATTACTTACCTAGCTATTGTTAAGTAGAATATTATGTACCACTACATGAAATTGTCATTTACTTATATTCAAGTTATGTGAAAATAATACACGTTGGTTAAATACTTTAAATTTAGCTTTTAAAAATAAAAATAACTAATGTCAAGTATACAAGACATCCAAGAATAAAATGAGTAATTTACGTATAAAATACCAAATTATAGACAAAACTAAACTCATTCTATAATTAATATAATTATTATTTTATTTATTATACCTACTTAATACTTTCTTAATACAATCATGTACATAAAAAAATAATTGTAAACATTTCAAATAAAAAAAAAAAAAAAACAATGTAATACTTAGTTGTTGCAAAACTGCCAAATTGTGTACTTGAAGGGAAACCTTTCAAAGATGTTACAAAAAAAGAAGTTTAGAACTAAAGCCAATTTTTTTTTTATAAAAACTAAAACCAATTCAACTTATTTATTTGATACAGAAAAAAAATCAAAAACCCAAAACAAGAATGGACATGGTTTCTAAAGATAAATATAAAACTAAGTATTTTACCTTATTACGTCGTATCTATCAATTTATGAACAAAAGTATACAAAGTCTTCAAAGTTTATCACTTTCCTTTGATGTGACGAAGGCCAAAGACTTTTTAATCGAGTACCGACCAACACGTAAGCTAGAATAAAAGAGGGAAAATGGAGAGGTTTCTAGACATTACAAAAACAGGTGACTATACAATAAAATATCGAAAACTCACAAAAAGTAACCACTTAAACTTTTTTAATAAATAACTCAACAAAAGACCTTTGACAACAAAGTTATTAATATTTTTCATTCCTTTATTTTTTATATTTTACTATGTATTATTAATAATAATAAAAATGTGTGGCTGTGGAAATGCTGAAGAGGAAAAGTTTCTTTTGATGTGAAGTAGCCTCAGATCAAAGGCAAAATAAGGTTTGATAAATTTGGAGAGACGATTCTTTTTTACTTTGAAATCAAATCATGTGACCAATCACGTTTCACACACTGTTGCCTTTGGAGTTTTTTCTATGGTTTCATTCTCAACACAGTTTTACAGGCAGAATGCTGCTGCTGTGTAATATTTTGTTTAATTTATAACCATTATGTATAATAGTAATAGGGTTTCTAAAGTGATTAAATCGAAATTTTTAAACAAATTATATTGAATTGGAATATTCGATCAATTTAAAAACTTTGAATTAAAGATTTTATAACTATTCAGTATGATACTAAAAAATAAAATGAAAAAGTATATTTATTCAACTCGTTACAATTATTTTAATTGACATCCATTTTATAAAATAATATTTTTAATTATACATACATATTTTCTTATTTTATGTGTACATATACTTATTCATTATTTAACTTTATGAATTTTAGTTAAAACCGTTTTTTACTTTAATGAGTAACATAATATTATATGAACATAATTAAAAAGAAAAGGAAATTTTTTTATATTAGTTAAATAAAAAACTCATATAATTGTTTAAATCAAAGGTTCTTAAACTTATTTTTCAGATACCACTTGCATGTATTTCAGATCAGTTGCATACTCATAATGACTATATTATAACTGTTCAAGGTTTACATTTATTTTAAAAAAATAAGGTAGTACAATTTTATAACATACCTGTTTGTTTTCAAGTGTTATTTATTAAAAATTGCAAATAACATAATTTGTATGACAAAAATGTATAATAAATAAAAATGTTTATGAGTTTAAAATTACCTAAAATAATAGGTATAATACTAGAACAATTACATAAATTAATAAAATTAATTAATTATTTTCAGTATTACCTTCCATATAATACAGTTTGAGAGAACTTATGGTTTTAATTATTGATCCTTTACCTTCATTTATAATTTAATAATATAGGTACCTATTAAAAATATATATGAAGTATTAATGTTTTTTTTTATTACTTTAATCATGGTTTAAATAAAAAAATAATTGTTAAATCAGTATATATTTATTTTTTATTGATATATAAATTATATACATATGTACCCATCATAATATGTAATAAGTACTTGCTAAAATATTTTAATTTATAAAAATTGGTATATATAATTCCTTTTTTTAAATGAGTATCCCTTTAAGTATTTATAGTTTATTATTTATTTATTTATTAGTATTATTTATTGTATATTTATAACTACTTGATATCTGTATCCAGTAGTTAACACCAATATCATTAATATAAGTACTCAACTAAAATGTTTAACAACTTTATTATAGGTAAAATAATGTAATTTCATAATTGTACCTTCATACATTTAAATATCAAATACCATTATCCTTTGTTTAAGGATTTTTACCTAAATGAAATATTATTATAACATAATATTACATTATAATATCAAAATGGCTTAACTTTTTAGTTATCTGTGATATAATTTATATGGAAAATAAACTATTTACCTATACAAAAGTAAACAATTTCAAAAATTAAATAGATAATTAAATTTAAATGATACTAAACATCAGTACACACATATACTGAACCCATGAAGAAATTCGTTAAAGTGAATAACTAATGAATTTACAATCTATGAATGTTTCAACCGTCAAATAACCGTTGTATAATATGGATATAGTTAAATAAATTAAAATCACTTTCTTACTAACACAATATAAAAAATTATAGCAATCATCCAATATGGCAATACTTAATATAATTTTGAAACCAAGGTTAAAATTTATATATGAATATCAGATAGATATATGCATTTAAAAATGTTAGATATTTTTTATGGGAATAATATAAATTATTAAAGTTCTTTTTTAAACATATTACTTGAATAACTATATTACTATAATAATAAATTTGCATATAAGTATTCAGTATTCGTGGAAATCCATGATTATCAATAAATTAAACTAGTAAATTATAACTTATAAGTAAGATATAATTATCTCTTGATATAAATTTATCGTGACATTGTAGTATTATAAACAAATCAAACCTACCACATTGAATTATAGGATGCTAAAATAATTTTGGAGTCATATATAGAATATAGATGCTTTTTTATCTTGTCATAAAAACTTATCAAATTAAAATTAATATGTATAATCATTTATTTTGGAACTATACTTAGTATAAGACTATAAGAGCCTAATAAATAAAATAGTAATATTACTCATACATTATTATTATTTTTTTCAATTATAAACCTAATTAGAATAAATAAAAAATAATTATAATGTTTAAAGGGAATCAGAAATAGATAGGTACTTAATAAAATGGTAACAAAAAAAAACTACTCTAAACATAAATGACTGAAAAAAGACCAATTTTGAAATTCTCTATTAAGAAACCACAATTTAATAAAAAAAAAATGATTTATTAAATAAGTAAATTGTAAATTCTGAATTCTAACATAGTTAGGTATGGTTTGTAAAAATAAAGGGGAATAATTATGTTATATTATCATATATCAAGTCATACTTAAAGTTTAAGTAAAGTAATAACTATTACATCACATTTTCAATTTTTTTTTATTATATATTAAGAAAAAGAAATAAAACGTTTTCTAATATAACAATAAATGTAAAATTTATTTATGTCATAGGATTTAGAGAGAATCTTATATTACTAAATATGAAACACTAAGATAGAGAAGTTCAGAACAAATGTAAATTACACATTTAAATTATGTAGTCTTTAGAAGAATCAATGTAATATAACAATTAGGTATTTTAGATTTGTTAAAAAATTTAAGAACAATTAACTTATTTCATGTCATTCTAAGTTCAACATAGATCAGATATTTGTGTTACAAATTATTAGAGACATTCTTTACTCTGAAAAGTAAAAAGGGAAGATCAAACCAATATCAGATCTAAAATATCAGTATGTAACCAAAGTCAATAATAAAAATAATAATAAATTTTTAATCCTTTAATTATTGTAATAGGATTGTTTGATCTGTAAAAAATAAATAAATAAACTATATCAAGCCAAGATAACAAGGAAGGGGGAACTATAATTTTTTTATTTAAGAACTACAGGGAAGGTTAAAAATGGCAATAATATTTATATTATATTATATTTTAATGTAGTACTAGAGTTTGCATTGAGATAAACGTCAATACATGTAAATGAATCTACTTAAAATATAAAAACTGCCCTATGCATTTAATAAAATTAAAACAATATACCGAGATATAATTATTTACTTAACATATTTTAAAATAAGCGTATAGTGTTTATAAGCATATTTACTCCTCACTATACCATAAATATTGGAAACCAGCTAACTACTGAATTGATATATATATATATATAAGATATAACCTCGGATACAACAAAACACACACACACGTCATAATATATTATATATTTATATATACAAACATAAATATTAAGTATCATTCATAAATAGGTAAATGAAATTAAAAAAAAAATGTATGAAATATATATTGTAAATTGGTAGGTAAATTTAAACTAATAAATTTTGAAAAAACATCAATTAATACCTATTTATTTAAATATTTATCTACATTAAACATTAACAACAAGAACATATTGATAATTAGTATTCGAAGTAAATAGCCCAACGCAAGTAATACAAATTATTTATATGTAAATAAATAATATTGGGTAATTATCTTGGTAATTATTTAATACTTATTTTTATTTTTCTATACAACTACCTACCTAACTTAAAATATATTATTATTTAATTAGATATTGAGATATTTTAAAATATGTTAATAATTTAAATTAGTAAATCAGTTTATTAAGAATAAATTAAAACAATTGTATAGGTGTATAACTTTAAAGTATATAACCCTTATTATAAAATAGCAGGGATGGACAACTAACAACCCACATACTGTTTTTATTTGGCTAATATTGTTTTTTTAAATTTAATTCATTTAATAATAATAAAAAAAAATTTATGTAATAGGTAATAAGTATATGTTGTAGCCTGCAAAAATTGGTCCTCTAGTATTTTTGATTTACCCATCCCTGTTACATAGTATATTTTTTTGTAAAAAATGCACTTGAAAAAAGTTTTATACTACCTTAGTAGGTAAGGTCAAAAATTAAAATTATTTATTTATTTTAAAAAAATTACTATTATCATTGTATATAATTAATCAGTGGTATTATTATAGTATAGGTATAGTCAACACAAAGTACAAACTCAATTGAACAATTATTAATATATTTTCATTGAATACATACAATGTTGACAGTATACAATTGATTGAACATTATCGTTTACATAGAAAAAAAAAACTAAAAAAATTGAAATGTTGGGGCATTGTTTTTAGACTTTTTAAAGAAACCATGAGACGTACAAAACACTTGGACAAGATCAAAAGGCATTTGGCACTAATAATGGGTTTCATTTAATATTGTCATAGTAAACCGTTGAAAGCTTACATTACTTGTTAACAAATTAGTTGAACGGACATTAAAGTAGCCACATGTTTATACACACAAGTATGTGTTTTTGATCTGTATCGATGGGGGGTATATTGTATATTATTGGGTCCCATTTAAATCGGATTAATTATTATGGTAGAACAGGTAGCAAAGGGGGCCAAGCATTTGTATTTGATATTCATTGTGAACAAATAGAATAAATGTGTTATATATATATAAATAAAAAAATGCTTTGGGGAGACTTCAAAGGGATTTTAATATTATAAACACTGCCGACGGGAGGGGATCGTACTGGTAGGGTGGTGGAGCGTGGTAGGTAACTTTGGTGTGGCGGAAGGGTGTCGAGTTAAACGGCAAAACGCGCACCGCCACATCAAAGTGGAATCGTAAAGCCTTTGACGAACACTCACCTCCTCTATCAAACGGTCCTTTGATGTTCTTTGTGCGTAAGCGTTGTGTTTATTATCGCCATGCTTAAGATCCGACTCGTACACTCGTACGCGAAGACACCGTCGCGACGGTACATTGTTCGCGCAGCATTATTTCCCGGTCGTTTAATATTATAATAATTATTGTTTTTTTTTATTATTATTATTACAAACACACAACGAAAATAACAAAACAATAACAACGAGCAAGCGACAAACGATAAAAATCGACGACGGACGGACGGACGACAAACGGAATTCCTGATGATAACTACTGTCGTAATGGTAATAGTGAACTGTGTATATAATTCGTTCACACTGTATTGGCGCGTCTGTGTGTGCGTCCTGTGCGTGTATATCCCCCTTACGATCGCGTTTGTAAGTGCGTGCTCGTGTGCGTGCGTGCATCACACCGCAGCATTGGATCGTGCAGTTGGTGCATCGGGTGGGGGGCGCATCGGTTCGTTTGCCGCTGAGCGTCGAGCGCGGCACACACACGCGGACGAGATTTTTGAGTGCGGCCACGGTACGTCCGTCCAGTGTATCTTCACTGCCGCCGCCGCACGACCGACCGGTGAGAATTCGCGACGCGCGCACCGCCACCTGTAGGACAACGGCAAAACGTCCGTCGGCATTCCAACTATGAGCTGACCGTTAACGATTCAAAAAAAATCGAATAAAGCCGTAAACACAATACCACCTACGTATAGGTATACATTTTTCTCTCTTTTCTCTCTCAAAACTGGTTTTGACGGCATTCATTTGAGCCTACACGACGTCTCTCGGATACTCTACCCTCTATCGTCATAATAAAAATGTTATTATCATATTATTATTATTATATATATATAGCGTCGTCGGTCGTCGCCATAAATTCGTTTACTATACGTTATGTATAGGTATACGCCAGCTGCAGAACATTTTATTATTTTAATGTAATAACATATAGGTAGGTTTATGCTTGGAAACGATATTATTATTTTTATACACAGGAGTGCAACATAATGCATATATTATATTGTCCCTGGCAGAGCCGTACATAGATCGGAGTGAGACATGGGACAATTTTTTTGGTTAGATTTAATTTATTGTTAGTCTAATATATAATCGTATTTATTCAATTTCATATCTACTTTTTACTAGCCTAAAATTTCAAACTACATTTATATAAAATTTATTGCAATAGTGAGGCCCGGTGGCACAACCAAGAAGGCTAACTCCGAGTCCGGACCCTTTAAACCGTAATATAAATGTTTAAATAAATATTTTTTTATAGATATTTTAATAATTTAAATATTTCTAATGTGTATTTTTCTATGATTTGTATTAGTTACTACTTACGAGTATAAATAATTGTAATACACTAATAGGAAAATTAATGTAATACAAATCATATAACTTGCTTGAGATATGAAAACAATCCATTTTCACACAAGTATTTCCATGTTTGAATCCTCCTCTCCCCCTTAGAAAAATCCTGATTGATGGTTTTACTTTTGGCGAGGTCTAAATATTCAAATAAAATAGTGTCTCGTTTGCATCTAGCTTAGGTAGGCACTGGTCCTTGGTCCTAACCGATTCCGAAGATTTCAATCGAATTTCGAATGATTGTCCTCTAAAATCTATGATCATATAAAAATGTATTATATGCAAACCTAGGTTTTGCCATTGATTATAGAATAGTCTATTACATAATCAATAGTTTTACTAACTGTTCTCGGTACCGATTTGTCTTAATACATTTTAGGATATATATAATTGCAATTATACAATAAAATTCAGAATGATAAGGTCAATTATCTTTTCGAAGAAATAAATAAATCATAATAATAATAGTTTCGCCTTTAACTAACGATAGGTATATGATCAATCTTAGGGGTTCTATCTATTATATTATGGGTTGTTTTATACGGTTACGGGTTAGGCATTAAAAATGCAAAATGTAGATACTTTGTACAGTCTTTAAGTTTTATAATAAATAATTGTATCCAAGTTTTATATCGAAATTAACAGATATTTATATATATATATATATATATATTATGACTGCATTTATTGTTGAAATTTCGAGTAAATTAAATAAATCTTAAGTAAGACAACTGTGGTGATGGAGAATTGGCAAAAACAATTTCTATAAAATAAATCAAACTCACAAATATATATTATATTCTGTTTAAAAAATGTAAGTTTAAACAATATTAATTACTGATTTTATACGAATTGTAGTTAATTTTTCTTTGAAAGCTGAGAAATCACTTACTGAATACCTATTTCAATTTCTGAAATTATTGCCAACTCTAAAAATTTCTCTTCATACAGTAGTGGTTATATCTTATATATATATTAAAATTGCTATCAAAATTTAAAATTAATAATTTCTTAAATTTGCTTTGTGAAATTATAACAGTTAATTAGTCTTATATGTATAGTACGAAAAGTATTTTAGCCTCTGTCATATTCGATTGGTATCGATATGGTAAATATATTGTAGGTAGTTTTCTCTACACATGTTCAGTGGCATGCATAGCTTTTCACATAGGGAGGGTTTTAAATCTCAATATTTCCCTCACAAATGTTTTCGGATCATTATAAGTTTTAGACTAAACTATTTAAACGCATGCATATTTAAATTAAATCATAGATTATTATTTTTCACCTATAACCGAAAACCCAAAAACTTTATTTACCTAGGTACTGTATCTCTTATTGAAAATTAATTTTCTAATAACAAACAAAAAATTATTTTTTCAACACATATAATAATATTATAAGATAATCTTATTTTATATTGGATATCTCCAAATAATACACTTTACATATTAGAAGTTCAATAATAACATCAGATTGTGAAATATTATTATAAAAAAAAGATCACGGAAATTATCACCCCTTTACGCACGTCCTTGCATTTTTTATTTCATTATGTCTATATTTATAGGTAGATCATTATTGTTTATTAATTTATTATAAAATAATACAATAAATATTATTGCTTGGACGCATTTCTTCAATAGATTTTTTTAAAATTAATTTTAAATAGGTCTTTTTGGATTAAAGATTGGGTATTGTAGATATTGTTCTTTATATGATTATATTTTGTATTTTATAATTTTTCTATGAATATTATGATTTTCGACTCTGAATAAATTAAACTAGATTAATTTATTACCCCACATGTGGGTGAATGTAAGCTTTAAAAATATAAATGTAATTATTTTTTCTTAGTTTATAGATTGATATTTTATAATAGTATTACTGTAAATTATAATTCATAATTATTAATTGATAGTTATATTCCACAATTAAATAATAAACTATTGTATTTTATACATAGATATTATAATTTCTATCAATTTTAAATTGATTAACGAATGGTAATCATTAAAATACGAGTAATTATATTACATTTTGTAAGCAAATTAAGACAAATTAATACTTTTAAAAAATTGTAATTAACTAAATAACTTAATATTTTAAATATATAATATTATATATAAGGTAATTATAATAATTTTAATAAATGTGTTTTATATCTAAATATTATATCAGTTTTTTAGTGCCTTAAAATAATAACATAATACCACATAATATACTTTTGTAGTGATTAGGCCCAAACTTTTTGTTGCACTATATTAGATACTTATAAAAAAAAATTTTTAAAAAAAATTAAAAATTATACTAAATAATTTTATTTTTATATAGTATTTAATACAATTAAAAAAATATTATCAGCAGTGTCGGCCTGGCCATGGCCGCGGGGCTACGAATGCGTCTGGGGCCTCTGTCAAATTTATGGGATTGGTGGCCTTTTTAGAAATTCCTATTGCTAAATTTAAAATACTATAAAAACAAAAAATTAAATGTTACAAATTTATAAAGAAGCATATATTCTGAAGGGAATGTCTTTACTGGTTTTTAAATATTACCTGGCAAAGAAGTGTAATTGTATATTAAGTTTTATATTTTTTTAACACGTTGTATTTTTTTTTTTTTTTGACATTCCATCCGAATTAAGCTTCTCATTAAATTGGCAAATAAATATTTATGATCTAAGTTCAACTTAAACATCACATATCGATATCTTTGAAGCTGTAATTTTGCCATATTCCATTAGATAGACGAAGACAGAACATGTAGCTATAACGCCCTCTTATTATATATAATTATAATTTATTTGTTATTTGTTATTGATAAATATAAAATATCTTAAAAAGATTTCTTCAACATAAATATTAACTTCTATCATTAAATAAATTGTACACTTAAATAATTGGTTTTTATGTCTAATAAATTCTTAACGGCTCTTTTATATTCTTATACACGAAATATTATTTCATTATAAATTAATTTATAATGATTTATTATAATTATTCATTTATAAATAATAATTAATTGTAATAAACTATTTTATTTTTTTTAAACTTTTAATAAATAATTTACATATTGATAAGCAAAAATATTGTGTACCTACTTATATATTGTTTTTCTAATTTCAGTAAATTATTGTGATTATTTGGACCCTATAAAATGCTAAATGTAATGTGTAAGTGCTTAGTACCATCTTGTTTTATAAAATAGGATTAACAAATATTATACCCTCTCCCCCTTTCATATGTAAAGGGCTGTTTTATATACATAGAATCCGGGGCCTCATAGGTCCAGATCGACACTAATTATCAGTATTATAATATACTATTCCCAAATTCTTCCATTGAGATAATACATTTCATAAATCATTGATAGAGTTTTTTTACTTTAATTTAATTAAAGCAATATAAAATATCTGGATATTATTATGAATAGGATAAATAAATGAGCGAGTGAGTGTGGTACTATAAAAAAGATATACGTGGCGGTCATACGTTTAATTTCATTGACCGTACTATAATTAATTTATAGCAATAAAAACTAATGGGTTCGAACACATCACCTAATAATTATAACTTTCATATTAATTATCTGTAAAATGTAAATTTGTGAACAAATATTAAATAATTATTGGTGTAATTTTTATTTTTAAAATTGTTTATTTAATTTTTAATATAAACACAAAATAAAATAATATTGTAAATTGTAATATTGTATACTAGTATAGGTACTTGATGTAGCCCGATGATACTTATTATCTAGTAAAGAAAAAAGTAGGAATGAAATAAAAATTTAATAAAAACAAATTTAATAATACTGTTTTATTATTTTTAAATGATAATATTTCAAGAGAAAAAATATATATTATAATTTAATATTAGCACTTTGATCTATTACCTAAGACTAGGTTATACATTATTTATATAAAAATTAATTATTATTATATATATTTACTTTTAAGAAATTTTATTTCTGTATAAAATTGTTTTATATTACTTGTCATACTTATGCTATGACTATAATATCCTGGTAATATAATACCTATATTAAATTTGTATTACATTTTTGTCAGTCTATTGCTTAAAAATGTTCAAAGAGATAACTAAAAATAAAATAAATAAAAATATATTATTATATAATTCTTACAATTTTAAGTATAGTTTATATATAGTATATATAATAGTAGAATATTATACTTGATTATTATTTTTTCTTTATTATCTAAATTCTATACCACTCTGATATTTAAATAAAATTATAAATAAAGTAGATACAATTTAAATTGTATAGTTTATACTTGCTAGAATAAAATTATAATGGTAAATCAATATATATTTTAAATTTAATTTATAACCAAAAATGGCAAATTACATAAAATAAGTACTTAGATTTAATATCAATATTATGTAAAACTATGTACAATATTCGTATTATATCTATTTACATCATAGTTTTAAACATTAAATATATAATACATTATTAAATTAAAAAGCGTATTTAATCTATACAATAAAGTAAGTTGTAGAAAAAAATATAATTTAAATTACATATTTATCATCAATTTTATAGAATTTAAAAACTTATTTATAAAATATTTAAATGCAAATTATCATCAATATGAAAAAAATCAAACTTGATGCTGTACTGACAATCTTGTCTAAACATTTTCTGATTTTAAAGTAAATTATTTATACAATTTAAAGAGATTTTTTAAAATTAAATTATCAACATCAATTCTTAAAAAATATCATATTATTTACATATTAATTATTGATTTATTTACATAAATATGGCCATTTTAAATATTGGTAAGGAATTTATATTTTGTGTACCGATATTACAATATCCTTTTACTTAGGTCTTAGGTTTCTGTTAGATATATATGGTTATTACTACTTATGACCCATATTCCTTTAATAGAATTATTAAAAATGATGCAAACGGGTAAATGTTTTTATAGTTTACAACAGCAAATAAGTACGTTACTTGTTATATGATATATACTAATTTAGAATTTACCTACTAAATTGCATCTTATATTAGATAAATACATTTTGTTCAAATTAGTATGGTGTTTAAATTAAATAATTATTGATTCATCAGGAAATTGAAAATCTCGTCTAAACGGCCTTCTCCTATTTTTTGGTCTTCTAAATGGTCTTGGTCTTATTATATGAGGAGGTGGTAGTAAATCTACTTCTTCTAAAAATTTTGATCCTCTATTCGGAGGAATTAAAAATGATGGTACTTCTGGTTTAGATGATAAAAGAACAGATTCAGTGTTCAATAAACTTTGTTCAACGAAGTCAGCACATTGTGCAGCACAAACATCGTCTTGCATCATTTTTTCGACACCAACTTCATTCATTAAGCGACCACAATCAGTTACTCTTAGTGAAGCACAATTTGACTAATAAATGTTTAATAATTATAAATATTATATTAAAATAATTAAATACTCAATTATTACCCCTTCATGTGTACAAATACAGCTTGTGCAAGGTGAAGGCAAATGTGATTTTCCAATTCCAATAATTTGACCATTGATATTACATCCTTGTTGATTATCTTTCCATGGAGTTAAGTCAATTACTGGTAATACTTGACAAGGTAGTCGTGGATTCCTTAAATATATATATATAAAAAAAAATTTAGAAATATTTTACGTTTCCAAAATATAAATGGAATATACCTAGTATTGATATTATAAAAAGTATTTTATAATATATTATGATAATAACTATAACATTTTTTTACTAATAATTTAGGTAAATTATACATTATTGGTAAGTGTGTATAATGTAGATAAAGATTTAGATATTTCTATTGTAAACTAATGCATAGGAAGAGGTTATAGGAAACGAAACGAATACAAATAATTATATAAATAAATTTGATGGTACTTCAGAATATTGAGGTTTTAAAATAAAATAAAATAAAATAATTGCATTTACAAATAATCATTTGGTTGATCAAAAGCTGATTTTTGTATATCACTATTGACATCCATATTCTCGCATAATATTTTTGCTAATGTTGCTTTTCGGATTTCTGCTAGTTGGGCTTCAGAAAATCTTAACAGTGGGTTGTCTGTTTCAAACCTATGAGAAAATAAATTAAATTATGAATCACAACTATGAAATTAAAGTTTAATTTTAGAACATTACCAAAAACGATCACATTGTTTTAAATGCCTGAATTGTAAGCCTATTATACAGGCAAAAGTTGGTCCCACAAGACCACCTTTTAATGGATATTCACTTAAACCTCCAGGGAATAAGTCTATATCATCTGGACTAGCATATATTGATTTAAACCTTGAAATAACTTCTGGAGATAACTCTCTTATTAAATCATCCCAAGTTTTTGCATGTTGAAGACCACATCTAGCTCTAAATGTATTATATGATGGCACACCGTGATCACGTCCTAATAAATTATTAAAGTATTATAAAATATATTTAGTTATATTTTTTATACTTTGTAATTGTATTATTTACCTCGTTGAACATTTAATGCAGGCAAATCTTGTCCAGAATGTGGTATTTTCACATTTTCAAACAAATGATTGGTAATTTCGCCAGTTATAAATTGATCCAAATTTTCCATTGGTGTACTTACTTGACCTCTTACTATTTCATCAACTATTTGATCCTTAAATGATATAAAACCATAAGATACGATAATACGATACTATATAATACGATATAATAATTTAAAAGTTATAAGTGATCTTAAAATTATACCAAAGTTACAATAAAAAGGGGATATAAAAATGGATTTTATAATACAAATTAAATAACTCTAGTTCTACATAATATTTTAAAATTATTTCTATACTACGGCATTACAATTTTGGTACAATCATTTTGATTTTGATTTTTTAATTAAAAATAGATATTTTAGAAAATTTATGCTTTTTTTCATTTATTTTAAATGGTTTATTGAAGTTAATGAAAATAAATTTCAAAAAAATATAAAAAATAAATGAAAACACATTAAGTACAAACTTTAATATCAATATTTTTCAAATCTACAAAACGGCTAAAACAAATATACCATAATTGTAGTATAATTATATCGGAGTATAGAAATAATTCCAAGATATATACAATCATTATATATAATTTACATAGAACCAGAGGTATTGCATTTGTCAAATTCTTCAGACACATTCTGCATATAAATAAAAATTACAACACACTTTATATATAACATCTGGATTGAAAAAAACATCTCTCAATAATAAAGCTGGTTCAATAGGTTGGTATGTCGGTGACATTCTAGGAATATGAGGTCGCAATAAACTATGACCTATTCGAAAAGCAGCTACAGCAAACTCAGTAAATGGTCCCGGGTGACAATCGGAAGAATAACCTTCAAAATATAAATATTCAATTGTTTTAAAAATGCATTTTTAATGTGAAATAAATTACTTTTGTAATATCCAGTAGAAGAAAGTCGCAAGTCGTATTTATCCACAGCATCCCAGCCTAATATGCGTGGCAAGAATTCATTATATACAATTTGTTGATAAGCTGCTGTAAATATTTTTCTTGTATTTTGGTAAATAATTTCATCATTCCAATGTGGATTAATTATATTTAAAACGTCGGCAATACGATTATGTTCTCTCATAAAAATTGTATGGAGTGAAGTCAATCCGGCTTGTTCACTCACTCGGCCATCTCCTGATATTAAACATAGTAAACAATTTAATAATTATTTATTTATGTATTTAATTGTTTAATATGAATGTTATTACAAACCTCCAATAAAACAATAGCCAGATTTAGATTTACATTCTGGATGCACAGAAGATTGTGGCATTAAATCCTTCCTCGTTGGTATAGGGTGTGTTGTAACATTTAATTTACCAATATAAAATGCTCTGAGATCTTTAGCCGTACAGGAATCTGATCCATAAACACTGGAAAGATCTAAATACGCAGAGTTTTGATTGATTTGATCTCTAGGACCTAAACGTTGTTGGCCTGGTAATGACCTCATAAACGGTAAACACATTCGTTGTCCACTTGTCGTGTTTACTGGTGGATAGAATGGGTCGCCAATGGGTATGTGTATTGGCATACATTCTGGGTGTACAGTTATTGGACTATCACATGATCGACAGTCAGGTATCGATGAAAAATATCCTTTAAAAAATATAATTTAATATATATATAATATTAAAATAATATAAATAAATAAATTCAATTTCTATTTTAAATTATTATTAATAATAATAGATAGTATAAAATAAGTGACATTTACCTTTGTGGACAGGTGTAAATGTTATATCATGATCTAAAATCTGCGCGAATTGCATAAGCATAAGCGTGTAACGGCCATGCAAATGACTAATATCTGGATGAGACATAGCGCTCACTAATCTGGCAGATGGTAATGGAGTACCGGTCACGGAAGTCACTCTTGGATGATTTATTCCTAATGATGAAAATCGATTATAATTCACTATTTCTTAAACAAAATATTGTATTCGAGATTTTACCATTTTCATAAACAGCAGTCGATAGGCGTCTAAATGTCGTCATTGATTTACCATAATTTGGATTTTTTAAATTGTTACAATAACCACTAAATGATCTATATGGATTATGAACGTTACAAGGATGTGTTTCAATAGGACATTCACCTTCACTGTGATGAATTGGGGGAGGATATAGTTCAGTAAGTTCTAAACCATCGAAGAAACTAGGTCCTATAGAGTTCAAACTAAATAACGGATCACCACTATCCAAGACTTGTCGACGACGACGTCTAAAAATATATTCACATATAATTATATATAATACGACTAGGAATAAAAATGTCTAAAACTAACCTTTTTCCTAGTGATTTCAATAACTCTTTTGAAGCATACTCAAATAATAACGAGTTATTCGCTAATATTAATGCAGTTTTACTTGCTTTACTAAATGCAGCAGCTGTCCCCAAAGAAGACTTAGGGTCTACTCCTCCTTCTAAAATAGTATACAAAAATTTTTAAAAATTTTAATTTATAGTTAAATTTATTATCATACTTTTTGACCATAACATAAATTCAGTTTGTTTTCTTCTGCTAACGTCATCTTCTGCCTTTCTCCATGCTTCTTTAATCAATATTTGATTATTAATCCTTTCAAAATCTTGTTCTGTTTTATTTACAGTCATTTCATCATTATCGACTACTGCAGAGTTATCTTTCCATTGGTAAATATCTAGTTTAAAATGTTGGTTACAATTTATTGGATGATTTCTGAAAAGTAATAAAACACATTAGTCACATTATAAAAAACGACATAAATATGTCATATAAAATATATATAATTTACTTAATATAATAATATGATATAATTAAAATACACTATTTCAAAACTTACAAATAATCATCTCGATCAATAAAAGCTTTCGGTTGTATCATCATAACGTCTTTAAAATTTGCACAAATAATTCCTGCCAATTTGCTTTGTCTAATCTCTTGCAATTGACCTTTACTAAATGTTGAAGGAGGAAAGTCATTTTCATACCAAAATCGATCACTATTTTTTATTAAAGAAAACTGATTGGCCATTAAACAAGAAAATGTTGTACCAAAAACTGCTCCTTTTAATGGTGTTTCTAGTAAACCTCCAGATAATAAGTCCATATCACTGTAAATACTATTTAAATGATTTATTTTTAAAAAAATTATGACTAACCGGATTTGAATTACTTTATTGTACAATATTAATTGAAATATATACCTGTATAAAGTTTTATTAATATTATCTATTGCATGATTTTCTGATTCAATATATCCGTTTGAACACAAATGTTTCCACATTGTATAGCCAGGAATTTTTAATTGTCTACCCAAATATAACAAAGACTCTATATCTATTAATATACAATACAATGTTTATTGTACAATTATTATATTTGTATCAATTATATTGATATATTTTAACATTTTATAATTTACTTTTTTTTGATAAACTATAGTTTTCAGCATTGCCTAAATTATTTGTATTGTATTTATCGAATATAATCAACGGCAAAATTGGTAAAATTGTTGCAAATATGCTTTGTATTGTACCAGGTTGATTTGAACTTGAATAACCTGAATAATATCCACGTTTAAGTGGATTTAAATTCCATTCATTCATCATTGCCTGCCAAAATTAAGTTCTCATAAGTCATAACATTTAAATCGAATTAAACGACAATTGTTTAAAAATACACTCACGTGTCCTATGACATTGGGAATAAACTCGTTATACGTGATATGTTGAAATTGAGCGATTGTTATTCGTTTTGCTTCTTCAAAAAGTGTATTATTTGACCAACCTGGATTTATATCCCTTAATTCTTCAACTAACCGATTATGGTTTAATATTAATAATTTATGAATCGTTGTGGAATAGTCAGAATTTTCGGTTGATGAGCTAAAAAAAACCCATTACAATTTGTATGCGGTATTTATTATATTAAATATAAGATAATAATGGTATTTTGTAGTAACAAACCTAGTGCATTTGGTCAATTTAAGATTCCCAGAATTTGATTGAATGACCATCGTGGAAGATCCTTCACAAGAAACACTATTGTATATTGGAGATGCATCTAAAAAACTGGTAGCAACATTAAGCAAAACACCATCATCTAAACATTTAAAAACACCAAATAATATATTACGTTTTATTAATAAATGTATCTTTATTGTATATTTTGAAAATTTTATTTTTTTACCAGTCATATTTTCAGTGGCTAAATCCAACCTAATGAAATCTGCCCACATCCCTGCTATAGTCGTCAAATGTTTATTTCCTGCCATCGAAGACTTACGCAATGATTCTGCTACATCCGAAACCTCGGGCCAATTAGTCGGATGTGATTCATCTTAAAATCAACAAAACACATTAATTGAAAATAATTATATTTGAAACATTATTATGAATTTTTAACCAATAATAAACTTTACTTTGAATTTCCAAAGAAAGTTGAATGAATGGAGAGTTACTTCTGCCCCAATTCGGTCTATGAACATTATTACACCGTCCGTCTGCATGTCTATACTTACTTACTGTGCATTTATCGCTAACGGAACTACTAACTGTTGTAATAAAAATAAGATAGGCGCCCAACATCAGGAACAACCTAATTAAATTAATGTTTTTTTAGAAATCATATTTTTATTGTGTTTATTATTGTATGTAGATAAATAAACAAGAATTTACAATGTTGAGGAGGTTCCAACAAATGTAAAATTACTTTCACTTAATATATATTTGTATGTTATATTATTGCAAAGTGATTTTTTAAAGTAAAATGTCATATTTAGAGATAAATTAATTATTGTATACGACCATACTTTTTACAATTATCATGCTACTGTAAAATTAATTAACCATAGTGTCATCGTGTATATAATAATAGTCTCGTGCTGAGAAGTATATTTATGAGAGCTGTCGAGCATTGTTATGTTCATATAACAATTAGGTATATTACAGAAACTATAGTGGGTAACTAATAATAAACTAATGTAAATAAATATATTTTCTGTTTTATAAATCAATAAATAATCATTCTAAAATGTATACAAAATTATTAAAAATCTCTTATTTTTTTTACTTTATTGCTATATCGTATTTTAATATGATAACTGATAAGTATCTACTTATTAAATTAAAAACAAATACTAATGGTAATTGCAACTAGGTGTTGTACCTAGTAAAAATAATATGTTATTATATCAAAATAATGTTAATGTACCTAATTATAAAAACAATATATAATTTGCATATTTCTTATTATTTAAAAAAGTTCTAACAATTTTGGTTACTTAAAAGATATGAATATTAAATATCAGTAAATGTAGTAATTCTTAATTAATAAATATAACTTATTTTTACAGTTTAGACTAAAGATAATCAGAATAAAGTACGTTTCGTAGAATAAATAAGTAATAATAGTGTTGTTACAACCGTTATTTAAATTGTAAATAGTTGATTTTGAAATTGAAATTAACTATATGTGTTATTACAATGCAAATATGATAGTACCTGTTTTTATATGTACTTCAATATTATTGAAATTCCTATTATATATTTTTTAATACAATTAGTAGCATTTACAAGTACATGTGAAAAAATGAAATAATTTGTTTGTTATATTAAAATTTTTATACTATAATTGATTATTTTAAATACTTCATAATATGTTTTATATTACAATGAATATTTAATTAATTATACAACGTGTATGTTTGTAAACATTTTTTTAGAATCTCAACTATCTTAATAATGAAAACAATTTTGCTTATAATAATTTTTGATGAACTACAATAATAATAATTTTTAAATTATTGATCATGGTAATACATCCTTCAAAATGTTATATTCTACGTATAATGTACCTATTTACTTTGAATAAAACAAGTATATCTACCTTCTACTGTAATATTTAAAATATTTTTTTTAAAAAATTAATTTAATAATTTTCAATATTATACTACTTTGAAGTTTCTGAGAGAAAGAGTTTTTTCTATAGTGCTATTCTTTATAAATTTTCGTTATGATAGTATTACATTTTGTTTACACTTATCTTTGAATGATAAATGAAAAAATAATTTGCATTGTTAACTATGTATATTTGAAGAAAAATAAAACGGTCTCGGGAAAGTGCAAAATTGTTTAATACTGATTTAATATTTGCGTTAATATAATATGGAAAATTATTTTATAATTTATGATTTTTGTCCTTACTTCTTTTATTTAACTTAAATTATTTAATAAATAGATATATTTAGAGATGAAACATTGTCGAGAAAAATTTATATTTAGTAATAATGTATATAATTAGATAATGCAATTGCACTTATAATAAAAATAAAAACATATAATATTTATACACTCGAATGTGAAAACAGATAATAATAATTTATAAACGAATAAAGCTGAGACGATAAAAATTGTTTTATTTTTGTTGATAATATTGGTGTGATTTATAACAATTAGTATATTTATTTTTTATATTTTAATACCAAAATAAGATACACGATTTATTCGTTATGACACAAAAATAAATAGATAAATAAATTATTTTATTTGTTTAAAAATATATGACAATACCTAAATAAAAATACTTAATAATTAATTAAATTCAATTAAAACTTTGAGTAAAAAAAAAGTCCACGAAATGAAACTCGAATATAATTTTAGATTCTGAATGAAGCAATGGATGTATTGGTTTTACAATGACGTTTTTTTTATGTCTGCAGATACTTTTACGGGTATTAGCCCGATTACCACAAATAAAGTCTCCTTTTCGTACCAAATTGCATGTAGTTGGTACTTTATTTAATGAATTTTTCAAAAGATTTTCATTTGAAGAAGAAAAACTACCGAAAAATGGCGGAAAATCGGTAAAATTATGGTTTCCATTAAACATTGAAATTTTTTTAAAAAATATTTAATATTACCAGCAATTTTGGATTTAACGGTTTGAAAATTGTATAGTAGCTTACTCATATAATACTTTAATCTATTTATAAAATATTTTAAAAATTGAAAGTTAATTTTTTTTTATAGGTCTTCAAACTTATTTACATTAATATTTGATTTTTGTGTTTTTAAAAGTCTGAAGACACTTTTTCAGGAATAAAAAAACTGTCCGATTACTACTAATAGGGTATACTTTCGGTGACAAATTGCATCTAGTTGGTACTTTATTTAGCCCATTTTTTGAATTTCTCAAAAGTTGTTCCCTTAGAAAAGAAATATCACCAAAAAATTATAGAAATAATGGCAAAATTCATGGAAATCGTAATTTTGACGAAATTGATTTTAGATTTTTCATGAAAACTAATGAAATTTTGTTGAGTATTCTCATAGGTAGTTTACACACTTAATAAACTATTGGAACAGTTTATCTGTATAATATATTGCATTAAATTGAGTTTCGCTCAGAATCGTATTTTTTAATGTAATATCATTGCATTCTAATCTTAATTATAGTAAAACACTAATTTTTCGGAGGATCGAAGAAACGAAGGAATGGAATCGATCTCACCACTTTTCTTACATTTAAGTCGGTATGTGTTATATGTGCACTATATATATAATATAATAGGGAAGAGAAATATTATTAAGAAAAATAAATAATTATGTATATAATTATTTCAAGATCTATAAAATACTCAATAGCAAAAAATTGAGTAATTAGTGTATTTAGATATAGAAATTCTTTCATCCCACATTACTAACTTCGCCTAAAAAAATATCAAATATGCAAAAGTACCTCACCCAAATATTTACATAATATAACGTAACACTTATCATGTGTTGTAGAAAGTTTTGATTATTCATAAGTAATATTACCTAAAGCTACTGACATATTTTAAAAGGAATTATATGCCTTAACTTATTCATTATATAGTTGTAATTAAATGATTTATGATTTATGATTTAATGATTTATAATTAAATTAAATTACTGTTCTTCAAAAAAATTACAAAATTATAATTTTGACTATAAATTATAATATTGTTAAGCTAGGCATTAAAAAATTGTAAAATTATTAAATAATCATTGTCATACTTCATGTAATATAATTATTTTTAAAATATAAAAATATGGTATAAATATGTTTATTATTTAAACGTATTTTGATAAGCATACATGTTTTCATTTTTAAACTTTTATTACTAAATAACTAACCTAACCAGATATTAACTGTATTTATATATAATAACTAAAACTAATATTTATTCGATTTTATGATATAAAACGTTTGATATGTATTGTAAATGATTGAATGCTACAACATTATTGGTTCCGTATTCATTATGTACTTTTTTATATTATAACTCATAAATTTGTATGTACCTACGTATATATAATCATTTAAAGTTTAAAGTTTGGAAGTAATGAGGTGCGACAAAACATTATGAAATAATTAGTTATTTAATTAATTCACTTTTATGATTTACCAAAGTCAAACTAAAGATAATTAATCAAATTTTAAATATTAAACAATAATACATAAACATGTTGTGTTAGACATTTTATTATCATAAAAATACGTGTTGAACACAAAAAGATTAATTTTTAAATTGCAAATAGTTATTAATAATATCAAAAATTGAAACGTTATGCAAATTAATAGTACCTAATAAAACTATATAGTTAGGTACTTATTATTAGCAAATTATATAATAAAACATAATTTGGTATATGTAAATTATTAAGTATTATGGAGATAATTCCTATTCTTAAATATTAATTTTTAACAATATTATATTTATACATTAAGCAAAATCTCACAATTATTGTGACAGGTACATTATTAGCTTTATTTTTTTAGATAATTTAATAAAAACTTAAACCATTAAAATTTGTATTCATTTAAAGTAATTTACCTTTACATTTTAAAATACTTATATATCTAATAATATTTTATTACGAATTTATAATTGAAAAATAATTTTAACGTTAATCGTTAATGAATTATGAATAAATTTATAAAACAATAATATAATGTTGAGTTTATTATAATGTTTAAGGGTAGTCGTATAGGTAGGTACTATATGTTTATATAATGTTATTATGTGTTTATGATTTTATAAAATTCAATAAACTCTTTTATTTTAAAACATAGGCATTATCATGCTATTGCCTTTTTTTTTTAATATACTTTTCTATATATTTATTATTATTAGTTACAACTTATAAATAATAAATATCTGTAGATATATTTAAAAATATGTTGTTTTCAATATAAAAATCATTCATTAATCTTACCTTAATCGTAACATTTTTGGTATATCCATTTTCGTATATTATTTACCCGTATTAAATCAATTTAATAAATTCACTTTTTAAATAAAAATATACTTCTTAACTTGGTAACGTGCACATTATACGTTTCTCCGAATTAACCGTCGTCACGAGCGCTCACAAATCACTAACTAATACTATCACTCTTCTCTGTAGGTATGGATTCGCAGACGAAGAACGCCCTTGTCTACTAACATGTCCTCCTACTTTTCACTGTTAAACATAAATAATTATTCTACTTTCCCTGTCGTCTATTATTGGATAACAAAACGACAAGAATGAATGAATCTTATACGCATATAGGTACATTTGCTAAGAGCTCATACGGATTTTTGATTAAAAATGATAAATATTTATACATTTTTGACTTGAAGAAAGTTAAAATATTATATATATTATTATTTTCAATAAGATTAAAATATTTAAAATGACTGTTAATATTATAAAGAAATATGTTAATTTAAATACGTAATCACATTATAATTGATTTTATATTTTAAAAAAAGTAAGAAAACATAAAATTCTAGTATATTATATATGTGAACAAAAATAGAATTGTTTTGAAAAATTTAGAAGTACATCTTACAAATAATCTATATAAAAGGGTTTCACAATCAATTCTCAAATTTTTAAATTTTATCTGATATGTTACTTTAACTATATTATTCTTAATAATATGTATTTTAATAACTTCAATGATTAGTATATTCAGGGATGTATTGGTAAATAATGTCTTGAGTATACGCCATATTTTTCTCAAAATTACATTAAAAAAGAAAAAATTACTTGAAATGATTATTATGACATTAATTTTTTTTTATATTTTTAGTCAAATTAGTTTTTATCCTTAGTAATTATATAAAATATCTATAAATAAATTATAACTAGTACTCTACACTTTATTAAATGAGAATATTTTTGGTTTTAAAATTTTTTAATTTTAAGTCGTAAAGGTATACAACAAATTTATAAATTATAAAATATGATGGCCGTATACCTATCGTATACTTATAAAATTATTATTTATTTTGCGTATACGCATTCAAATATTGTTTTGAGTATACGCCGTATACTCTCGTATACGCTCCAATACATTACTGAGAATACCTACACAAATGCTCAATATTTAAAATGTATAGGTATTGATAGGTAGCATAATTATATTTAATATCAAATTAATGTGATTTAAGTATATATTTAGTTTTTAAATAAATATAATAAAAGAAAATATGTATAAAAACATTAATAAGTGAAAACATATTTTTATATTTTTGGCAATGCTTAGGTACAAGAATTACAAGATATAACTAAGTATAACTTTAGTATTTAAGAGCATTATTATAATTAACTAAGTTATACGATGGAAAACTATTATTTCTAAAATGATTATAATTAAATATAATTGCCGTTTACAAATTAGTTTACATCATGCATAAATAATTCATATTATATCATTTTATTCGTTTATCTTGTCATAATTATAACTATATAGGTAATTATTTTATATGTATTATTATTTGTATAGATACCAGATTAAGTGACTATAAAATAAATCATATATTATGTTATACTTTATAGCTTACAATTACGGTTGAAAAATATCTTTCGAATATTAAGTTGAATAAAGGTTCAAATTAATTTAAAATGTTTGAATTAAATATACAATTGATTTTGAATGCTGATTTATTTTTGTGACAAGAGAATATTAGAATATTTGCATGATGCCTACAAATTAAAGTGTATACCCACATTATAATAGTTATCGTGAATATATATTTTTTATTTTACATTTTTTGTAGGGCTGGCGAAGACTTTTGTGGGCCCTGGAGTTAAATAATTCCAGGCCCACTTTATAACTTATATTTTTTTGTCCAAGTTATTTTTATACTATGCTATAGTTATTACATTTGATAATATGTGAATAAAAAAAACACATTTGGTGGCAGTCCTTATTTTTTATAAAGATTCGTACTACACATTTTTTAATAACTAATAGAAAAACTAAAAAAATATTATTTTTTAAAAATTTGAATAATGTGTATTGTATAGGTACTACCTACTATCCAGCCAATAATCTTATTTATTAGTATTTAATAGGTACACATTTATCGAATCTGTAGTGCACACTTTCAATTTCGGATTACACACTTTGTGTCGGGGTTCACTAAAAAATAGGGTGTTTGGTGGTTTAATTTAAATATTTTATTTGTCAAAGAAAAACTAATCAAGTACCAACTAGTATACAATTGTCAATAAAAGTACTTATAGTAGTTTATTTATATTATTGCTTTCTGGCTTTTTTCTAGAAAAATTCGTAAAATATCTATTAAAATCGTATAAACCATTTAATCATCTATATCGGATAAGTATATTTTCAAGATAATGACGATTTATATATCATCATATTGTCTCATTTTAGCGTAGCAAATGCCTATGGCAATTATTATAGAAATTATATTTATATAATAGGCCGGGCTGACGGGCCCTTCAGAAAGCATGAACCTCAAAGCTCTGACCTTTCACACCCCTTCTCGCCAGCCCTGTATATTTATAATAATCAGTTAATCCGGCTAAGGCAGTCCTTTATACGATTTCATTATAATCGATTTAGTAGGTATTATTAAAAGTTATTATCGTTCTTTTGAAGTTCGTTAACAAAAAAAATTATTGAAAGATAATATAATAAATATTATAATAAATTACTATAAATATCAAGTATGCAAATTTGCGTGGGGGCGTGTGTAACAACTTTATTGTAACAATTATTATAATAATATTGTTCTTAGCTTGATCGCGGCAATAATGGAGACTGGAGAAAATACGTAGTTAAACTGAACAGTTTATAATTGCCCCACGGGAAGGACATGTCCTTATGCCTTATCTCGTCCTCGTCCTCACCCTCGTTTGAATCTGGGAGAATAAACCGTAAGTATCTATCACGTGTGCGAGTGCTCGACAAAAATATTTAATCGTATTGAAACAATAAATTAAGTAGGTATATTATTATATTACCAGCGCACGCTTTTTAAGACAGAACTAATATTTTATCGTTATAATTATTACGGAATCCGGTTAATTGTACTTATATTATATAATTATAGTACAGTATTTTGTCATTGTAAATAACGAACTGCATTAAAAGTATGCAGTTTTTTTTAAATATTTAAGTATTTAACAAATCCATATATTGCTATCTATACAATTTTTAATGGAGTTTTTATATTATATATATATATAATGGTATATTCGCCATTTGGGTCTTATAATTTCAAAATTATTAATTAAAGAAAATAAAAACATTACAAATTAATATTATTTTAGTTATATTAAAAAATAACTGATGTAAGCTCGGTATTATATTTACCACTGTACTTTTTTATGTATATCTGACAGTAATAGATTTTAATAATTACAAGAGTGGCAAGATATATTGATATTAATATATTATTATGATAGAAGAAAAAATATATCAAAAATAAAATAAACAACCGAAATTTATCACAAATTTTACTATTAATTCTTATCTCTCATATTTTAATTATAAAAAATACAATAGATTTCTTTAAACATCCCATCATTTTAGTGCTGTGACGAAGAAATAATAATTAAATAGAAAGAAAATATTTTCTATACCTAACTTATTTATAATAACGTTAATTGTCAAATCTTTCGTTTTCATTTTGTTTATTTCTCTATATATCGAAATTCGAGAAATATATTATATATAGTATAATATATATTGTAAATAATAATAAATCTATCAGAAATCCGGTTAGCTGCATGGAAGGGAAAAAAATCCCATTACCGCTCTGTGATAATAATTATTTACCAGCACAAGATATAGATTGTTTACAGTAGGTCACGATCAGATTTGCTTCAATAAAAAATATTGTTATAAAGGCTACACCTTTCCAAACACTGCACTCAGAGTCTCCGAGTCTCGGACAGACGTATACGCGCTATAATTTTAATATAATAAGATTTTATTAAAATGACGTTATTATTTTGATATACCTGCTAACTCATTTTATATACCACCAGTAATAGGTATATTATTTTTTTATGATGTAAAATTTAAGTTTACATTCCGACGCTTTAAATTTAAACAATACATATTATTCCATGAGCGATCATCGCATATTTTTTTATATTGTTCCAACAGGTGTATATTATTTTAATGTATATAAGTGCACGTGCATAATATATCAACTAGTGACTGTTACCCTGTCAAAATTCATATGTCCATAATGTAAAATAATAATTATATTATATCCGAATTGATCTATTATAAAAATGTGTTGCATAACATAAATAATGTATTAATAATATCGATTTTCGTGACTATTCTTGACGGACGTCTATGTCCGCGGTACAGGGACAGGCTCGCATATCTTTAAAATGATCTTGAACATATAATATTTAGTGAGTCATGGTCATCGTTATTATAGTATGGTACCGATTAATGTAAGTATGTAAGCGTATACAATAAAATATACCTATTGTTGGATCCGATCACAAGTGGATAAACGATTTTCATAAGAAATTATTTTCCTTTTTGATAACATTGCATAATGGTCATCATAAGTGTATTACACTATTTATTCTGCTATGACGTATTATATTAAATATATATATATATATATATTACTTTTAAATAAATATCTTTTAAAAATCTTTATATAACTTTCATAATTATAATTGTAGACGAAAAACATTTAATAACTATAGGAATATTTTTAATTGTTTAGTGTTTACGAGCGTATATTAATATGCATAACTATATATACCGACAATACCGTTAATAATACATATATACAATAATAAGCACATCGAGATCGAGTTCCTGCTACCTAACATTAAATTTTAAAAACAAAATTCCGCAAATCTTGCAATGTTTCCGCGTCATAAACTCTTTAAATTCTTATAAGAATATTTGTATAAGATATAAGAATCATAACACATTAACGCATTACTTATATATTATTTATATGTGTCTATATAAATATTTGTGTACTCGAATATTTATGATAAAAATTTAGATTATGATTTAAACTTATTGCGATTTATTACTCTAAAATATTAATAACGTATATTAATATAATTTTGACGTGATATTATTTAATTTTTAATTTTTAAATAAATATTTAAGAATACAAAAATAGTAACTCGAAATGCTGAAATTAGCTTAGGAATTCCTTGGAATAAAAAATACTGACTTTTAATATATACGTTAGCTGTAAGTTTAATAAAACATTAGAAATTAGATCGATCGACTACAAATTTATAATCACAATTTATTTTTGATATTATTAAATATGTTTAAAATAACTTCATACATTTCCATTTATTATCTAATCTAATTCTTAACAGTTTTAGATTCACTTATAATTCATCAGAGGACAGAAGTTAACATAAAATGCATACATATAATCACGACATGAAACATACGAGTATGTCTGCACTAAATATTTTAATAAGGTAGTTTAATAATTCATAAACCATTTATTTTTATTTAATTTCGCCTAAATATTTTATAATTTATTAAATAGCTTATACGTTTTATGATTTTAACAGAAAATTTTTAAAAAAAGTTTTGAATTAGTGATATAAATATATATATATATACAATATAGATATATATAAGTTGAAAAACAATAAAACATTTTTTTAATTAATCGCTCGTTCGATATTATTATATGATATGATCGGATTATTATTATTATGTCCCTGAATCAGACAAGTTTTTTTTTTTATAATAATATGAGATTTGTTTGGCATCACGTTCTAATAATAATATATGCATAAAACATAGCCTACTTGGAAATGTTTAACTTTGATCACGCGACAATATTTGTAACGGCATAGGTACATATTGTAGGAATCGACATTTTGTGTCCTTCGGTCGAATAGTTGATTCACGAGTGTTTGTTGTGAATTTGTGACTCTATATTAGTTTCGATGACGTGTTAAAATCGAAAGACAAACTGAATCATAATGGTTATTTAGTTATCATTAGAAAAAACTTACTATTCAATTACGTATATTATATATTTCTCGATTACAAATCGTGTATCTAAAGTGTTATTGTAAATTAACGAAAATTAATAATAAAATTCGACTAAGAATCGAAACAATATAAATTAATAAATAATTTATTACATTATAATTCATTAATATGTTCGATAAATCAATATTAAGTACTCGAAACAAAAATTTAATTCGAGTGATATATATTTTCAAGTGTAGCAATTAGAAATTAATACAATATAAATATATTAAAGTGAAATAAAATTAAGTAGGTATAACTGTTTTCTTGTTGATTATATACTTTATTATTATTCTACATTTATATTAACCAAAATCATATAGTCACCGGAAAAATTTAGCATAGTTCAATTCAAGACGGACTGTTATTATTATACAAATTACAGATTCCGTTTCACGTAACAATGCAATATTTTATAAATACGAGAATAATTCTACAAAAACGCGTATAATGCGAATAGGGAAATCCTCAGCCTACTCACCGTGAAATGCGTGCAGCGCTTTATCGTTCCGTGGTATGCTTTTCACTTCTGCGCGGGTATATTATGTTATGTTTATTTTGCATGACAGTTGTAGATTTATCGGTTTTTAGTTTAAAGATGAAGTATAATATAAATACATCACAACAATATTATTATAACTTTGAAATGAATTTAATTTAATTTTCTAAACAAACAATTATAGTCCAAAAAGACATAAAATTAATCGTTAGTTTAGGTTAGTAAGGAACAAGACTATACTAACTTAAAATAGCTGAATAGCTGATTTTTAAGAATAATAAAAAGAAATTAATTTTATAATTAATTAGGATTTTTTTATTATTTGTCAGTTTTTAGTCATTACTATAGTCATTTCTTTTTTTAGTTTCACTAATTTCGAAATTTTTTAGTACTACCTAAATATTATAAATACAATATACATATTATTAATTTATACATATAAACAATATTCCGTACAAAGTTATTTATATATATTGTACAATCGAGTATAGTAATATCAGTGGCGTAACTAAGATGGTTCAATGGGTCTTACCCTGATCTGTACGCTTATATAGGGACGTAAAGTAACATAATGTTGTTTTTTAAATAATATACTCGTACTATTTTTAATTTAAAATAATTATAATAATTTTTAGGAAACCGGAAGAGAAAAGGCCTCGAGGCAGACCGAGAAAGAGATGGCTAGACGTAGTAGAAGGGGATCTTAAAGCCCCGGGAGTGCAAAAATGGAAAAAATTGTGCAAGACCGAGAGAGATGGAGGGATGTAGTGATAGCGGCAAAAACTCTAATAGAGTTGTAAAGGCCAGTGATGATGATGATAATAATTTTAAAAAATATTTAAAATAATTTCAGTAAGACAGATACACCCCTCAGAACCCGTTGACAAATTTTGAATTTACGCCACTGAGGCACTGAGTAAAGTATAATATTATAATGTATCTGTATAGGATATATAGCATAGGTTAATAATTGTTTTGTATTATCATGTCAAAAATTGATAAACCATCAATCAATTCATAATGATAATTAACTACGTTTTAAAACTCGCTAACTTGCCCTTCATTTTAATAAATGAAAAATAAAAAAAAAGGAAATTTGTTTATATTTTTATATTACAATTTGTTTTATTGCTATAAACTCGTTTTAATAGGTATACATCTATGTTTAAATGGAGTACTTTTGGGTTTAAAATTTTTAACTGGAATCATTTTGTTAATTATATTAAAACTGATAATTATTTATATACATATTATAATCATAATTTAAATTTTAGATTACTAAATTAATTGTTACTATATATTATTGCGGTAACATAAATACCTATACATATAAAACTCATATATATTTGCTACTCATATAGTTATATATATATATACAACTATATGAGTAGTAAATAGCAATAAAATATTATTAAACAATGTTTTGAAATTAGATATATAAGATTTGTATTAAATAATAATAATAGTCAGTTTTACTGTTTAAATACAAATTAAAAATTAAACATATTTGATAAAATAACTTTAAAATAAATATTAGGTAATAATTTATATAAAATGTAGGTTTATTATTTATTGTATAAGTAACAAGCAATTCATATTAAATAATATGTATTATATATATATATATGGTTTAAACTATTAATTATGGTTAATAGTATACTCCAAACTTATATTAATTATTAATACCTATTACCTACGTTTATTGTTTATATAGGTACTATAATTATATATTATAAAAATTTAAAAAATAATTTTATCTCACTAGCTTACAAATATATTTAAATTTAATATTGTGTAATATTGCTGTACGCATAGAGAAATTGTTTTGAATAAATAATTTCAATGTCATATTGTCGTTTTATATTAAAAACACAAGAGAGATTCACTTTCATCATAATCACGAGTGTATGATGAATATAAGTACTCATATTGAATATTATTAATTTTTTTGAATTTCTCTCATGCCCCGAGGAAATAAATACAACAAAATAAATAATTTTTTAAAAATATTTATACTTATTATGCATTTAAAGAAACATTAAAAAAATACGTTGGAAACAAAATTTAAAAATCTATTTAAAAAAATTGGAAAATAATTAAAACGTGCCAATAAATGATTAAATATTGTAAATAAAGCATCATTCGTTGGCGTATAATAATGCCATCAAATCACAAATATATTATGTTTTGCCATTTTGTGATGAGTTAAACGTATTAAAATTCTATGTATTTAATTCACGTAGGTACATATTATATTTATCGACTAGTCACTTAGAATATACTTTAAATGCACTAAAACAGACTTTTACAGAAACCGATCACGTACATATTTATATATTTTTTCTACTTTACATCATTACGTATGCTAAAATATATTAATAACGTAAAAATATTTTGAAAATAAAAAAAAATTCCCACACGTTTAAATGTATTATTCCTACACGTTTATAAATTCCACAGTAGTCCTAAACTCATCTTATACGTACTGAAAATATATTATTATTGCGTTGAATAACGCAATAAATGAATTAATTTTTACAAATAATTTTAATTAACAACTTTTAAAAATATTTTATTCAATGACCAGTATAAACTTTCTTACTACGAGTATAATATGTACTATAAACAATTAATTTTATTATAGACATACAATGTAAGTTATACAACTTTATACCTATTATAGTTTTGATGGTTTAAAATATAATAATAATTGATATTAATTTATAAAGGACGTATTCGTAGTGTTTGCTCGTTGTTTAAATTATTAAACCTTCAAATATTATTATAATTCTATAGTATTTAAGATTATAATTTTTTCATACTATATTTTTTTTTTACATACAATGTATTTTGTAAATTAAACTATCAAAGGTAAGGATTTTTAAATAATTTTTAAAAAACATAAATAATGTATAGTACTAACTTATCTAACGCGTATAATAAGTTATACATTTATAATAAAAAATAATATACTTACCTACGATGTTAAAACTAAGAAAATGATTAAACTGAATTTGAGTATTAATACTATAATTTATATAAAATTATTATCTAATTAAATCATCAGGGAATCTATAGGATGTTTATTATTGAGATTAAAATCGTAGGTAAACAATATAATGAATTATTATTAAAACACTCGAATTACAACCGCACACATATTGAAAAGTCGTCACATACACGATTTCGTCTAATTAAAATAATTCCTAAATCTCAAGACCTAGGTAATATAGTGTATAAAATAATATAATATGATATGATTACTTTTAGACATATCACAATATCACATATACCACTATCACTGTGGTTTTGATAGGATATAATAACTTATAAACGAATAAGTACCTAATACATAATTTTGTTTGTATTTTGCGTAAGTGTTTGGAAATGTTTTCACATAATAACACATACACGCAGACAGCCGGAAATATGTACGATGATGAGTGAGAGACGTCGAGACTAATTTTTAGCAATAGATGTTAAAAAAAATTAATAATAATCGTGTCTTCAACAAGACACTATTATATAGATTTTTACTTACTACTATTATATAGACTTTTTCATGAGATCAATCAACAACAATCTCCGCGTGTGTGTTGTATAACTATAATATATGTTGATAATGTGTACCTATTAGAGTTTAGAGTATTAGGTAATATAGGTATACTCCATAACTATACATTATTAGCATTATTATTGTAATATATAATATATAAATATTTTTTTGGCAAAGTTTTCAATATTTTATAGTTTTGTCTAATTTACAAACGTCAACCTTTATAAAAAAAAAACACAGTACTATTGTAGGTATAGTAAAAAAAATTCAAAATAATAAAATAATTGTTTTCCTTTAACACTTTAATACACAAAACGGACGTTTCTCTTGTCCTTTTACTCCATTATATTTTATATATACCGGGACTATAGGTTATTTGCAAAAATTAAATTTTTTAACAATAATTTATAATCACACCATATTTGTATATAATATAAATACGCAAACGGACAATGATTGTATAAAACATAATAATGCTTTTTATCACACATTGAAACAAAGTTAATAATTTAATTATTTAACCATTTAAAATACAATTTATTTATTTAAAATAGAACAAACGATTTTTGTCATACTTTCCCATAACACTCAATTTCTTATTTGTTTATATATTATATATAATGTATAATATATTGGTATATAAATGATTTTATGTATATGCAATATAAAAAAAACTATCTTAACGTATTAGTTACTAACCTAACATAATTTACATAACCAACCAAAATATAAAATATATATACCTACTAATATAATATTATTCTTCTAAAACCAACAAATGTATAATAATCATACGCGTACCTGCTAGGTATACGTATTAACTTTAAATCACAGCATACTAATATACATAACATATATTTTTGAATATAAGTACCTATTTAAGTATTTTGAGATGTTTAGTCCTCCAAGACCAATAAGTTCTGTATGCTACTTAAGCGTTAAGTATTTAAAATATATAAATATATTCATTAATAAATAATAATTAATTTGGTTGTTCAAACATACCTGCGGTATTATATATACAGTTTTACAACTGAGATTACGTAAGTCTAAAGGATGCGTGCAACGTGAGATATAAATCATACATTAAACTGGTAAAAAAACATTTTAGTTGATTTTCAAGTGAGTGTCTCAATGAAATAATACGTACATAAATATAGATACGATTGGCGTGATAAAAATAAGAATTTGTTGCATTTATTGAATCACGCATTTGCTGTGAAATGATCGGACAACGGAGCAAGTTAACTTTCTAACGAAACTATAAGCGACGTATCACTATTATGCGCACGTGCGTTTTTATGCTACATAAACTTCAGTATTTTTATAATTTTTATACAATTTTTTTACTGATAATATGATACAAATGTTAAATGTACATAAACCAGTTTAATTTTCAATTTACACATTTTTGGTCAAGTTGATTCACTTGTATTGTATCATCAGTAATAGTACAAATATTCCAAACTACTTAATAATATTTAGGATAGGATAGATTATGGTTAAAAAACAAGTTTTATCCGTTACTAATAAAATTTTTTTCCCTTTATTTTCAATAACTTATTTCACGGTCAGCATGTATGATCATAGGTATTTATTTGAAAAGTAAAGAAAGCTTAAACTATGAAATAAATAATTAAAATTACCAACAGTAACTTATTAATAAAATACATTTGCATTTATATGTTATGTTTAAATCGTAATATTTAATTCCAATGAAATCTGCATTCCTATATATATTGACTATATTAGCCTTTTGCATAATATATTTATTTTGGACTTCAACTCACGTAAATAAATGAGATATTTCTTTATTATTTTCCAGGAATATGTGATTTACTAAAAAATATGTGACAATAAAAAATTAGGTACATACTTTAAAGTTTAAACCATAATTAATTATAGGTACGTGCCTATTTTTCTTACTATTTTCTTACCTTGCTTTTATACTCCAAATATAAATGTGATCATCTACCCTAGTCATAGTAGTTGTACACCTCCATTAGAATCTCGATTTCCTATATCTCATTCGGCTATTTTTATATAAATCTTTATTCTATATATTTACGTTGTGATCGGTCTTCCTCTCTCTTATTACCTTCTACATTAATTTTCACAACAACTCACACTGCTTCTGAATCATAACATGTCAAAACCATCTTAGTCTATTCTCTCTCATTTGTTCCACAGTTGATGTAACTCCTACATTTCCCGTTGTGTATTTATTACTTATTTTATCTTCTGTAATCAGTTCACATATGCATCAACTCCATCTTAGCATTTATTATTTTCGCTACACGAATTCTCTCTCAACTACGTGGTTACTTCTGTTGTGCCATATCCCACGTATATCCAAAAAGGGACAAACCGCTTACGATCAGTTTAGGACCTCTCATACTTTTTTGACACATTTTACGTCGCTGTCAACCTCATATTGGTCGCTCCTTATGACAGGCATATGATATTATGATGTCAGATGTACTGTAAAAATATTTTTATATCCACCAAAAGGATATATGTCAAGGTTATTTGTTGCATATAATATAAGTTGGAATAATAATATAAGCAACACCTCCATCAGATTTGTTTTTGTTGTCACAGGAAAGTTATACATAATGTATCTGGTATTTCTTACAAGTTATAACATATTATACTAATAGTCAACAAATTTAAAAAAGTACCAACTTCCTTACTTTAAAAATAATCTTAGTTTTGCTACGATATTGGGGTATTAGTAATTAATTTTGAGTAAGTAGATTTGGTAATATAAAATTAATTGAGGAACTATTAAATTTATCATATTTTATTCATTATACAAGTATTTCTTATCATTATTTTATGTTTTAATAATTAAAATATGCAGTATGCACAATGCACATACACGTTCGCAAAAGTTTTTAAACTACAAAATGTTTGATGTTTATATTTAACGCATGTTCTATTTTATTTAACGAAATACTTCGTATTTTATAATATAACATTAAGTTTGTGTTTTTAATTAAAATAATTTTTCCAAGTTTTCAACGACGTATTGCACGTTGATAATATTTATGTTAGTTTTTTTTTTTTTAAACAATTTAAATAATGAACATTTAAATTCCTGGCATTTAAAATCATTTACATATATCCAGAATCTTGCTATATTATGTTAAATATTAGATATAATATAATAAGTACAAAATAAAAATTAATCAATAAATTTCTAATTATTACTATTAATTTGTATTTTGATTAATATCTTTCATTCTTGAATTTAGTATTTTTGAAATTTAATGGATAAAACAATTTTAAAATCGATTTTATAAACAAAATCCTTTTTTAAAAAATATAGTGTATCTGACTAAAATATAAATTAATTTTCGTCATTAAAGAATAAGTAGGTACATTTCTTGTATAAATTCCGATGTCTGTAAGACTATAACTATTGTTTAAACAAATATTAATGAATATTAAATTTAATATAATACATATATGCATTTAGTATTACTTGATAAATACATAAACTATAATAATAATACTTGAATATATTCAATATAAAATATTTTATTATTGCGATGTTTATATAATCATATTAAATAAGAAACGTAGTAGGTATTTAGTATTTTGATTACTTATTTATACATTAATATATACAAGTATATTTTTTGAATAACCTATATATTTTTCAATTTTAAAATATGCAAATAAATATAATATTAGTTTGATGAAAACAATATATACTAATACATGTTTACTAGAAGACTTAAAAACCTTCAGGCCAGAAAAAGATGCATGCTAATTAACAAGGTAACAGATAACATTTTGTTACCTATTGTTAGAGAATTTTAATGCATTGTCAATATTCGAAAATTATACAAATAATACATTTTTGCTCGTTTTTAAGTACATTAACTTCGAACACGTTATATGATTTCATAACACCCAATACTGGTTTGCCATCGTATTGTTAGTTTATTAATTTTTTTATTAAAAACCTTGATAAATATCGCAATAAAAATATAAACCCGTAGTTAAACGTGTATTTAAAATTGTTGTGTATCATCTTCATTTTTATGATTTTATTTAAAATTTATTTATTAGGTTAAAAAAATATTTAATATAGTTAATTATTGTAATTCGTACCCATGTTAAAATTAAATAAATTTTTTTTTCTTCATTGCCTTCTTTCCCAAATATTTTTTTTATTTTTCATCCTTATCCTTAATTTACATCGAGCTACATTATATTTCTTTAATTTTACAATAACCAAAATAATATAAAATTCATTACATCAAACCTCTTTTTCTGTAAATTTATTTGATTTTTTTTAGTAAATTAAGATACAACAATAAAATAGATATATCTTTACATATTGGTTAATTATATGAAATGATATTACTTAAATATTATTGGTCGTATTCAAAATTTATTATTTTGGCCCTATTTCAGTATAAAACACATAATATTTTTTTTTTTAAATTAACATATTTATGGATGTTTTCGAACTATATTTAGAGCCTTCTACCTACTCGTTGCAGCATTAGGAAGCAAGTAGGTAGTAATTATTATTTTCGAATAGTGTTTAAACAGTAAACGGAATATGAATGGGTTTAAAGATGAAAGTGAATTTCTTACCTATCTAGAGTTTCATATATTTTCAGATTTATGATTGTTGCGATAATTTATTATAACTGCTATATTTACAACCTTTCTATATATAATTACAATTTTATCTATTATATAATATTCACGAAAATTATATGAATAACGTATTCATTAGTAACAAATTTAGGTATCATTACTTTATTAGTATTTATTAAGATTGGTTTATAAGATAATAAATAATAATATTAAGTAGGTTACTTACCATCATATTATTGATTTTTTAAAATTATAATCTCGAGAATATAATATTTGTTAATATATTTAGGTCCTAACTAATCTAATTAATTTAATTAAATATTAAAATGTGTATTTTTAAATTACAATCATCTATTTGTTCACTTGTTAATTTCAAAGTTCCTTTACATGTTGATCATGCGTATTTGGCGCAATTCTATATTTCTTTTTTTTTTTTTTTTTTGATAAAAATGTCTATAAAAGTCCCAACGGTCAAAACTCAATTAATAAAAAAAAAAAAACTAAAAAATTTGAAACAACGGAAACCGTAATTTTTCCGATTTTCCGCTTCTCGAGGAAAAACTTTTGAGAAATTCAAAAAAATGAGCTAAATAAAGTACTAATTAGATGAAATTTAGTATGGAAAGGGTATTCTATTTGTGGTAATCGGACCATTATTTCTACCCGAAAAAATGTTTTCATACATCAGAAAAAATAATAATAATAAAAAGCCTATGAAAAAAAATGTTCAGTCATGATTATCAAAATATTTTATAAAAATACTAAGTAGTATATTATTAGGCTTCCATAAAATTTTCAAACCGATAAACCCAAAATTGTAGGTGATATAATTTTTGTTTGTAAAAAAGTTCATAGATCTATATTAGGCCAAATAATCAACTAATCAGTTCCAAAATTTTATCACACTTGTGTATTATCTATTTTAGTACTCAAAGAAAATTTTCAAGTCCATACGATTAAAACTCAATTAGTTATCACGAAATAAAAAATAAAAAATTACGGAAATTGAAATTTTTCCGTTTTTTTGCCATTTTTTGGTAGTTTTTTTTCTCCTAGTAAAAAACTTTTAAGAAATTTGAAAAATGAGCTGAATAAAGTACCAACTAGACGCGATTTTCTACTGAAAGCATATACTACTTGTAGTAATCGGACAATTATTTATACCCGAAAAATATTTTCATACATGAAAAAAAAACCAATTAATTTTCAATGTTATTCCAATATTTTTGAAACTTTTTTTCATCGGAAAAATTGGATTTTTTAAACGAATATTTTTCTATTAACTTACTTACATTCCTACTTGATATTAATATACCTACCTCACTAAATTTCTGTAAATATTTTCGCCTATGTTTGGTTAAAGTTATTAGGTACCTATATTATACATAAAGTGTACGATTGTTTTGTTTAAATTATTTATTAATATTTATAAATAAATATAAATATACTATAACAAACATTCACAAATAATAAATAGAGCTTTGGTTTTCTTAGCTGTCCTACTGGTTTTGTTGAATCGTAGCTGTATAAAATATTTATAGTGAGCGAATATTTCTTATATTATATGCGATATGACATATTATAAAATTATATTACAATATGCATTTGTTTTAAAACTCATAAAATATAAATATTTATACCTTGCTCCCTGAATCTTTTTACTGGTGTAACAAATATGAGCCACGACTTACAAAAACTTGCAATAACTCTTTAGAACAATTTAAAAAAACCGTTAACGAAAATAGTAAAATATAAATATGGTATTTATTATTATTTTTTTACAAAATTTCTCAAGTACAACAAAAACAACAACAATATTAAATTATACAATGTGCACAATACGTAGGTATTATACATGTATACGTATATTCCCGCGCATAAACATCATTTTATTGTGAAATGATCACTTGCTTTATGACGATAGTCACACTAAAATAGTAATAATCCATCTGCATTTTTTCACTGTATCGGGTGTCGTGGGCGAGACTATACCTATGGTATGCAAGGGCGAATATTATACCAAGTGAAAGGAACAACAATATAATAAACGACGAGGCGCCATAACCGCACATTCAAATATGAATTTCTGGGCTTTGTCCAAACTGTTTGTATCAGTACCGTAACAGATTTGCATGAACACGAAGATGACAATGACTCAATTATACACAATTATGTCACACTCTTTTACATACCTATAATTATAAATTATATGTTTATTGTTTACTTTACGTTCCTAACTATATTTATTTTGATAAGTCAACAAATCGACCGAATATAATAATATACGTGATAAGCAATATAAATTTGTAGGTATACACGAGTACACTTTCTACGAGACGCGACGTATAAAGTCAATAGAGATGGTACTGCAAGTAGGTAGCAGTGCTGAATTTAGTTATATACCGAGGAAAATTATATTTTTCCTCCCTCTAATTATAATTAGATAATTAAAAAGAACCTAAAACAATATTAAAATTATTCTAATTACAGGCCATGTCTAATTTTATTTATTCCTATATCTGTAATAGTGGAAAAGGATGCGTTTCTGGAATTTTTCGTAACAATTTTTCTATTTTTCCTTATTTTTTTTTTCAATTTGTTTTCCGCCTCGGATCAATTGCTCCACTTTACCCACTCTTAAACATGGTTCTGACAGGAAGATATAGTTTTTTTACATTTATAAATATATTATAAATTATACTAAATATTTTTTGTTTTAATAATGAATATATTAACTATAGAATAGTTTTACTAGTTTACTACAGCCAAATATGCATTAATAATGGTAATAATGCAAATTATTATTTATTAGTTTATTACTATCAATTATTCTAAATCACTAGAAATAGCTTAAATTTTTATACTGATAATCAAACATATTTCTTTTCTAGTTTTTTCTCTATTTGTTTTGGTAATTAAAATTAGATTATAAAGTAAAACATCGATATTGGATTAACCGATTAAATAAAACAAAACGAAACCACTATGATGTATAATATAATTATATATTATACTGTTACATTATTATAATTTGACAATAAAATTTCTAAATAGAATTAATTATTAAATAACAGCATTATGGCGAAACATAAATACGAGCGATAAAAATGCGAAGTAAACAAACAAAAATATTATATTTAATATTATGAACACGAAATGAGTTCATTGATGATAATATTATTTTATGTATGATACTATGTTGCTTATTAAAAGTTCATTTAGCAAAAGAAAGTGATACACGTTGTCATTTGAATAAAATATATGAAAATATTAGTATATACTATATTGTTATTAGAATGCAATCGGTCTTCTCCGTTTCAATGCTATTGTATCAGGCACGAGACACCCATACAATATGTTTCAAACATCTGCCGTCACCGCTTACTATATAATATATTGTTATCAAATTCTAGAAAGTAAAAAGATTTCCATCATTTTCAGTAGTCATTTCAATCGGAACTATCATTAATCAACATCCTCGGAGAACAAAATATACTCGTATAATATAATGTTATTTTTCTGTGCTCGATATGACTTTAATAATATATGTAAGTATCGTTGAAATTTAATTTACAATTGGTGTTTCAAATATCTACGTGCGTTATCTACAACGATCTATTTGGTTTTATTATTATTATTTTCTGTATATATAGTCAATAGAATAAAATATTAAGTCTATATAATATTATATGTTGAAATAGAAAGCAAAATTTCAATCCGATAACATAACACTATTTATAATATAATATCTTCCAGTACGGATTTTATTTATTTATTTATTATATATATATATTAATAACAGACATTAGTTTAAGTTGTTACAGTTATAACAGAGATTTAAATACTAATATAGAATAATGATATAAAATAAACTAATATTGTATGGTACTTGTAGTAATTAGATAATTATAAAATTTTATGGTTGACTGATTATTTATAATTTATTATGATTTAACTGCAGTTACGTTAAATATTGTTTAAATTTAATAAATAATAATTTCTAATTTATTGAAAATATTGCAGTCGCAAGTTGGTTTAGAAGTCGCATGTGTTAAAATAACAACTATAACTAGTTGACAACTTTGAAACGTTCCTATCTACGTATATAAAAGTGCATGTGATTTTGCAACAATATTATGTCATCATAAAGATATAATATTTAACATAACTATAAATTTTTAATTTACAGTTAAATATATAATTAGAATATCGACGACAAACTGTTAAAAAATTAGTAATTTCGTTTTGGTTTCAATCAGACTGACAGACTCGACTGTTTTTTGTTAGTTTTTTTAATGATTAATTATTTAATTTTGCCATAACTCATTTACATACAGTCCAAAAACTACATAAAGTACGTGTTATTATGTTAAATAATTAACGCCTAAGCTTAACAGTGTAATGAGTAAAGGTACGAGAAACGACAAATCGTTAGTATAATATAGACATTTTATTAAATACAGTAGTAAACGCATAAACACAGTGACTTTGTTTTTCTGATTTAAATTTTTTAAATAGAAACTAGTGGTTATATAACTAATATATTTTTTATTTAAAAATTATATTATAATTTTTAAATTCTATATTATGAATACTTTTTCTGAAATGATATAGTTTCAATATTGTAATCATAATTTATTATTTAAATAATTATTGCATTTAAATTTTTAAAGATCACAAATAGTTTATTCTGTACCTACTACTATAAACCTATATCTATACTGTTATATTGTATTTTTGTATAATACAGATAATATGTCTATCGTTTAAGTCATTGTTAGAATTTAAAACTTTATGTCGTTTGTTGTTTGTTATAGGTATTACATACTAGTTTTTAATTTAAGCCACATTAGATAATTCAGTATCTAGATTTAAGCATTCTTTCTTTCTTTAAGTTTCTTTGTATAATATGGTCAATCATTATGTGAGCGTAAACTATTATATCAAATTGGATATAATATACCTAATACAAATACTGGTACTACCACTAAAGAAAGCTTATACCTATTAATATAATGATGTACATTAATAATGTACGTATTAGGAGAAAATAATAAAAATAAATACATATTTAGAAAAATGTACTATACTTAGAACATTATCATAGTTCATTATTAAAATAGAATTATTATCTTATACCTGTATTTTATTATGATTTTAACATTGCAATTTATCCGCAGATTTAATTTCCTAAGATGTAATTTTCTATTAAATTTATAAAACATACTGAGTGATAAGAATATTGTGGTATTAAAAATAATGGAAATGTTATAAAAAACTTATATAATCCAAACCATTATTGTGATTTTGATTATACTGTATATACAGGTTATTGGTTTGATACACACAACCTAATATATAGGTAGGTAATAAACTAATAACTAATATGGAATTATTAAATGTTTAGACTTCTAAAATTTATATAATCGTTTTCCTATTTAGAAACAATTCGTTTTTATGTGGGTTTAGATAACTTCCATGTTACACTATGTGTTGACGTGTTGTATAATTTGTCAATTGTTAATAAACTATGGAGTACATAGTTTATAATAAATAAATAACTTAACAAGTGATACATATTAATAAATATATATATTAAGTTATTATTATTATTATTAGTATATTAATAAAAATAAAATAATAATTATTTATAATTTAGGTAGAATCATAAATTTACCTATAACCAATCTTTATCTGATGAGGTAATTTATATTAAGTTTAATATGACTTTTAATTTCATGTTTGACTATATTATGCATTTAAAATAACTATTAATTATTAATTCAATTTTAATAATAAAAGTTATGTTTATTCACATGATTATTAAACGTTGTAATTATTTACGGTTCATGAGTATTTATACCTAGGTACTGTGAAAATTTTTTAATGACCTATGCTGATTGCAGATTTTAAATAAATAAATGAAATAATAATGATTTATGAATTTCATATGGAGGAAAATTGCAAAAAAAAAAAAAAAAAATGTACCTTCCTCCATGATTAATTAATAATGATACTTTTGGTTTAAGTTTATACAATTTTTTTTGTTATATGAAAATGTACAAAATAAAAAAGGTTATTATTAGTATAATTATAAAACTTTGAAAATGAGTATACTATAATAATATAATATAATAAGAGATGAGAAATTTGGGATTATTATTCAAACTCTACCATCACTGTACTATATAGTCTATAAAGTACCTTTATGTGCAGTTCAGAAATCAATGTGTATTAATAAACATCTTAATAGTTTATTAAATACCTACATTAATAATACGTAGAAAAATCTTAGCATAATATTAAATCTTAAAAGGTGGATAATTTAAGAGACTTTTTCACTATTTTGTAAATCAAGTTTTATCTTCAAATTATGAATATAATTAATTTACTGATGATATATGGATTTTCACTGAAGTATTTTAATGGTGGGTACGCTTTACAAATTGAATTTAATCTATATAAGTATAAAGTGTTACGATCAATCCTTGAACGAGCAAGTGAGTGTTGTTCAATGTAGCTGTAAAGCTTTATATTATGATAAAATATATGTATTAATGTGATATTATATTTGTACTTTCGAGAAATTCATTCATTCAAGGTTCGTGTTCGTGTGGCTTATGTAGTTATGTGTACGTGAACATAAAAAAATACGCACTGTAATGGTACTTAAAAATAATTGGAACAATTAAAGAAAGTTTAATAGAAAAAAATACAATTCCAACCCTAAAATAATAATTGTGGTCTTCAAACACAAACAAGATTTTATTGACCTCGAGAGAATGTAGAAGAAAGTGTTTTGACATTTAAGTAAATTTAATTCGCTGATTTGTATCCATCTGTTTTGGTGAATCATTGGGTTTTTTTTACAAAGCACCTAGTTATACAGTTTTGTAATAGCTATTGCTGTCATTATGCCAGTTCTCATTTCTATGTTTATGCTTTAACTTCCCACATTGATTTTGAAGATCATTATCATTCTATTAATTACAGCCACCTACACATAATGTACAGCTATAACATTTCGATTTCCAAAATATTGTTGAATTTCAAATTATATCAAATCATTTTATTTATCATATAAATTATTAATCTTATAATATAAGAAACAAAAATATTTCAAATATGTTACCCATTTCATTACCTACACAGATTAACAAGGTCAGTTGACCTACTTCAAAACGTTAAAATATTCTCGGAACGATAAAAAAGAAAAATTAAAGAACCCTTCATAATAAGAAACTTACATTTTAAATATTTTCTCGAGATCATAATTTTTCGTTGATACCTACATATATGTAAAGAATACATAAACAATTTATTCGAATGAATTATTATTATTATTATAAATTAAACGAATTAATTCTTAAATCTATACAGGATATTACTAATTTCACATGTCTAAAATTACATTGTGGGAATTTCATACATTTTCATAAATGTTTGAAATAAATCATAAATCATTAACATATATCTGTTATTTTTGTAATATAAGGATGTAATAATATACTGATAAACTATTCTAACAATTCAAAATTTACCTTTTTTGCCATGAAACATTTATTCCTATAAATCTATTTTCTTAATAGATATTTTTGTTTAATAGTATATATTTTGATCCGAATTTTAAATCTAAATCAAAAATTATTTGTTGTGCAAAACCACTAACCATAAAAATAATTCGTCTCGATAAGTATATCTATAAATATATATTTTTAGTATAAGTATAGTTTATTTTTAACTTATTTCGATATATTAGGAAGGTATTAACCATTAAAAATATTAATGAATATTGTATAGATTTTTAATGTGCAATATAATTTTCCAAAAACAAAAGTTCGTTCCTGACTTTTATTCCGACTAACTGTTGTTTTGAAAATATATTTGATTCATAATAATTTATTCCGTATAATAGATATTTGTTCAATTGGATATTTTTCCCATAAATTATTATACCATTACCATTTATTCTGTGATTGGAATTTTGGAACAAATATTTTGTGGAACAATATATATATATATATATTCTCTTATTAGTAATAACAATAATATGAATCGTTGAAAGTTTTATGCGTTTATTATAAACATTAAATTAATATTACATTATTTGTTGATAATATGTAGACAATGATACGAAATTGTTCATTTATTTGTATTAGGTAGGTAATAAAATTTATTTATTTTTAGGATTATTTTTAAGAATTTTCGACAGTGTACAAATTATTAACTATTTAATTTATATGTAGAAGTAGAACATAGTTACATTTAAATAATACATATAACAAATAATAATATATAGACTTTATAAAACATGATTTTTTTATTATTTAGAAACTTTAAATACCTACGGCATTATGGCTACCAACTACAACTCTTTACAGAAGTTATTGACATCAGCTGTAAAACGTTCACGAAAAAGAAATTCAAAACAAAACGGTTTATTGTTGTTATTAGTTTATTACTATTTTTACTGTTACCTACTTGCTGTATATTTATAAAATAACTATACGTTTATAAACATCATTCGTTCATAATTCAAGTCCTAGCTCAATTATGGTGTTATGGAATAATTATGGAATATTATAAATTCATTATAATATAATATAATAATTGTAATCTATTATATAGTAGGTACATTTTCTATTATTGTTGAAACTTTAACTTATCCCTAAGTAATTTAAAAGAAATGCATATTTCTAATATTTCAGATATTTATATTAGAAATGCAAATATATAGTAAATATCGTATATCTTTAATATTATTTTAATAAATTTAAATAGGTGATGTTCCAGAAGTTTATTTATTTTTTGGAGTAATCCGTATGTAATATATGTAAGTACTATATTATACTTTAAAAGATATTGGACTCTGGTTAAAAATAATTCCCGTGCTTATTTTTGCTAATATATTTAATATTAAACCTAAATTAATATATAAATATATCTATTTTTTTGTAATTTTAATTGATAAATGGTAAGTCTATTATAATACATCGATTCTAATATATAATAATGACCGTATCGTTCTCGATGTCTGGAAACAATTTTGTAACTGAATGTTGATGTCTGTTGTAGAAAACGATAATAAACTAACACTTTGACATATATCATATTGTTATTAACCATTTACCATAATATAATTATATTCGTTTAAGTTAACGGTGTTGGTAAAGCAATCGGAAACCGGTTTTTCATTGGAAACTTTTATGCCAAACAAACAAATACATAATAGTACAATACGTGCGTGCGTGGTACGGAAGAAAAAGAAATGAAACGAAAGTGAAAACTGTAATAATAAAACTTGATCCTTTAATATTCTTAAACCGATACACGCGCGCTGCATGTGGCGATTGGCAAACACGTTAGCTGACCGACGGCGATTGTTTTACGAAGAAAAATCGTAAAAATATTATAATATTATTAATAATAAACGATATATTTTTTTTTAAAATGATCCAACATTTTATTCCCAGACTTCTAAATACGACCTTGTTTCTCTAAATTAAATTTATTACAACTTAATCTCTTTTATTTTCCAAATTTTACCTACTTTTTGTTTGTACATAAGACACGGAACACTATTATGTTATGTAATCATAATTCATATTGAAACGTTTATTACTGTAAATTGTATACAAAACACAAGAGAAGTCACAAGAAAAACGTGACGATAATTTTAAAGAACTGTACTTACATACATTTAAGTCAATAATTGTTAAAATGACTAATAGAAGAATTTTTTTCGGTTAAATATAAAAATGCTGTATGTCACAATTTCTTTTGTGAATATTATATGAAATACGTTATCATATTCTATTTCATTTTACGTGCAAAAAAAAAAAAAATGATGATAAATAAGGAAATATCTATTAAAAATAAAAATATATACATAAGTAGGTAATATATAAATACCAACACATATAAAATGTATAAACTGAAATATGTGGGCATTGTTATTGTAGGTACTATAGTAATAGCTGTAACTTGCAGCCGTTGAGTATAATTTTATTTATAAACTATTTAAGGTTGTCTGGTTTACACTTTATAGCTATGACTTATGAAATATATATCTAAATATCTCAGCGATTCAGCGAAATGGTTATTATAATATATGCATTATAACCTTGACGGAATCAGTTTACCTAATGCATATCGTATAATATATTACAAGTAGAAACGATATATTCTATTACAATTTAATTTTAAAACATGAGGATGAGATCATATAAAAGTTTTTATAAGATGATTTGTTGATGACTAAGATAAGTAATAAAACAGAAAAAAAATTACAATGGTATAAAAATATGAACTTAAATAATACAAAATAATACGTAAATATAACTTGAAAACAATATAATATTCATATTCATGTTACTTAATTATTTTAAATAAAATTTTAAATCCCTTATATTTAAAATATCAAAGTTGTATTTTTAATACATTTACAGAATATAATAATTAAATTCAAACAATACGTCTATTTCAAGTATAGGCATATAAAATAAAATTATCTGTGCATTTACGGTATGATAGTCTAAAACTGATATAAGATGAATTTAATTTAGTCACTAATATATAGTTATACACTTACCATCAATGTAAAAAATATTTTATCAGGATCAGGGTATAGATATTACTTATTAGATACTATATAGAACATAGGTAGGTACTGTACTACCCTCTTAAATTGTGAGAGAAAGTCAGAAACTAAGGATTACCTTATAATAGGGATATTATATTACAATAGAATATTGAATGAATATAATAAAGTCTATTAGTTTAGGTTATAAAAAAGTTGAGTACAAAATAAATAAATAATGTATTTAATATTTTAATGTTTTAAATTAAATAAAGAATAAAAAAAAAATTAATCTTGTATAGGTATTGCAAAAATGATTATTGATAGCTACATATCAAGACATTTTATTTCAATACTTATTATATTAAGTATAATGCCATGAAATAGCAGGTGTACAGAGTTATCACAATATTATGTAAACAAATAATGCAATTAACGAATAATAATATAATATAAATAAAGTTCTCAATTTTCCATCATTTGTTTAATACAAAATTCTAATCACTGTGTATAAGCTAGGAACAATAGAAATATTATCTTGTATAATTTAGTAGTTAGTTCTTTTTCATTAGTTAATATTTAAAAAAGTAATGTCTCGTATTTTATTTTTTTGTCTTTTGTCATTGATTTAAGTACTTATATTATTATAATATTTATACTTTTTTTCAATAGATTAAATATTTGTGTTTGTTTATAATTATCTATCTTATTCCATAAAATTACAAATCGAGACATTTTTGTAGTGATTTGGTTTGTAGGTACTTACCATATGAGATATGAAAATATATAATAACGTTATACATTAGTGAAAATTCCTTAAACGTTGCAATCATTGATTAATCATACTAGGTAAAAGGTATGCATAGATTATACGAACTATTGGTATTTAAAATATTTCCAACTTATTCACAAGCGGCAGTTGGGTTAAATCAAAGAATTTAAACGGTAACGCTTTTAAATAACAAATATCTACCAAAATTGATGTCTTTAAAAAATATCTCAACAGAAAAAAAGTTGTACGTTCCAATCTATTATTATCACTTATTCCACGATAATGGATAGGATAATACCCTTCAGCGAGACATAACAAATGACCATTATTATAATTTATGAAATTTCACTACATTCTACATGTATATTGTGTATACAGGTAACAATATATACCGTAAAAAAGTATACATGCACATTACATAAATTTAGTTACATAAGTGATGCTTATACAAATTATAGTTTTAAAATTCAGCATTACGAATGAACTAAGGCAATAAGGCTATCGATAGTTTCCGTTTTCTTAAGTTAATGTATGATTTACAACTTGTTTAGAAACTAGATCTACGCCTTAAGGCTTATGTTAAGTAATGATAACTATATATAGGCGTAGTGTGATGAATATCTGTAGAAGGGCTATAGTCACCAATCGAAAAAAACTTAGGTAATATAAAGTATTTGATGCATTTTAAATGGAGGGGTGGGAGAGTTGTGGCTATTCTAGAGGCTAAATCCATCATAGTCACCACCATGCCAATATTAATAACAGTCAATATTAATAACAATCATCATAAACTTTAAGAAAGTTTTATGTGTCTTTATTTAAAATTAAATAGGTCGATAGTTTAACAATGTTTATTTTATTAAAGAATATAACAATATAATACCAAACATATTTAATGATAAAATAATACTATAATTAGTATTAATTAAATATTTGGAATGAAATAATTGTTTATAACAAATAGTTACTTAAATTTAATTTTACAATTTAATTATTTACACATTTTTCACATGAAATATTAGATTCTGAGCGAAGCGAGTTTTACAATGATGTTTTTTTTTATGACTGAAAGGACGACTTCGAGTAGAAATGGTCCGATAACCACGAATGAGGTATACTTTTGGTAGAAAATGCATCTAATTTTTACCTTATTTAATTAATTTTTCGAGTTTCTCAGAAGTTTTTCCATAAAAGAAGAAAAACTGCCAAAAAATAGCGGAAAATCGGCAAAATTACAATTTCTGTTATTTAAAATTTTGTTTATTTCGTGATAACTAATTAAGTTTTGATCGTAGGGACTTGATTTTTTTTTTAATATTAACATTGGTAGTTTACATGCGTAGTTGAATTTTTAGAAACGATTGGTTGATTTTCTGACAAAATATAGAGCTACGAAATTTTTTCCAAAAATATTACATTACCTGTTATTTTGGGCTTATCAGTTTAAAAATTTTATTGAAGCCTACTCATATACCTACTAGTTAATCATTTTCTAAAAATTTTTAAATCGTAAGTTAGAATTTTTTTTTATAAACTTTTACCTAACGATTTAACCAAACGAAACCTTACAATTTTCGTTATTTTAAAGTTTTCCTTTGTGATAACTAATTGAGTTTTTATCGTAGGAACATGAAATTTTTTATGTATTCACATAGGTTAGGTTATAATTATTATATTTTATTTCATAACTCATTTACTTTTGATAGTAAGAACTTGGAAATTGTTTTAAGTAATTTGATAGGTTACTTACACACGTGGTAAATTTTTGGAACGGCTTATCAGTATAATATATTGTATTATATTGAGTTTCGCTTAGAATCGTATTTTCTAATGCAATATCATTGCATTAAAAACTATCTATCTGTTATAATTATATAACAAACCATTAATTTCTCCGAGGACCGAAGGGACGAAGGCGTAACATCCAGAATCGATCTTCCCGATTTTTACATATTCATACATGTGAATCTTAACACGTATAATTATTGTTGTCACTACATACATATATTAAACATTTACCACACACGTGGTAATGTTGATTTTGTTTACCAATTTAAACATATTGTAACATATAGCTGGTTTTTAATGCTATAAATATCGAACGACGATTATAACGATTTACTTATTATTTTATGTATAATAAGAAAAGGTTAGATAAATAAACAAGGAATAAAAAAAAAAACAATTATTAATTAATTATAGAATTATTGGTTGAGGTCTTTGAAAAATCATTTTAATTATATAACTATCAGAATACAATCGTGTGGACTATTTTTCTTTTTATATATATATATAATATGCTCCTTAATAAAAATTACTATACTTTAATATATGCATTACTGATTATTGAGTTGCGTAACTTTTAGTCGAATATAAATAAATTATAAATTACTCTTTCTAATTTTGATTTTAATCTATATTATATTTCTATATAGTATATACTTATACTAATAATATATAATTTAATTAAAATTTACCAACTGAATCATTAAAAAATCAGAGCTGTTGTTTCTGGGCGTCTTTACTTGTCTCTTCAGTCTTGAAGTTAATGATAGAAAGTTATTGTGTTATATTCACATCATTCTGTGCGAAATTCGTCAGATTCAAATATACAATAGGCATTAATAATATTTATTTTCATACATTTTCTTTATATTTTATCAAATAATGTACATAAAAATTAGTTAGGTCTTAGGTAGGTTAACCTATCATAAAATTATGGAAATCAAGTTTGTCAAAATTTCTATCAATTTCCATGAATTTTCATTTTTCTGTTATTTATTGGTAGATTATCTTTTACCAAAGAAAAAACTTTTGATAAATTAAAAAAAGGAACTGTATAAAGTACCAACTTTTGCAATTCTTTATCGAATGCATTGCCAACTTGTGGTTATCGGACTATTATTTCTATTCGAAAAAGTGCTTTCAAACATAAAATAAAGTATACGTATAATTGACATTCAATATATTCTTCGCTCTGTTCAGAATCTTTACATAGCTAATAAACATCCACCCATCGTATTTTGTAAAGAAAAGGAAAATGTAAGTAGTGCGTAAATTGTATCGTTAGGATTGAACATTTATTACTTTATTAGGTATCAAATAATAATAAAAAAGAACTAATAATGCAGGGGCGTCATTTCAACTTTTTAATAGAAAGGCAAATATTTAATGCAGGCCAATTTTATTCTTAGATGGGCCACTGTTATATAATTTCATTATGTTAGAATTACTATAAAAAAGTTAATTTACAAATTACTTTTTAAAATTATTGAGAAAATACATTTTAATATACTATTTGTTTAATAATAATAATAATAGTAATACGCGGCCGCGCACATACACACATTTTATCTGTTTCGTGAATTTTAATTAGTTGCTTTTATATTATATTATTGCAAATTATATAATCACAAAAAAATCGACACTCGGAGTTATTATTGTATTATAATCGTTGTTTTTATATTCGTTGGCAACCATTAGAGTCGTCGCGGAAATATTGTCGCGCGTCGTGTGTGAGCCATGTTTTTGTGTCGCTGAACAATTTGTTGGAATTTATATATTATATTATTATACAAAAGTATCATTTTGCTCCTCCAGATAAGTCAACAGTTCATTACTAACAAATTAAAAATGTGTAAACAGTGATTTTTTAAACTTATTATTAACACTTATTAATTATTATCATTATTAGTATTATTTTAGTATTAGAACTTATTATTATTATTACTATTACTATTATTAACTAAAATAAAATTAAAGTGATTCCCATGAGCTTAAGGCTTGTGTCTTGTGTAGTACTGTAAAAACAAAAAATTAGATATATGTAAAAGAAAAATGTATTTTGCCCCTCCCCCTATTTTTTACCCAGTTACGCCACTGTATCAGTATTATCGTTTAATATTCTGTAAGTATCTACCACTTTTTGTTGTATAATATTTATATTCAAATAGTCAAATTATTGTATTAATATTATATGAATATGACGTGAATCGTCAATGTTAATTTGTATTTAATTTATTTAATTCTTGTAATTTTTTGAATAAGTATTATTATGATTGAATTTTTTCGTATTTATTTGTTCTACTGAGTTTTTATTATTATTTGTATACTGCGCTAATCGCATATTTTAATATTTATATTTTATTGTCGGCCTTAAGCGCCTGTCAGAAATGTTTAAGCTCAAATAGCTATATGTATTGCATTTTATTTAGATATTGACGCTAATCGTCAAAACCATTTATTTAAATTCAACGCTAATCGTCAAAAAATGTAACGGCGCTAATCACCTTTTACATAATTATACATATTTACTGTCGGCGCTAATCGTCTTCATATACTTTTGTGTTATTACGTTATCACCATTTTATTTTTGTTATTGAATTTTATTATTTTTATTGTTATTATCAATTATGTGTTGAGCCAGAAGTGCTAATTTATGAGTTTTAATTAATATTATTTTTATTGGTCAGCGCAAAGTACCATATTTTGTAATACAATATTGTGCTCAAATAGCTAAATTATAAAATTATTGATTATGTACCGACGCTAATCGTCATGTTTGTTAATTTTATTTATATTTTGTATTTAAATTTAAATTTAAATTATTATTGCAATGTGAATTTCACACATTTTATTTATTTATTTTTATATTATATTTTGAATTGTTATTGTTGTGCCAACCAGGCAATATTAAAATTCTAAAGTATATGTTTTGATTTGAACCATTTTATTTAGTAGGTGATTTGAACAAAATTATTTGTACTTGGTGTCCGAGCGCGCGTGATATAATTTTACTCTCTCAGCCCAAACACGATTAACAGTATTAACTATATTACATATTTCTAGATGCATGTTAATTGTTTATTCTTTTAGTTTTTTTTTTTTTTATCATATTATATTATAATAAAATAATGTAACCTGTTACTTACCATGTAAATTTTTTAAAAATATTTAAGTTTAATCATAAATTAATTTTATAAATTTAAGATTAACATTTAAATTGGAATATACTTTAATTGAAAGCATATTATAAACAAAAGTGTAAAAAACAATAGAAAGTGCTCACACAATATAAAGAAAACATTTTTATTGAATATAAAGATATTGATATCGGCGCAATTATTTCAGTGATGTGGGTCAATCATTAATATTGAAAAAATAGGGGGAGACAAAAGTATAGTCTAACTCCCTCAAATGACGCCTTTGTAGTAAGGTCATTTTTGAAGTTCTCTCGGAACAATGGTTCGATTACCACGAATAGGGTAATATGCTTTCGGTAGCAAATTGTATCTAGTTGGTCATTTATTTAGCTTACTTTTAGAATATCTCAAAAAAAAATTTCTTGGGTGAAGAAAACCTACCATAAAATAGCGGAAAATCGGCAAAATTATGGTTTCATTTCAAATTTTTTTTGAGTATTCACAGAGGTAGTTTACATACGTGGTAAAATTTTGGAATGGTTTATCAGACCTTCTAAATATATATTTTTTTCAGCCTAAATAGGAATATAGAGACATATACATATATAGATGGATATAGATGGAGGGGTCATGGAGAGATAATCTCCTCCAAAACACTCCAAGGCCCCCTTTTTCCTCCTATACCGGCACAAAACTTCGAGACTCTTCGAGATTTTTTCGAATGCTTGACCGGCATATCCGGACATGAACATCCCCCCCTCCCATTTTAAATTCTTGGCATGCCACTGAACAAGTTCAGTAGGTAATTGTTTTTGTTATCCATCGAGTATCGACTGACACGATTTGTGTAATCGCGTTGTTGCCAGGAATATGTTCAATGTAGATATACTCGAATAAATTTTACATTTAATGTTCATCGTGCCAATATTATTATTTGCCATTATTAAAAAATGTCATTGTATAATTATTACTAACTACTATGGTAGCTAGTGATGTAATTTGATCCTAAATATTGGGGGGTTGCTGAAATTGGATGCATGTTAACATTGTTAATCTTATAAATGCATGGAGATAATAATTTATTGGAAGAACTCTTAACCTCCTGAAATTTCACTTAGCATACTTTGTAGGATACATTTACATTTAATAAATATTAAATGACGTATTAGAAACAACGAAAAAATATAAATACTTAACGAACATATTGAATAACGTTTAACATAAAAGTTTTATAACGTTATAATATTTGATAACGTTTAATCCAAAAGTTTTAAAACGTTAAATGAAATTTATTTTTCAAATGCAAGCCCTATTTTGTACAACAGAAAATATGTTATACATTTATAATCAATCTTTTAACACCTATAATTACTAAACCTAAATAAGTTTAATACATTTAAATAAGTTATGTTTTAAATAATTATTAGATAATACCTAAATAATTATTTGACAGAAAATTAGTACCAACTGTTACGGCTGCCCATATAATGAGTCTCATATTTATAAGTTATAACATAGTCTAAATAAAATAAATGTGTAGGTAGAGGATTTATATGTCAGTTTTGTACTTTAGCAGTGGTACCTAAGTAGTAAACTAGTAAGGACAATGAAAACTACGAGCTTGCTAAAAATAATGAGATTTTGATAACGTGGGTTACATTTCATAAATTCATTATATTATATTAATGGAATAATGGAATATTATAATTTATTTGATTTTATCTCATATTACAATATTACAGTACAATACTGTATTTACATAATATATAATATAAATCAAAAGTTTTATATTTGTTGAATATATTACTATAACAATAAGACATGTTGGTACCTACACATTTCCAAAAAAAAAAATAAAAATCTATTCTTTAATGCATACCTAGTTTTCTTTTAATTGTAGGTATTTAAAATAAGACATACTTAATAATAATACTTATTTATAAAAAAAAATCAATCAATAATTTTTATCATACAAAAAAACGTGTAGGTACATTTAATTACCTATTTACTTTTAAGTTTATCGCTAAATATTTCATTTTTCATAGGTATCATAATTATTTTTGTTGTCAAAAATAATAGTTTATAACTTTATATTTATATTTCTTTGTATATGTTAAAATAAAATTATTATTACTTAAAGTTTTTAAAATGTTATAATAATTATATAATCGTGATTCGTTCTTTACGAATACTAAAATGTATACTTATTATTACAAATAAAATAGCATAGATATCTATAGATGTATAAAGATCTTATAAAAATTATACTATCTATTATATCGTAAAAGTGTTGAAATAAAATATCTACTTAAAGTTAGATAGTGTCATACTGTCACATTATCTAATACATCCACCAATTTACTTGTCTTATTTAAATAATTATGTATCATGAATTATATTTATAGGTTTTATATAAATATTATCAATATTCAATAATAATAAACAATTGTAAATAAATATACTTAAAATTTTAATTATTAATTTTTAAAACTTTACATTTTTTACTAGGTATTTACTTAATATACTTGATAAAATGATCAATTTGGATATTAAATAAAATAATATAACGTGTCTTACATACATAAATGTCTATAATATTTTTATAGAAGTAAATGCCATTAATTATTATATAATTATGATTTTTATTTACAAGTACCTAAGTACATATTATACTATAAACACGAAATTCTGTACATAAATAATCAATAAAATTATAAAATATTATCATAATAAATAATTATAAATACAGAATAATAATTTATGTTGAGGTATTTGTTGATTTATATTATATTTTTACGTCTTATAAGAATTTGTTTTGAAGAATTGAGGATAGCCATCATATATATCATAGATCGATCAAATTTGCATGCATAAAACAATAAATATTTTAACAGTAATATAATATAGGTTATTTAATTATATATTTAATTTAATTCAATTTATTATAACACTTATTATTACTATCTCATTATTCTCATTATTATTATTGTTTAATATTTTGGCACGAGTTTGAGTTTTGTAATGGGATTATATTATGAATATTGTGTGCAGAATTGTAATTGGCTATCTCTAGGCCAAACGCATAGTATAAAACGAATCCTCTGACTAGTGGTTTGTATCAGTCATTCGTCTGTCTTCACAGTCATACATCATTCACTAGACACTCGAGTCAAACTAGCTGTAACAAACAAAATCACAATGCAATTCCAAGTAAGCCATTTTATGAGTTCGATTATTAATTCCAAATTATCTTATTAAATATTAAATTTATTTATTAATTGTTCTCAAATCTTTACAAGCAACTATGACAATATACAAAAACTTTAGATTTCCAAAGAAACCATGTTCTATTTATTCTTCCACCTGTTGTTTATTTATTTATTTATTTGTTATCCACTACTCCGTAACTCATACGCATATATCCAAATCATTCGCATTCTCATTGTAATCTTAAATTACTGATATATGAGAGAATATTCGGCCTTCTGTATATTTATTATAGTCATTTTTATTATATATTTAATAATTATCAATTATTTTTCCCCATAGAATTATTATAAATGTACTAATTATTATACATCGTTATATGCTAAATGCATAAGTACTTTTAATATTAATTTCTTGTTGTATTAGGCGTAATAATCAAATAGTGTTTAAAATATTTAAACACAATATAATCATATCTACTTTGTTCTCTCAGGGATATTTTGCTCTGTTTGCTATGATGGTCGTATGCTTCGTCACCGCCGAAGAAGCAAAATCACCATCGACTCAATCCGCTAACGACCGAAGTAAACGGGGATATGTTATTCCAGCGGTCACTTCTCCTTACGTAGCAGCACCGTACGCCGCCGCCCCTTACGTCGCAGCACCGTACGCCGCCGCTCCTTACGTAGCAGCACCGTATGCAGTCGCTTCTCCATACGCAGCCCCATACGTTTCATCATACACCAGCTATCCATACGTAGCTAAGACTTTGGCTTCTCCATACACAGCTTACTACCCATGAATGACCTGATTTGAATATAAGAAAAACAATTTTGAAGTTACCAAACTGATATTTAATATACGTATATTTAATAGTTTAACCATAATTGAAATGTAATAATATTCTAATAAAATAAATACATCAAATTTTGGTGTTTTATAATAAATTAATATAAGAAAAACTTGCCGTATTAAATTTAGTTCTAAACCACCAATATAAAGTGTAGATGTACACTTTTTTACTTCACTTTTTTTTCTATGCCTTGGTAGTACAACTTTCTTTTTCTTTTCCATATTAGAATTAAATTTATAAGAATGTACAAACACAACAGAAATTTACCGATTTTTAAAAGTAATAATGATGACCCGTTTCGGTTATTATTAATTACCTATTTATTGGTTATTAGTTTATTACATTCGTAGTGTATGGTATTCATAATACTTTAATAATATTATTGTATTATATTTTAGTTGAAATTTCACGTATATCTACTAAATTTGTCATTGGTAAAGAAGTTTTAAAGTGTGACGTTAATTGACGTATGTGTACGAATTCGTCACATAAATTCTAGTTCAGAAATAGCTTAGCCAACGCGAACTAATAACTATATCTTCAGGATTTCACTAGAAAACTCTATCAACAGACGTTTATTAAACGAACAGTACCGTTACAAACTACATTTGTCAGAATTTTAATTAATTGGGGGAGGTGTATGATATTTTTAAAGTGGAATAAAAAGATTGGGAGACACTGGTCTGTGGCCTATCATTCAATTTAAAATTCCAAACCGTTAATTTGATTAAATGTCGGTGGAAAAAATATTAAAAACGGCGTATTGAATAGGCAAATCGATACACAATTATATAATTAAATGTTTACATAAATTTAGTTTTATAGGCTTAGTTTTAAAAATGCACACTACTTATTATTTAAATTTTTTTTGATATTTGAGGACTAGACAACAGTCAACAGTATAGATTTTAAGGGATGGTATTCCCTTTTTTAAGGTACTAATGAATTATGAATGGTTTTATGGTTTTATCTTCTATGGACAATATTATAGGTAGGTAACATAATATTAAAACTAACAATCATTACAAAGTGCAATTTACCGAAAGATTATACGTCTTTAAATTATAAAATAGTATATTATAGTAATGTATTATATTCAGGGGCGTCATTGTGTGGGGAGGGGGGTGGGCAGCAGGGTAGGCTACGGCTCCTCCATTTTTTTTGTATTTTATTACGCTGATACATATGTATCAATATGTAAACGCCACCTTCATAATCTACAATCACGTGGACTTATTGTATATCTGTACCATTTCTGTCGTTTGTATCTCGTATTCTAATGACTTGTTTATTAGTGAATAATGATGTGTTCAATAAAAATATAACTAAAAAACTTTGTAGATTTCTGTAAAATGCATCGCAAATGAAGTTGTCAGTTACTAATATAATTTTAATATCAAATAAAATTGGCCTGGTCGGTGTAAAACTTGGCTTGCTTTAATTTTCGCTCCCTCTATAAAAATACTGAAATTGCGCCTTTGATTATACAGTTATTTATTACAATCGTAATGCAATTATAGCCCGTAGGTATATTATATTATCGAGTAATACCTAAGATAATTTTATGTTTTTGACTAAAGTCTAATATGTTGCCACGTTAAATAAATTTTATAGGTATTAGGTACCCATAAACTTAGTATGAAATGCAGAAAGAATATTTTTTATTATGGACTACTTATTTTTACATAACTGTGACAGTAAATTTAAATATTTTAAAAGTTGCGTCAATGTTTTAATTATAGCGATTCTTTAAAATAAGATTAAATGGACATGTGTTACAAGTCGGTTGATTTAAGCATCGTACTTGTAAAGTTTTAGAATCTAAAATGCCTTTAAATTGAATAAATAAACACATGTTCTACAGTTTTTTCGTAATCTTTATTACTTTCACACGTTTCCACTCACTGCCGCATTGTTTAATTACCACCTTATTTATATCTTAATTTAATGAGTACAATCCCTCCTGTAAAAATGTTATTTGCAGATTCAGGATTGTACTACTCTGTACTCATTACATTTATTATGGCACACATCGTATGTCTTACTTCTAATTCAATAACAATTAACAATTACTTATTAGCTAATTGTATCACAGAGTCAAAAATAATATATAAATGTTTACTAATATCTAATCATAACACACGTACTTAAATACAATTCAAAGAACTTTTTTTTTCATAAAGACAACAAACCTCTAAATAAAACATTGCATTAAAATATAACATAAAAACCTTTTAAAGAAGTTGTTTTATAAATATGTATTATAATTCGAAATTTATCACAATAATATAATCTAATATCTATTAAGCCGCAAGGTTTCGTCGATAATGAAGTATGAGAGTATAATTAATATTAATTCAAATTTAGGGTCACGCGACCTGTAGATCGTAAATATGAGTAAGACAATTTATTATTATTATTTTCTTATTTTGACTGCAACCCAATAGTACTAATAGGTAGTAAGTTACTAACCATACTAGTAACCATAGAATAAGACTAAAGTAACTATTAATCGATATTTAAACCCATTCGATTTGCCTCATCAGTTTCAAGTTTATCTGAAGTTTCATTGTTATCAATATGTATCACGTGATACACTATACTATTGATTAGGATCATTGTTATCAACGTTATTTTATATCGAAATTTCTAGTGAAATACATGCAGATAGCAGTGTAAAACAAAATTTCAATTATTCTATAAAAATGTAGTCATACATTGGAACGTTATTATCATATGTTAATTAAGCTGTGAAAATCACTACGTATTTGATTTTTTTAGCAATAAGACAAACGCATCATTACTTGCTACTTAACAACTAGATAAGATGTGTAAAATACTGCGCAACGCCATAACGATGTCAATGAATTTCCATTCGTATATCCCCACGGAAGCACCGTGAAATACTATATGATCGCATTTAAAAAAAAGTAAACCGATATTGGTACCTCGTTCGTTATTAATACGATTACTTCTCTACTAATTCCGTCATTGAGAATTGAAATGTTGCAGTTGCATACCTATTGTACTTGCATAGTTTCAGTAAATTTTACTCTTCGTTAAAATAATTACTTTAAATGAAAAGTGCTAATATTTTTGTTTGAACATCATGTATTTGGACATGGATGATTTAGTAACATCTAGTTTAATTGCCTTTCTAATCGCCATCGTAGTATTTGTCTTAAGTATTAAAACGTTCAGGTTGTTATTCAACAATGACAATCTAGACAAGGGTTTATCATCCCATGTATGGGTCGAAAAGCCAACTTATATACTTAGTGTAAGTATTTACAAGCACATGTATTTCATTTAAAAGATAAAATAATTCTCCTATGGTTCTACACTTATAGGATCCGAATGCTTGTGTTGTGTGTGAAACATTGACACACGGATCAAGAGTACGGTACTGCAATAATTGTGGAATTTTTGTTGACTTAGGGTGCATTAAAAAAGCTAACAAACGAATATGTTGTAAAATTTTGAGTACCAATAGACCATCAAAGACTTTCATACACCACTGGAACAAGTGTAATTAATTTAAATGTGCATCATAATTACTACTAAGATATTATTTGTTATAGCTCTGACAGCTGATGTTATATGTTGTGTTTGTACTTCGGACGATGAAACTGAAAATATTCTTGGTCATTTTATCCAATGTATATGGTGCCAACGAATTTTACATGAAAATTGTATTACTAAATATGAACAGGTAACAGCTAATCAATTTTTATTTATGATATAACAATATTAAATTCAACAATTTAATATATATATAGTATATATATAATATACACTATATTTATATGTATGTAAATTGTATCAATATTTTTAAATGTAATAAAGATTAATTTTATCTTTTCTATTTGCATTTATTTTAGAAATGTGATTTTGGAATTTATCGCAAATACATTATACCACCATTTTCTGTAAAAACAAGTAATAAGTTCAAAAATATGTCAAAGCAAATTATTGAAAAAATTGTTCATCCAGGTTGGGAAAATTGGACACCATTAATTATATTTGGTAATCTATATGATGAAACCATCAATTATTGTTTTTATTACACATGTACAAAATGTACAAAGAAATTGTTAATAAATAATAAAAATTAATATAATTATTTTATTGTTCATAAGTATAAACTTTACGTTTTTTTAGCAAACAAAAAGTCTGGTAATAATGACGGTGCTTTAATAATTTCACATTTCCGAAGACTGCTAAATCCTTTACAAGTATATGATGTTATTGACTGTCCTCCAGAAAAGGCTTTATCTTGGTTGAAAAACACACAATTAGAATGTGTTTATGTCTTGGTTGCTGGTGGTGATGGTACAGTAGCTGGTGTATTAAATAGCATTCATAATTTACAACTAAAAGTAGGTTCTAATCAATTTTCATTTCCTATATTAATGATTAAAGTAATCTTAAACAAAAATGTTTAGGTTGATCCTGCTGTAGGTGTCATACCTCTTGGAACAGGCAATGATTTGTCTAGGATATTGGGGTGGGGAACTTCCTATTCAGACTCTGATTGTTCTAGTATAATTGATTCTCTTGACAATGTTTCAATTATAAAACTAGACAGGTTAATTGATATTTATATTATTTTATTAACAAATTATACAATATTTATATTCATTTTTTGTAATTAGATGGAAAGTGAATATTTTATCTAATGTGTTAAAAAAAATAAAAGTAATGAATACTATCACAATGTATAATTACTTGGGTGTTGGTTTAGATGCCCAAATAACATTAGATTTTCATCGTACTAGAAAATCACCTTTGTACTTATTTAATAGTACACTGTTTAACAAGATGATATATGTTGGGTGTGGTACTCAACAATTTCTAGAACACCAGTGTAAAGGTCTGCCTGATATGATCGAGTTGTATATGGATAATAAAAAAATAGTGTTACCAGAAATTGAATCTATTGTAATAGTCAATATTGAATCTTGGGGAGCTGGAGTTGATTTATGGCAATTAGGAGCTAATGATGGCAATGAATTTGGTTCACAGTTCATTGATGATGGATTATTAGAAGTTCTTGGAATACGATCTTCTATACATATTGCACAACTGAAAATGGGGATTACCGAACCCATTCGAATTGGTCAAGCATCTGTGATTAGGGTAATTAATTTAATTATTTATTTTGTTTATACCTTAAATAATTCATTAATCAAAATCATTTATTGACAGATAAAATTATTGCAAAAATTACCAGTTCAGATAGATGGTGAACCTTGGATTCAACCCAAATGTGAAATTGTGCTCCAACGATCTAACCAAGCTACAGTTTTGAAATTGTCAAATATAATTTAATTAAGTAATTTAATAGCATAATATAATATAAAACTCATACCGCCCAATTATTTATACATATTAATGTAGGTTTAGATTTATTTATATGGTTAACTAAATGTATTACATGAAAACCATACCTACTCTCATGGTACACTCCTTCTCACTGGGTAAATGTTTATCCCATATTTATTTATTATTATAAAACCAAAATTTAATTTTTAAATATTTTTATACATTTATATAATATTATAGTCATTAATATAGTCATATATAAGATACATTTTATATATTTACATAGTAAGTCAATTTCTAAGAAGTTTGTTTGAATCAGCAATATGATGTTAATTAATTTTCTAACTTGTAGGCATTTTTGTAATAACTAGTTTTTTGTTTTATTTAATATATTTTTTTGTGGAAGATTTACATTCCTGTTTAAAGTAAATATTTAATTCAGATTACTTAAACTATATAATAATATATTATCATTATAGTTTGTTTAAGTTAAAAAGTATAGCCAATGGCCGACTACTATGTAGGAGTGTAGCTTTACTGAGATTGTGTGAGGAAATGGATGGTCTGGCTATCGCCGACTATGTTTCTTAACTTGAACAGACTATAATTTTATTATCTAAGATTTTGATTCCATGTTTAAAAATATTTAATGATATAAAATTATATCACATTCTCATTAATTCAATAATAAACAAAAATGTATACTTAATAAACATTCTATAAATATAAATATGTTATTATTGTACTTTATTTATATTAACTAACAAAATGTGTTAATTTTTAACATAATGTAATAAAACATTTTCAGCAGCTTATTTCAAAAAAGGAGTATGAAATACTATTTATTTTAATTGTATAAATAATAATAAATATTTTTTATAATATTTCAGATAGATAAAAAATTAGTATATTAACATAAACTACAAACTGAAAAATAACCGCTTAAACATTCGTATACGAGTTACATTTGTTAATACCTTTTTTGAAATTAACTTTAATGAATAACTAAAGGAATTATTTAAGGTTGTGGAATTTTATTATTTATAATAATTATTATTATAAACTAAATGTTTACTTTTAATTATCTGTGATTAATCATTTTTATTCATTGTTGATTTTTTTTTTATAAATTGAAATGTATTATTTATTATTTGTTTAATGTTAAAAATCTGTTATTTTTGTTTTGAATCAAATAAAATAAAAAATGTAATTGTATTTATATATATTTTTTTTTATTACAACTTTTGTTGGACAATATTACAGCTCAATGCTCAACTATTACTAAATTATAAATATAATATATAGCAAATTATATTACAAAACAAAACAGCAAAAAACATTAGTCAAACAAGAAAATTTCCTATCCTAAAATAATAATATAACAAAAGTCAAAGAATAATAAAAAGAAAAATATAACACAAATTATAAAAGGAAAACAGAAATGGAAATTAATTGAAGAATCAGAGATGTGATATGAAAAGAAGAGTTCCTTAAAATATGTTATAATTCTCAAGTTTTATCAAACTATTTTAAACTAATTTTCTATGCCAGAGTAGGACAATCAAAAAGAATGTAATGTTCATCACATTAGGCCTCATAGACACGTAGAGCTATTGTATATTATTAGTAAATATTGTTTTTACAATTATTAATTAATATTTAAGTATTTTACATAGACAGGTATTATTTTTAATATATTTTTATACATAAAATTGGTTTTATCTTACAATACCTGAATTTAATGTTAACATTATACCATCGTCAGCTAACTTATACAAATAAGATACATCATCTATTTTGTAAAAGGTTTCATATGATGTGATTCTCATTGTGCCAGTAGCTGTGTTGGAAAATCCTGTAGCTAATGGTGCCAACGCCACTCTGACGTCAGCCAGATGTGATGCCATAGACGCTAGTCTCTTGGATGAATTATCTGCTTTGTGTTTCCAACATCCGAACACCAAGAATAGGCGTTCTTGACATTTGGCAAATGTTAAAAAGCGAATAATATCCTCGAGCTTTTCGCCCAACAATAACAATGTGCTGATGTCATCTACGATCATATAAATGGGACCGGTCAGGTATCGTTGCATCAGTTCCTGCGCACAGTTAATAAGCCCGTCCACAGTCGTCTCGGACTCGACGAACGTAAACCTCTGTTTGTTGGACATCGATAACAGATTATAATGGAATTTCAGACCTAAATTTTGATAGTGACCGTAAGTGTCCCGAACGCCAACCATACACACCGAACTAGCGGTTTTGTTGAATATGTACCATAAATAAAACGATAAGATTACGTCGCCTTTGCCAGTGTCTGTTTCTTCGACGCATACCGTCCGTCTATCAGACGATTCGGGCTTGAAAACCAACATCAATTGTTCCAGAACATTTATGTTAGACATGATGGAATAAAGTTTACAGCGGTAAATTTACTATTTATTAATTTTTGAGTTGTTCCGGTTTCCCGCTATCACGATATTCACAACATGCTATTATCACAGTTATTATTGGTTTTTAACACGGTCATAGATAATATACCTATATTTTAACTAGTGATAAAGAGACCAAACTGATAAATAAAAAACCTTACGTAAAAAAACGCACACTTATTTTGCCACCAGACTACGCAACGTTCGTAGGTGAGTATTTTTTGATTTTTAATGTGTGTGAAGATAGCACCTTACCACTATAATGATAATGGTTAATACCACGTATGTTATATTGTGTAAGCTAATAATTTTAAGGGGCATGACTTACTACCATTGTTGCGGCCTAAAAGGTCATATCGCGAGCGATACAAATAATTGAAACCATAATAATGGAAACGATCAACCACCACCACCGCGCACCGCCTTTCGATACCATCATACACACACACACGCACATACACTAATTATTATCGGTTGGGATTATTATTATATTTTATATCATTATGTACTCCTGTGTTAAATACTTTTATGTTTAGTTCTAAGAATTCCGTCCGCCATTTCGTTACCGTTTTACCGTGTCTAATACACGTACTCTGTCTCGCTAATCGAGTTCAGTTGTTTGAAATATTAAAAAATAGATAATTGTATTGTCATATTATTATTAATTATTGTTACTAATCGGCTCTAATAGCCAAACATTATTAAATATTACCTATTGTTACCATTTGTGTGTGTGTGATTTTGTGAATTATTTAGACTTAGGTACAGGTGTGCAGCTGGCCAGTCTTCACACCGACAAAAATTGTGAGTTTTAATATTATTTTAATTATTATTGTTGAGCCAAAAGGCCTAGTCAATTATTTATTATTGTTGTATTTTTTTTTATTTATATATTTTAATATTGTGTTGTGCCAACCAGGCATTATAAAAATTAAACATGTAGTTACCATTTATATTTACGTTACCCTTTATTATTTTTTATTTTTTATCTATTATTCCATAGTTATTATATTATTCCATAACACGCATACGACACTTATACAATGTCGGTGATTTTGGTTGATGGCCGGGGTGCGCGCAATATTATTTTGCGCTCTCAGCTCGCACAACCATAAATATATTGTTCTTATGTTTTGTATATAATAGATTAAATATACATATGTATTTATATAAATATATAATTTTATTCAATACATATTGTATTACTAACATTATGTTTTAAAGAAAAAATTAATTGTAAGTATATAAACAATTTTTTACAATAGAATCAATAATTGATTATTAATAACCGCTTCGCGTTCCATTGCGGAATGTAAACAGTACTGTAATCTCGCGATGATGGTGATTCCATGTACTTTAAATTGTAAAATTCGGGACTATCGTTTTCGTCAACAGCCTGAAAGTTCATGATTATATATTAAAATATAATATAATAATAATATAAAAACAAAAATAATAATAAATAAATAAACAAAATTATTATTAAATTATCGGCTACGGTAGTGACGGTGAGTGTCGTCGTTTATTTAGCTTCGATGTTTCGAGTTGTGAAAAAGTCAGTGGCGATACGTAAAATCATTGGCGTTGATGTGCACTGTATCGGGGATAGAGACTTAATAAATTTGGCCGCTCCAGTGTTTTCATAGAATTTCTACAACATAATAATAATGAAAATAATTTATAATTTTTTATTTTATATTATTAACGTTTTTACCCTTGGTAGTGAATTTTTTCCGGGATCCGTATATAAGCATGTA
>CM023357.1:51895533-51910785 GCA_013282895.1 Eriosoma lanigerum | reverse complement strand
AGAAATTTTTATAATTCAAATAATTTTTACCCTTCAAAATAAAGATAATAGAGAAAAAGGAACGATATCATTAGCCTTATATTGCGTCCAGATTCGAAACAATCATCCGTATAAAGATAATTTCATTTTATGATATACAATTTTAAATAATTAATATCTACTAATTATATTATACAGGTCTCGAATAAAGAAAAAAAAATTGTTTAACGTTAACACAGTATTATCGTTATTAATTTTTGTTATTGGTAATAATGTAATATGAACGTTTAATGTGATTTTCGTTATTCGTTATTTTTAGTTTAATAAAATTATTTAAAATTAAGAATTTAAGTTCATAATATGCAAATATGCAATTATAATTAATGATTAAAATACAATAATTAAATCAAAACTATACAAGTTTAGTTTTTAGTAGAATTACACTCAATTATAATAGTTTACTTATTTTTAAATTGTATATTTATAAAATACAAATATACAATTAAGTTACAACATATTTAACATTTATTACTTAATAAATAACATTGTTATTAAACCTTTTTTGGGTAGTAAACTAATAGGTAACCTATTCAGTATTTTTATACCTGCTAAATTTACATAAACAAATTTAAGAATCAAACATTTTAAAATTATTTTATTGAAATATTATAACGCTTTATTATCGTTAATTGTATTAAATTTGATTTGATTTTAGTTAAGTTATGTTTAATGATATATCATAAGTTTCCTTTATTACTGTTTTATTTAGTGATAATTCAATATAAGCGTTTACTGTTTCTATTAATGTTTAATGTTTTACATTTCCATCATTTTTTGAAGAGTTTAAAGTTATAATTATAACGTTTTAAAAATGTTTTCGAACCTTAATATTATAGTAGCATTAGCAAGTTTTAAATAATAAATTAAGTAATAAATAAAGTATTGTCAAAAATATTACATTTGAATGTAATTGTAATTGTAATTTGATATTTAAATGTCAAATATTATATCTTAAATAATATTACGGTATAAATTTAAAAAACCTTAGATTACAATTACATAAAAGTAATTAATTATTTATTCACCAGTAATTTGTATGTTTTGAAACAATGCTAATGAAACAGATATTTGATAACATTTAAAATAATTAAACACAATAGTAGCAAATAAATATATATTTTACAAGTTGGTAAGTATTTATAAATAAGTTTTAAATAAATATAATTTAACCTGTAAATTTACATATTTTTGTGTTATTTAAGTTAAAATATTGTACATTTTATAAAATACTTTAAAATGTTAATATTAAGTAGAATAACTTTCATAATAATATTTGTTAGAATATTTGAATATTAAAGTAATGTAAATAAATAATATTTAAATATCACTCTAATTAAAAACTGAAGAACAATAATAATATGGTATTATATAAATTAATATAATTATATACATACTCAAGCACTCTTTAAATAAAATATTTTAAAATTATATTTTTTAATTGGAATATAGAATTTGATTATTATAATATTCTTGAAATATAAACTCAAATGTATAAAGTTTTTTAATTTATGGTGTAGCTATTTATATTTTGCAACAACAATATTTGCACAATTAATTGTTTATATAGGTACATATATCTTTCTAGCTTTATAAATCAACTTGTATTAATAATCTAAAATTAATTTTGGGAATTTTTATTGTGAATTATATAATTTATAAACATTTACTTACTGTATCTGTTCCGTATAATGTTTTCTAAAATATAATAAAACATAAACTTAATAACTAATGTTCTTGAGTACCTAAATTATCAGCAGGAAAAATATAGAATTAAGGATTATCCTTAGAATTCAATACCACATAAATTGTTTACATTTGTATGTGTGTTTCTAATATTCTATATGTAGGTACCTATATATTATATGTTTTAATCGTTATTTCGTTTAAATACTAAAAAAAAATATACAATCCGTAGTTATTGTTCATCAAATAATAAAACAAGATTGTTAAATATAAAAAATATGGTTTGATTTCTAAGTAACATTGTTTTTGCCATTACAAAAATTACGATGTGCCGAGTTCAATTTTTAAATGCTAATGCCTAAAAATTAATGATTCTGGACTTTCGTTGATTAGGTTAGGTTTTATAGTATTTTTTATACGTATAAAATTTACAATTTGAAAAACCCAAAACTGCAAATAATATGAAATATTATTGAGAAAATACTTACATTTTGGAATAAATTTCAAAGTTCAATAATTTAACAGAAAATCTACCAATCCGTTCTAATTTTATCATATATGTAGGTTAGGACAAGGTTGAATTAGGTTAAGTTATGTCTAGACTTGTAAAGAATACTCAAAAAAAGTTCAAGTCCTATATTAAATATTATATTGGTTATCATAGAATATTTAATATAAAATTCGTCAAAGTTCTTCAACCATTTTTCTAAAGGTTTTTTATTATCCCAAGAAAAGATTATTATGGAATTCGAAAAATGAGCTAAATAAAGTACATAGAGTATATAGACTATAAGCAAGTTTATGATAGCATTGGTAGAGACAAACTATAGGAAGCACTGGAGGCACTAGGCATTCCTAAAAAGTACGTAAGTCTTATGAAATGATGTAACAATAAAACTGTGTGCAGAGTTTGTTTCTTGCAAGAAATGTCCGAAACCTTCGAGGTAAAATCAGGCCTTAGACAAAGTGATGCTCTATCACCCATCTTGTTTAATCTAGTATTAGAAAAAGTAATGAGAGAAGTATGAGACTGTCGAAAAATGGAAATATGTGGGGAACGAGTAATATTGTCATATGCAGATTACATTGTAGTAATGGGAGAGACTAGGAAAAAAGTCATAAATACCGCAAAGTTAGTTTAGTCCAAACTCTTGAAAGCAAGTAAAACCATAGGTCTACGTATAAATGAGGAAGAAACGAAATACTTAATGGTAGCAAGAAGAAGCTCAAACATAGACCACATAACAGTAGATGACTATAGTTTCAAGAAAGTGGAGATATTTAAGTATCTAGGTGTTAACATAAATAGCAACAATGACATGTATGAAGAAATCAACGATCGAATAGCATGCGGCAATCAGTGCTACTATAGCATAATGAAACTTCTTAAATCAAAATTACTGTCACATAACTCAAAGACACTACTGTATCATAACTACGACCACTAATCACATACGCGAGTGAAATATGGTTAGTGACCAAAGGAGACAACAAACGACTAATGCAAACTTACCTTCGAAAGAAAAGTGCTGAGAAATATATACGATCTGAATTTCAATGCAGAATCACAAACTTATGAAAGAAGAAAAAATCAAGGACTACAAGAGTTATATAACAGGCCAAATATTATATCATCAAAAAACAAACGATTAGAATGGTTTGGCCATGTTTAGAGAGCAGATGTAATAAAAGAAGTTTTAGTTAGCAAAATAAATAAAAAACGTCCATTAGGAAGACCAAGGACCCAATGGGTGGACATTATAGATCAAGATATAAAAGACATAGAAGAAGGATCATCTTTTGACAACGCATATGACAAAAAGAAATAGAGAGATTTTGTGATAATAGGGATTGCCCTTAATAGGCCGATTAGCTGAGGAAGAAGAAATTAACATATATATCAGATAATATTATATAACAGCAAAAAAAGAACATGCATCATTTAAACCAATTTCTTGTATAGCTCATATTTTATTATAATGTTATATAACTGTTTTGAAGGTATTTGTTTGTAGATTATGTTTAGTTTTGTATATATTTGCAAAATATAATTGATAGTTTAATCAAATTTCAATCTTATTATTTTAATTATATAACATGTATTATTCATCTTACCATCATTAGTATCAGAATTAAACTCTATTAATTAAATAAACCATTATCAATATATTAAAATTTATTTTTATTTTTTATTTTTTTATTTTAAATAAACAATCTGTACCTTTAATGGCACAATAAGTTTATGTGCTTAAAGGTAAACACAAATTAATTCATATCATTTACGATAAAAAATAATGAAAATGTTGAATGAGAAGTCATCTACTAATGACACTCATTAATTTATCTATCATTTTATTTATTTTTAGTATATTTATTATTATATTTTTTATTTTCATAGAGGTGTTTTGACTTTGAATTAACTAATGAGAGGGGGTGGACGAGTAAGTCGCGACACCATTTACGTTTCAGACGTCTGAGTAGATTACCAGGAATAGAAGAAACTGCGAGATCGTGTATCAACGATATTGAAATATATAATATATAATTTATATGTACTATACATTATAATTATTATACATTACATTATATACATACATAATTATTTATTATATTTGAAATACATTTAACGATAGTGTATATAAGTAATGTATATAAGTACAGATGAATGTCCCAGATAGAGGAGGTATTTCGAATAGGGTATAGGTACTGTGGCGTCAAGTACGCCTAACTGGGGTGTTTTTCAAATAATTTTCTGGTTGGGACCGAACGTCGAAGGGACCAGGATAACAAAGGTAGTGTACAATCATAAAAATGATTGTAAACAAATGCTTTTATGATGTTGAAAAAATAGGTTTTATAATTATATTATTATAGTAATAATAATACAATAAATATTATACAAAAAACAGAAATGTATAATAGTGGGGGGAGGGGGTGAAACTTAATATTAAAATTTACGTAAATACGTTAAATATGTATAACAAATATGTGATAAACATATAACAATAAATAATTATTTAAAAATTGACGACCTGACCGGAACTGTCCATAATAGTTCTGATTGACCGTTAAACGATGTGGGCGGTTAACATCAGGAGCGCAACGCCGACGAAAAATTCCGCGTTCGTATGTCGACGACGGGCACGGCAAAACAAAGTGCAATGGTGCACAATACACGTACACCATTAATTATCCGATTAAGGATTAATTAAAATAAAACATAAAGCACTAAGCGTACCGTAAGTAAAATGCATCCGCGTATATAATAATAATTTAACCCGTTACTTAGGTATACACTAACGTGCATACAATGAGCAACCCGAACGTATAATTCAATCACACGTTCAAAAAACAGGTGATGATTGTCGTTTCCCAAATTAAACAATACAAGTTACGTTAATCGGACCGAATGATAGATCAAACGTTTAACACTACCAAACGGCCGTATAAAGATACCCGATGTATCAAGACTAAATTTTGTTTCGGCTAAAAGCGTTGTAAAAAGAAGAAAACGCTCACGAAAACAAACCGATTATTTCACTATCGCACACACGTCAATAGGAAAAAGTGCAATTATTCACACACACAAAAAAAAAATAACCAACTAGCAATGGCGACGGCGACGGTGACGGCGAAAGCCGCCCAAGGTTAGGATACATACGATCACAGGGATTATACATATATATATATGCATCTGCCGGGCGGTGCGCTCTATCCGTACCAAACACCTATGCACCTAAATACCTAATATAAAATACTAAAATACTTCGTGGAATATTTTTAACTGAAACTAAGTCTTAATTAGTATTTTCATTTCCTTTATATACTTCTAGGTCTATTACTCTGCACCGTTATCAAACGGAAAGTAAAACACGTTTACTTGCCGGATTACATATTAACGAAAACTTTCCAATATAGTTATTTATTATATATTTATTTTACTCATTTAAAATTTTAATTTTAACCTTAATAAGAATGAACTTATGAAATTATTTTTGAATATTCTTATATATGATGTTATTATATATTATATTTAATGATAGCATATATTAGCATCAAATTTTATTTACAAATTTTTATTTAATTAACTATTATGGTTGTTGGTGTAAGAGGAAAATCTTTTGATAAGTGACGTTCCTCTCTACCAAGATGGATAAAATATAAAATAAAGAACAGAGTGCAGTATATGTATATATATATATATATAACTAAAAACTGTATAATATGACAATTAATGAAGGATAGTAACAATATTGATTATAAAATAGACATATAGCCCATGCAATGTTAATGTTTGGTGACATTAATAATAATTCAAAACGTCCACCATAAACAAAAACTAATCCTAAAACTATTTTACTTTTTTTTTGGAATTTAAGTTTATAAACTTTTACTTAAAGTTAAGATTTTAAAACAATAATATATTATTTTAATAAAAGAAAATATTTATTTTTATGATTAAAAATAATTTTAAAAAATTTTTAAAAATTAAAAATTTTATGTTGTGCGTCAGGTTTTTTGTTTTTTTGAAACCTTTAGATGGTATGTAAATTTTCATAAATAAACATTATACTGGTATTTAATTAATTTAAAAAAAAAATTTTGAATTTAATATTTTATTGTCTTTATTTGAATTAGATAATTTTTGAAAATATTCATATAATGAACAAAAAAAAAAATGATAATTATAAAAATTATATTTTATTGATTTTTAAACAGCTATAAAAAATTGTGTTTTTGTTGATCTTAAAATAAAACTGGTAAAAACACAGTTGAACTTCTTTACTTTAAATTTATTTAAAAGTATTATTTGTCTAAACTTCCTCAGAAAACCATAATTAAAAAAATTCATAATTTATTATGTTTTGTACGAATTGGATACACACATAAACATAAACAACAATGTGTAAATAAAATAAAAATTTCCTATATTTAACTCTTAAGAAACGACCAATATCGTCTAAATATTTCCATATTCATGCTGGGGAAGAAATTTGTGTAATTGATATATTATTGTTATATTTATTAATATAATTAGACAGACAAAAACCGGTTTCAGATTATATGCTACCTCACGACACATATAATATAGAGGTATACAGCTGACAGTTGAAAATGGAAATACTAATATTATTTACTAATAATTGCCAGTTTGGCACAATATAAATAATAATAAATAAATAATATTAATATTAATAATGATCATATACAGTAATAACAAACTAAAATATATTATTCAAAATAATTAAATCAAACGCCCTTCAGCCTTTGTGGGCTTAAAAAAACCCCCCGTAACCTAGTAAGATGTGGTGCACCACTAACTTGCTATAGAGCGCAGAAATCAACTATAATACAACTTCTGCTGCAGCACCCAAAAATACAATAGATAAACCACGTTCAATCACAAACCAACTACTGGCACATAAATTACCGTCCTATAACTGGGGAAACTCAATTAATGAAATGCAAATAAATTTGCTTAAGACGATACGTTACCAAACAGTTGATATTCACAAAACAAAAACAGAACTGAAAACGTGGTTTGGACAAATGGCTGCAGACAGGAACAAAATTACACACACGACCGCTATGTAGAATGGTCAACGAAAAACCAGAACGAGACAAATTTACAATTTTCTACGGTCGATCACTGAAAAAAGGAAACTTAGAAACAAAATCTCAGCGTTATCTATAACACAATTACACTGAACTAAACACTAAATAATAGGTAACAATGAAAGTTGACAAACTATATTCTGTTTCATCTAAGAGTAAACCGGGCGACAACCAATTTTCGTCGGACGGCGCGCATCTCCCTCCAAGCGGCCGGCCCAGGACAGATATTTGCTGGCCGCCGTCAGTAACGACACAACGTTAACGCCGACCCGATATCTAGTGTTTACCTACTGGAAACAATACACAGTGTAATTTAATATTATACTTTATGGACCATCATGTTTACATCAAATCAACACTAGATGGCGAGTCGTAGAAGCTTGATTTTGTGCTTAGGAGGGAGAAAATTGGCCCGACGATTTGTCAAAATCGTCAGTCGTGATGCGCGAACGCGGTTTACTCTTAGATGGAACAGAGTATACACCATACACGACTTAGAAATAACGAGAGATACGTCGAGCCGTGTCAACAGCCAGATAGCGTTGCCACAGCGAACACCGGCGCACACACCACGACACGGCATATGAATTGTATACAAATTCAATGTGTTAATATATACAATGTTTTATTGTATACGAATTGTAAAAAGTTTAACTGTATATTAAAGTATAATTGTATATTTATGAAAATTTAATATGATTACAAATAAAAGGCGTATTACCGTTATTGTTGTCAAACAATTCTGGACCTAATATTATATAAAGTAATATAATATTTAAATGATTATTAATAAAACAAGTTTATGAAATATTTATTAAGTACCTACGATTTGTAACTGATCACATTTCGCAAACTAAAACCATTGATTAATTATACATGTATAATTAATCAATGCTAAAACTAGATTGTAACCTAACTACGATTGACCAGACTTCTAATAACATATTTATAAATAATGAAATATTAATAAACTTAAATTTTACCTATTTCTGTAACACCGTCTTTGTCTAATATTAATAAACCAAGATATAATGATATTAATTATTTTAATAATTAATAAGTAGCAAATATTTTGATATCAAGATTGTTCTTTATTTCTATGAGTTAATTTAGTATCATAATATTTTATTAGTAAGTAAATATATTTAAAAATAGGTATTTTATGTCTAGTTAGGTATAATTAAATAATATTATATTATATTAATAGATATGTACCTAACTGGCATACCCAATTTTATCAATGTTATCTGCTTAAATGACATTAATATACCTATTATACAGGGGCCGACTGGGAATAAAAATCGTCCCAGGGTAACAGAAAATTCGGTCCAAAATTTTGAATATTAAGTTTAGTTATAAGAATCATATTAAATTTTATTTTTAAGCAAACACCTTGTTTGATGTTTTTCTGTTATTATTTTTTATAACTTAGTAATAATTATCATTTAAAACAATAATATCTTTTTTTCATAATAATTTTATTAGCCCTTGGTGAGGATAGCCCACTTGACATCTTAGAATATTATTAATTATATTTCGTAGTATTATCGTGATTACTATCACCTAAAGTAATATAAAAGGTATTCGATTATGTGTTTATTTTTTATTCTGCTCATTATTTACAATTAAAACAATGGATATTCAAATGAAAATTATATTTTCATTGGATTTATTATTATCATCTTCTAGTGATGATTATGCTAATATATATGGGGAAGTTTTTAAAGTTAGGTTTTTAACGTTACGAAATTGTTATCTACGAATACATTTTAATTTCACAAACATGTTCCACTTGATATTCTGTGGTCACACCATTTGTTAAATTAGTGTGGTTTGCTAATATCTGTTCGTGATCACGTATTCGCGGGTACGTGTAGTATGTAACGACTAACGAGTCCAGGCACATGGAAATCGCTATTAGTTGTACGGTCGTGCCCCACACCACCATTATATTCCAGAATACTAGAAATAATTATACTTTTACGGTTACCACCGATCAACACATACACACAAACACATTATAAATTGTATCACAGAAAGTTATTATCAATGTATATCAATGTTATTGTATATGATAATGAGAGTAAGGTCCATTTAAAGTTCTTGTGATTATGTGTAATTCGGTTTTGCACTCCCCTATCACTTTGAAACTGCACTGAATCTTACAATTTGTACTTTTAATACTACTTTTCTTTCGTATGGTCAATATTAGATAATTCTCACGGCAGAAATCATTTCACTAAAATTATCGATCATACTGCATATACTCCCACTCACACTTCCATGGTTACTTGAAGCATCCCGATTTTAACCTATATTATCCAGATTGATTAACTGTCTTTTCATAGCTTGACACCAATATGCTTGTTAATTTTTTCGATCTCACTCTATCAATTACAATTATTTTATATATTTAATAATGGATGGCGCTTATTCTTAGATCTCTTATTTTTCCAATAATACTTTACTATCACTTTTAAAAAATGTTTACTCTCTCTGAATCAATAGTTTTTTTTTTAAATCTTTAATTATAAATTCATGTCATTCTTATTCCTTAACGAAACACATCTCTAACTACATACAATCCAATTGTTTTATCTTCTATTTTATGTAATCTAATTGAATATAAATGATTAAAAACAACCTTGGTTGATATTTAGAAAATATTATCATTTTTCTGATAATTTCTTTAGTTTTCATAGAGGCCTTGGTTATATTTGAGTGTGTTTCTGCGTTAATTGACAATATTTAACAATCTTTTTGCGATAAAGTTTCATACATCTGTATTCTTTAACATCAAAAACTAGCTTATAAGTCATCTTCAACACCACAAGGCTTTTGTTATTTAATATTTACTTGATTTCAATAAGTGTACTTAGACATAATTGTTTTATTTCTTAAATTTACGCCAATGATATTTTCCTTTATTCTTCACATACTATTTTTATCCAATCTATTACTACAAATAACAAATCACTTTCTACACTATACTTAGTTGTTTCAACTCTCTCACATTTTACCATTGTTCAATTTCGATATCTTGCGATTCTTATATCGCGCTGGCCTAACTTCCTTTGCTTCATATACTGACGTTGTGATTCATCTTTTCTTATTCTAATTTTCAACTCTTTAATCAAAGCATAAGTGAATTTCAGCCATTTCTTCTTCAACTCATCTCATTATACCTAAGAAAAATTGTATATCCTAACTAATCTCTTTCTTACAGTGTATCATAGGATCATAATAATAGAAGATTAAAGGTGGGTCCTCCATTTTAATTTAATAGTTGGTATCATGCTGGTAAATTTATCTTAAATATTGTATCTAATCTATAAACTTTTTTTTTTCATTTAACTTTAGTTGGTATTTATAACTCATATATTCAAAAATCTCTTTTTAACTTCGCCTATGTTTCTATTTCTTTCTTTTCTCATTAACATTATGTACACCAATCTCACATTTTTGCTAATTCACGACTCTTCACGATCTTTTTTTATCTTTAATCCATCAATCACAATCTCGTCAATTTTCTTGTCCCACTCTCCTAAAGATCTGATATTACTTCCAAATGTTTTGGTTAACTCCTTTTTCACTAATTTTAATTTTCAATCTTATCGTCTTCATAGATGATTTAGATTGCCGCAAGCGTTTTTTTATCCTTTCTCCAAATACTTATTTCACTTCTAATCTCCACCAATCACCTTGATCTTTGCAGCTGAATATTTCATGATAATTTATATTCTATAATTTCTTCTCACTATTAATGATCATATCATTATGCAATATGCATTTCTTATAGTTTTTGATTCTCAGTCTTTTATCATATCCTCAAAACAAATCCTATAACTAATATTTTAAGATACGTGATTTATTATTTAATTTTTTTTTTTATAAAATTTTCTGTAGAAATTTAAAATACTGTTAGGAATGTTTTGTATTTTTCCTATCCTTGATTATAGGTCCCTAATTATTATTATCTTTAATATATTATTATTTATAATTTATAAATAAATTATTTATTTAATTACCTATAGTAAGTATATACAAAAAAATATAATAATTAAGAGAAATACCTTTTATAACATTGTTATCATTTTATCAATTAATTATTTTCTTATTAGTTAATTTTCTTTATACTTTAGTAGTTTAGTTTTAATTTAAAATCTCTAAGCATATAATTTCTTAAGATAATTATTATTAAATATTATTTTGTATTATTATTGTAAGCAGTATCGCTATTGTAGTATTAGAACTTGATATGTTGATTTAATCTTACCTAAAATGGAACCATCTAAACTGACTAATAACATAATATAAAATAATGCATATCATACTATGTAAAATATAGGATGTAGTTATTAATAACATATAAATTATAATATAAAGTACTTATGCATTTTTAGAAATAATAAAGTTAATATATTTATACTCTGTTCCATCTAAAAGTAAATAGGGCGGCGACCAATTTTTGTCGAGTGGCGCGCATCCACCTCCAAGTGGTCGGCCAGGGTCTGATATTTACTGGCCGCCGTCAGCAACAACACACAACTCTAAGGCCGGCCCGATATCTAGTGTTTACCTACTGGAAACAATACAGTGTAAAATGATGTTATCCTTTATGGATCATCATGTTTACATTAAAACAATAATAGATGGCATGTCGGCGCAGTTTGAAATTGTGGTTAGGAGGGGGAAAATTGGCCCGACAATTCGTCAAAATCGTCAGTCGTGATGCACGAACGCAGTTTACTCTTAGATGGAACATAGTATAGATTCTGAGAGAAGCGAAGAATGTATTTGTTATACTATGGTGATTTTTTTTATGTCTAAACGCACGATTTTGGGTAGAAATAATGGTCCGATTACCACAAATAGGGTATGCTTTCCGTATCAAATAAAATCTAGTTGGTACTATAATTAGCTTATTTTTCGAATTTCTCAAATTTTTTTCTTTAGAATAAGAAGAATTACTAAAAAATAACTGAAATCGGCAAAATTACGATTTTCGTTATTTTGAATTTTTCTATTTTATGAAAAAACTACTTGAATATCGATCGTAAACACTTGAAATTTATTTTAAATATTTACATTAGTAATTTACACTCATGGTAAAATTTTTGAATGAATTATCAGTAAAATATATTGTAATATATTGAGATAATATATTAATTATAATTTTATAGTAAATCACTAATTTATCCTAGGAACGAAGGGACAAGGAGGAACGTCCAAAATTAACCAAAATTGTATAGTTTTGAGTTTATGTCAATACTCTTACCATTTAAAATTACATCTGTATACTTAACTATAAGAACAAATAAAAAATATAAAATTTAAATTACGAATAATAGGTATAAATATTATTTTATATCAAAGAAAAATAATTGATCTTTCCATAATATAGTGTTTCCCAAACTCTTTATCATGGTGACACACAAATTAAAAGTATATAGCTATGCATATATAGTATATAGACTCATAGAAAAAATATAAAAAAAATAGGTTAACTAAATAATTGATCGATAATTTTTAGATTCTGATTTAAGCGAAACATGTATTGGCTTTACAATGATATGTGCTTTTTTATGTGTGTTTTTGGTTTTTTGGTGGAGAATTGTATCTAATTGGTATTATTAGTTCATTTTCAAATTTTTCAAATTTCTCAAGTTTTTTTTTGGGATAAAGAAATCTATCGAATAATTGATAAGAAATACATATTATTTTATAAAAAAGAAAATATACTCTAGATAAAATAATATTACTGCATTTAAATATAATGAACCTCACGGTTTTTTTAATTTTTAGATATTAAGTAAAATTATGATTTTATCCTTGCATATAATTTACTTTTGAAAAAATGAATATAATATATAATATATCCAAGGCTGTTAATACCCCAAATTAATAGGGTATAATCACGTAAAGAATGGATAAGTATAGTATAAAGTATTTTGAATGTTTGAAGATCGTGGAATTCTTATGTTTGATTTAACCAGGGCACGAAAACGTTTTTAATATGAATTATCACTAAACAAAACATATGACATATCAATTAACTTAACTAAAAACAAATAAAATTGTAAAACAATTGATGATAATAAAACGTTATAATATTATAATTAAATATTTTCAATTTTTAATTTTTTTTTTTTCGTGTCTTTGTATTCGAACTACCTTTGACTTATGGTTTATATGGTTTATGGATCACGTCAAGGTGAAATAAATAAACAGTATAAACCACTATATTATAATATTAATAATAAATACAATATTTAAATTGTAACACAAATATACAATAAAATTAATTAATTAAGTACAATAATGAACAAGATTCGCGACGGTGAGAGAAGAAATGAATAACCGCGTGTAACTGGTTGGTTGTCTTACTGTTACTATACCATGGGCACTCCCTATTAAAGCCATGGCTAAATATATAAGTATGTCAACAACTTTGTGATACGCAGGTGTCATGGCGGCCACTGGCAGTGAATTCATTATCAATTATTATGATAACAAATTACAGTAATGATTGGTCACACGTGAATAATGAATGAGATATTTCACATGATTTCAGCAGGTAATAATAATCTACTCTATGTATCACTGCCAGCTGAGGTTTTTTCCATTAAATATCATGGAATAATAATACATGCGCAAACTATAACAACATTTTACAAAGTTGCTGACATACCTATATATTAGCCATGATCAAAGCAATGTAATTCTCAAAAGTGTAAACAAACCAAAATTCGGCAGATTAACCACTTAACGAAAAACAAATTTTTTTGAAGAAAAATGGAAAATATGCATCACTGAATTTGTTATACTTGACGAGACTGTGATAAGCACGAGGTCCTTTGACTGCGATTTTGTAGTTTTAAATTTGTATATTCTTTTGAAAATTCAAAGGTACGAAAAAATATTTATTCATTATAGTATTTATTAGTTATAGATTAAAATAATTTGACTTGGAATTAGGTAAAAAAATAATACGACCAAATATATATGAGCCAAAATAATAAATATTTTTAACACAGATTAAATAAAATATTAACATATTACATATAAATAATATAAAATATTAGTTTCATATAATATATGATCTGTAATATTAGTATACAAAACCCATATGATAATTGATAACAATATATTTAATTGTACAATATTATGGTAAAATAAGTGTACAATAATTTCATTTTACGAATGTTGTCACTATGACATGAGGCCAAATTTTTGTTTGTTTACATTTTGAAAAACGGCCGAGTGTCCTATCTGGTTTTATACAATCTATGCTGTTACTGACTTAACTGTCCAGTGGAGAAGCGCTTTATAAATCTAAAGAATCATTCTCGATCAATCTCGAGGCGAATAGAGGCGCGCCGCACAAACATATCAGAACATTCTAGCGGCGGCAGTACGTGCCGCATAGCGCGACCGCTCTAGAATATTCGTGAGCGCTTGCTACAGACTTTTAACAGATTCTAAATAAAAATTCCTGATTATTAAATTTAATATAAAATGTCACGAGCCTAATTTTAAATTTATACCTGTTACCTATGTATTTGATAATTAATGTTATATTGGTTACCATGAACCAATATAATTTAAAAATAAGTTTAATAATAACTTATTCTTTTTTTAAAAAACCAATTAGAGGTCCCGAAGGTTAATATATAGCTCATTCCACATGGAGCCAAATTATTTTCTTTTAACCGTATATCATTATCTACTAGCTTTCATATTAAAAATGTTCAGAAAATGGATATTATTTTTAAGTTTTATGAAATTTGTAATATTTTATAGAATTTAAACATGCATTGTGTTCTGGTTATCGCTTATTCCAGTGGCTATTTTTTCTTATTTTCCGTAGTGCACATTTTCCACAATGTACCTATTGGGGTAACGATGTAGGAA
>CM023357.1:51870383-51895133 GCA_013282895.1 Eriosoma lanigerum | reverse complement strand
TACGCCACTATATATTTTTAATTTTTTTTATTAATTTTCATATATTTTATTAGTAAAAAAAATTGTATTTTTTATTCATGTTTTAGTTTATTGTTTTCATCTATCTAATCATTAGGAAAACCAAAAAAAAAAAAACACTTTAAACTATCTTTGCTTAGTAGCTGCTGGAAATACTTTATTAGTTATTATTTGTACTTATTATAAAAACATAGTTGGACACTTTTATTTTTTGTAGTAACATTTGTGTTTTCGTAGTGTTAAAAGTGTTTCGTAGTACTCACAAAAATAGCAATTGGCTTTTTTCTATCCTATCTATATTTTTAGACGGATTTTTGAAAATTTAATTTATGATCAATGAAAATGATTGAATTATGTGCGATGTGCAAATGCATCATGTTTTGTCTGATTGTAATTTATATAAACCTACTAGTTTACCATCAGGAAAAGACTTGATGACATTGCTATTTATAAAGTAATAAATGTTAAATATGTTCAAATTTATCTTATAGTATATTTGTATATTTTAAAAATAAGTAAATTATTTTATAATTAATTGTAATTATACTAAAAATTAAGTTTAGATAGTTTTAATAATTCAATTATTATTGTTTAATCATGAATCATAATAAAATATTACCTAAATATATTGTTAATTTATATAATTAACTTAAAAATAACATAAAAAAAATATCATATGCATTCCCTATCAATCCGTATTTAAAAAAAAAAATATAATGAAAATACTACAATGGAATAGTTTTTACAAAAAGGTTGACGAACTAAAAATACTTATATCCGGAATCTCACCAGAAATAATTTGTCTCCAAGAAACCAACTTCACAAATCAAAATACTGCAAAACTACCCAACTACACCTATTTTAGCAAAGACAGAACCACCGGACTTAGAGCCAGTGGGGGAGTAACAACATACTCAACACATCTCGAAGTAATAGCAGTAGCAGTAAAACTCAATAATATAGAAGTAAACGTATGCAACATATATTTACCCAACAAACACACATTTACGGATAAAGAACTAGAAAATATAATAAAGCAACTACCCAAGCACATCATTATTACAGGTGATTTTAATGGTCACAATGTCAGATGGGGCTCCTAAATACCGATAACAGAGGAAAAGAAATCAATAAAATACTAGAAAACGACAATCTAGTAATAATTAACAGCATGGAACCAATGCGTATAAATCCAATTAATGGCAACTTCTCAAATATCGACTTATAATTTACTAATGCATTCCTCGCACAAAGACTCAACTAGTCGGTCTTAAACGAGCAGTGACCATTTTCCAATAGTAATACAACTTGTCCCCCGTTATAATGACAGCATCCCCAACCACGAGAGTTGGAATCTGAATGACTTAGACTGGAGACTTTTCTCTGAGACACTAGAAGACAAAGTATTTAATATAGACGAATCAGAATTTCAAAACACGAAAAACTTGGTTAATGAATTGACGGAAACAATAATCTTAGTAGCAAACCTAACTTTAAGAAAAACCAAATCAAAAAACCCCAAACCCAAAGTCCCTTGTTGGAACAATGACATCAAAAAAACAATTAAAGACAAAAACGATGCATTTAAGAAATTTGAAAAAAACCAACAAACAAGAAAATTTTATACAACTTAAACAATTAAGAGCTAGATCTAAATACCTGATAAAAAAACAGGAAAAAAACGTCATGGGAAAAATTCACCAGTAATATAAACGAAAAAACCGACACCAAATCAATTTGGAACAAAATCCAATCGCTAAAAGGACTACGTTGCAATCAGAAAATCAACTAATTGGACACAAATTCAACCCAACTAGTAAATAGCATTGACAAGATAGCTAACGATCTCGGTCAATATTTTTATAATAACAGCTGTGACAACAATTACAACCCTAATTTCTTAGTCCACAAACAAAAATGTGAGGAAGTGAATATAATTAATACTGCTGACAAAAATCTCCTAGATCAAAAACAGATAAACGAGGAAATCAAACTTCACGAACTTATATATACCCTAAAAAAATGCAAAAGTAACAGCCCCGGTCCTGACTTTATCTCTTATACATTTATACAAAATTTTGGTATAAAAACCCTAGATTCTCTGCTCAAAATATACAATCGAATATGGAAGGAGGGATTCTGGCCAAAAAAATGGAAAATGGAGATGATAATACCTATCCCCAAATCCGAAAAAAGGCGATTCAAACCAGAGGGCTACAGGCTAACATTACTAAATACTATGTGCAAATTATTCGAAAAATAAATTACAGACTCTCATAGTTCTTAGAAAAAACTAATTTCTTCTCCTCAAAACAAAACGAGTTTAGGATAAATATATGCACCATGGATAGCCTATACGAAATTAATGAAGGAATCAAACAAACATTTGTAAAACAGCAAATAATGGGGGTAATCAACTTAGATATATCCAAAGCCCATGACATCACTTGGAGACACAATATAATAATTAAGTTAAATTCGATTCTACGCCAAGGCAGACTCTTAAAAATAATAACCAACTTTACATCAAATCGCAAATTTCAGGTAAAAGCCAATAATCAATTATCGCACGAATTCAACCAAGAAAATGGAGTTCCCCAAGGCTCAGTTTTATCAATAACACTCTTCCTTATAGCAATTAACGACATCGCACAAAACTGCAACTTTCCAGTAACATGTAATATGTATGTTGACGACTTCAATTACTGGTGCAGGAGACGCAACATAGTAACCGTCAAAAATTTTCTTCAAATCACAACCAACAACATAGAGGAATGGGCTAACAAAACCGGATTCAATTTCTCCCCCCAAAAATCCATTTATTCAGTATTCATAAAAAATAAAAAAGTCAATGAACTCGAAATTAAATTAAACGGCACCGTAGTTGCCAACTAAAACACTATCAAAATGGTAGGAGTATTTTTCAACAAACGTCTAATTTGTTTACCGTACATTAAATACCTAAAAAATGCACAATCAGCTCCTTAAATATAATTAAAATACTATCCTATAACTCATGGGGAGGAAATTCCAAGTCACTTATAAAAATATATTAGGCAACCATCCAATCTAAACCTAACTACGGGGCCATACTATATAGAACAGTAGCCAAATCAACACTAAACCTGATAGACACAGTAAACAATAGCGGACTAAGATTCGCACTTGGCGTTTTCCGGAGCAGCCTAACACTCAGCATCTACAACTTAGCCGGTGAACCCACCCCGACCCTGAGAAGTCTAGAATCACCTAGACGCAACGGGAATAAAAAAATACAAAAAATGAAATCACTGAATTCATCAATAAAAATTCATGCTCTCATGTCAGAATTATCAATCGCGAACTTCACACCACCTCCCCTTGGGAAAACAAGTATGAAATTAACACCGAACTTAACATTCTATCAAAACAAAACACAGCTCCCGAGATTTTCAAAATCCATGCCCATGACATCCTGGATAACTTTAAGGAACATTAAAAAATATTCACGGATGCCTCCAAATCAGAAAAGGGAGTTGGCATTGCAATCATATTCGAAAATTCAAACTCAAAAATAAATTCCAAACGAGTGCTCATTATTTTCTGATGAAGCAATAGCAATCTTAAAAGCCAACGAAAAAATAAACACTTCGGAACACACTTATTACTTAATCCTCAGCGACTCTCTAAACAGTATTAAAAACAAAACAAACCCAAGCGACATAACAATTCTCATACAAAACAAACTAGATGAAGCCAAAACCAACAAAAAACAAATCACACTCATTTGGATCTCGGAACACACCGGCATTATAGGCAATGAAACCGCAGATAAATATGCCAAAATTGCTGCCACCGACATAGACACAAACGCACTAGACCTTCTCCTTATGATAACTTCAAAAACTCCACAAAAACCAATATTAAAAAAAAAAAAATAGCAAATCCTATGGAAAAACCAAAGCACTAAATTAAACCAGATCAGAACACAATATTCAGATGGGAAAACACTAACCTAAATCGAAAAGATGAAACAATTATAAATCGTCTAAGAATCGGATTTCTTATGTCAAACGATGAACCCCCTATCTGCGAAACTTGCAATACACAGATCACAGTCAAACACATCATCAAAGAAAGTCACAAGTACCAATAGAAGCGTACAAATCTCAACTTGGCGGAGACACTTGATGAAATCCTTTGATCGAACCCTGATCAAAATACGAAAGTTATTACCTTCTTAAAACTAACCAAACTTCTAGATAAAATATAATTGTAATAGTAACTGTTAAGATAATGCAATACAATGTAAACTTTGCAAAAACTGTTAAAACTGTAATAGTATAAACTAACGGCCTTTGCTGCTGGGTTATAAATAAAGATCAATTAAAAAAATTAAAAAATTAAAAATAACGAATAACACATTAAACGTTTATAACCTAATCTAACCTAACCAATAACGTTAAACAAAATAAAATTTTTAACGATAAAACTGTCCTAACGTTAAACAAAATGTTTTTTTTTTATTCGAGCCCTGCATTTAACCATTCTAAAAACATTCTTAAACCATTAAATTAAAAAATTGCTAAAGCTATATTTTTGATAGTTAATACGTATGTTAAAGTTGAATAATAATTTGTTATCTATAAGTACTTCAATATTTAATTAAAGAGGAACGTAGTAGTATGTTAAATCTTAAATGTATGCAGTACTATAATTAAAATTAGTGGGTCTATATTTTTTTTAGAATAAAAGAAAAATTGGCATTTTTCAATATTTAATGAAATGCCATCCGAATTGCACCATTCGTTATAAGAGATCAAATCATTTTTCAGAAGTATTATCCTCTAAAGAGAATGTTAATTTAAGTATATTAGAACCATCAAGAAATAAATTGTCCTATCTATTTCTTTATTATCTTTAAATATAATAAACGGTAACTATATATCTTAGTAATATAGATAGGGAATATATTATATTAATATATCTTAATATTTAAGTTAATATTAAGTTTAATACATTAAATAAATTTAAAAATAACATCGATTATGATTAACATGGTTTCAATTTACAATTATTGATTTCTCATATCTTCAATTTGACTACCCTGGATTTATTTTATAAGTACCTACTTATATGAATAAAAATAACTCTAAAGTGTAGTTCTATGTAAGTTAACCGTGGCAAAAATGTGGTGGTAATTTAATTTCTGTAAAATAATCACAAGTATAAAATGATCTCAAAATATTTGAGCACGATAAGAAAAATATGATCTTCAATACATTCGTCGTGTATAAAAATAATAATCAATTTGATTTACAATATTTGACGTTAAAACATATAAAAATTTAAACACATTTTAAGAAATGCATCTCGTGAAGACAGACTATCTATCAATGCTTAATTGCTTAGTATCTATAAAAAAAATAACATTAATCCAGAAAACATTCTTAATAGATTACCTGATCAAAAAGACAACCAATATAATATTATTATAATTTTTTTAGTAGATTTGTAGGTTTATAATTATTTTTTGTTATTATTAATTTCCACTTTAAAATTTTTACCAATTTAATAGTTGATAATTTTATAAAAAAAAAAAAAAAAAAACAATTGGATTATAATAATATTATATCTAAACGGATGAACTTATTTAACTAAAAATTTAGACCATATATGCTACTGTTGTATTTTCAGTTATAACATTGTACTAATCTTATTAAATAATTGACCTTTGAAAATGTATGTCCAATGTCTATTCAAAGACTTCCAGCTAATGAAATATTATATTTTACTCATTACAATTCTCATTGTTTGAATTCATTAAGTATATTTTTTTTTTCTAAATTATTTCCCTACCAGTTTTCCGTACTTTTACAAAATAAGTTATTAAATAGATAAAATAAAAATCATAATTACAAATTAGCTTGCAAAACATTTTAGGGTCAAATATATTATCTGAAAAAAAATTAAATGTATAATATATTTAATATGTTTTCTTTATAATAATAATTTATAAATGAATGAAAACAGATCTTGTCTAAAACACTAAATTAATTAATTAACTATTTATTTTTATAAAAGGTTATGAAGTGGTTAAAAATAATTTAATAATTTTTGTACCACTAAAAAGCCATTTAAGGTCAACTTAAGGGAAAAAACAACAATAGTTATCATTTGCAAGTACAATTTACCAACAAAATGTTAACTCAAATAAGTAAACATGATTAGTTTCAATAAATTCTGAATTTCAATTGTATTATTGATGGGTAAGCAACTTAAATTATTTAAGTCTTAGATAATTACGCATATTATTACTCATATCTAAAAAGTTAATCAGACATAATTTTTAGTATGTTTTTTTTTTTTTTAATATTCTTCCCACAGTGATTTTTTAAGATATAAAAGGTGTTAAGAGGATGTTAAACCCAAGTTAGTGAAGTTATCTATACTATATCATCTTATCTTATATAAATTATTAATTACTTCAAATTATTGATAATATTTTGCAAATTAATTGCAATGCACGATAGGTTGTTATACTTTTTGTATATTTTTTGATTTATTTTAATTAAACAATGCTTTTACCATAGATTTTAGAATAGTCTATTCTATAATCAATGCTATTAATAATCTGACGTAGATTTCCACAACATATTGAGAAATATTTTCGATTTGCGTAGCGAAGCGACGGCGCCGAGGAACATAGCGACAATTGCCAGCAACGAGCAGAACTTACCTATGTATTATAAAATAAGTTGGTACCTTACCTACCTAATTATTTACCTTGTTCATCTTATTGCAATGAATTATTAGCTAATCAAATTATTTAACAAAATGTATGTTATAAGTTGTTGTAAGGGTAATTTATGAGTTCATGACTATAATATAATATATAATCATTGATAATATAAATATTTATAATAATATAAAATTATCAATACATATAATATATTATCTATAAATAATATTTATTATTTAATACAACATAAAGTTATGATGTTAAACTAATGTAAAATTGTTGATCAAAACCGTGGTAAATTCAAACGAACTAATCAGAGCAGAAGAATCTGAGTATAACTACATGGCTTCATTTGCAAAATACGCGACCCGAATATAGTTTAATATAATATATATATAATATGATTAAAATTGAACATGCATATTAATAATAACTTGCATAAAACATTGAAAATTTCATAATATGTTTTTGAATCTTAAGTTGCGTCAAAACCTAACAAACATTTAATTAAACATTTATCGAACATTACACTAAGACATAGACACAATGCACTTTATTTATAACTATTGGTAAATTGCAACGAATTGATACTAAAATAGTTAAGTAACAATACAATTCAAAAATTAATTAAATATTCAAAATCTGTACTCCACATTCTTGTAAATTAATTATCTTTATAAATGAACAAATTAATTATGAACAAATGTTAGTATCCTGGTTTAAATGCTCGACAGATGTTTGACAGACATTTAACTAACGTTCTTAAAATGTTTCTCCAGGTATTTGTTATGTGTAGACGTAGCTGATTCTAATTTAACTATTATAATATATATATAATTATTATATTACAATACATTAGTATATTATAATATACTTAGATAAATATAACTTACAAAATTAACTACAAATTCAATTTTGATTTGCAGTTTATTTGTTAAATATTGGTATTAGTCCAGTTTAAATCGAATAAAATGGTGGGATATTTAGTCCCATCAATCTTAATATTGGCTTTTTGAAATTTGGAGTGAATTAAACAATAATTGTAAATAACATTGCGAGAAAACCAAAATTAAAACTTTGTTACCAACAAAGTTCCTCAACTTCCTTTTATTTTTACTGCCTCCGATGAGGAAACACATTTTTTTTGTCCACTTTGTTGTTGTGATCTAAATGTGGTTCAACATAGATAGAACATTATAATAACAACATTTCTCTTAATAATCTATTGGAAAAATACTAACATCAAATTGAATTAGGTTAAACATATTCTTGAATACAAAATACAATGGAAACCCAAAGTATCTTCCATTGGTCTTAATAGATTGTTAATTTTTGAATAGCACATCCATATAATTTTTTATTTCTATATCAATTTTTGGTGAGTCACTATTATCATGGTTTAGTTCCTACCTTAGTGATCGTCAAAAATAAGTCACCCTTATCGGCAATTCATCTGATCTCTTCCGAGCATCATCCGGAATGCCGATGGGTAGCCATTTAGGTCCCCTATAATTTAATATTTTCATTAATACCTTATATTCATCTGTTCCCCTTGTCGTCTTCTACTGTTTGCCGATGATTCGAAAATCTTTCACATGATATCCTCTAACAACGATTGCCTCACTCTCCAAAATACCCTTGATAAATTTACTAATTGGTGTAATACGTTTAATTTATCTCTTAACATCTCTAAATGTAAAGTTATAACTTTTTATCGTTTTAAGTCAATGACATCTTTTGACTATAGGCTAGGTCCTATAGTCATAACTAAAGTCCTAACCTAGCCGCTAGGAGGTACATCTATTCAGCGTGTTAGTCAGGTCCATGATTTAGGCATTTTATTTGTATCTTCCCTCCATTTGCCCTCATATTGATTTTATGACCAGTAAAGCTTTTCGTGTTTTGGGATTTATAAGACGTCATTCGACTAATTTCAGCCAGTTAGGTTCTAACCTTCTGGCGCTCTATAATGCATTAGTCCGCTCGGATCTTGAATATGGGTCTGTTGTTTAGTCACCATATACCGCTGTTGACATTTGGCGGATTAATTGTGTTTAAAATAATTTTATGCGTTTTGCTAGTCATTGCCTCAACATCCCACATACACCACATGATTATGGGCTAATAAGTCAAACTCTGAGACTTGACCTTTTTTCAGTTAGGTGTCTTAATTTTGACATCGCTTTCGTTCATCGTCTGTCAGGTCATGTTGATGCCCCAAGGATTCTTGTTGGACTTAACTTTTGTATTCCCAGTAATACTAGGCTTCATTGTTATTTGTATGTACCCTTCTAAAAATCTAACTTCTCCATGAACGCCCCACTTATTAGAATGATTCATAGTTCAAATAATTGCCATATTCATTACGGAGGCTCACATTTTTCAGAACATTAATATGTAAGTAGCCTATAAATTTTTATGTGTTTATCTGTTATCTATATTTTTCTTATTTGTTAATTTTGTAAAAGCCGTTTGGCGTTAATTATAATAATATTATATAATCACTGCTTCTAATATCAAAACTCAAACAACATCGTACACAAATTAGTGGACTTAACCTGGTAGACAGCAATACCCACACTTGTTGTTATTCTTAGTATTAGTCTACTTTGCTACCCTTTATTACTATTCTTTGCCCTACTATGTATCCCCTTTATTATTACTTTTTACCCTATTTTACTCTCCTCTGTATGGATAAACAGATTGCACTATAACAAAAACTTTATCACAATATGCGCATTATATTTGGCACAGACAAATCGAAATTTTAATGAAAACTAATTTAACAGAACTCTAATGTAAATAATTCAATAACTGCAGCCGAATTAAAAGCCTGGATATCCCGCCCACTTAACAATACCTAACACCTTATGTAGAGTAACACATAATCAATTACGCATAGGAAATTTCGCTCCAGTCAGATTCTATATAAATAGAAAATTAGAGGTTTGTAATCCTCCAGATTATGACTGCAGCCACTCAATATAGTCAATCTTTCTCATATTAAGCGACTATTCTCTCCGTGCCTTTAGCAGGAAAATGGAGGGACTAGATGAAGCTCCTAATAAGGTTGTCAAACAAATAATGACACTTGATATCTAACTGTAGATATTAGACATCTTAACTTTTAAAAACTTGATTATATGGGAAATTAACATTAGCATTAATTTTAAAATTTAAGATTTATTTTTATTTGTTGTGAATTATAAAACTATATCTAGCAGTGACGTATTAAATATATGAGCCACAGAGGTAACCATTAAAAATACTTATACACCCTTCCATTTCAAAATGTTTAAAAATGTATTCTTATTATTAAATTGATATTTGGCGTCTTTTCACTTATTATTTTATTAATTTAATTTGTATTATATTTCCTCTTAGTCTTTTTTTTATCATTTATTGAATATTAACATTTATTTTCCCATTTCCATTTCCATTTCCATTTAATGCCTATTTCTAAAAATCATCCATCCATAACAATTCAATTTACCCACCCTTAAAGTGTAATGGCCAATTGCCTCTAAAAAAAAATCCTCGTGACGCCACTGTGAATGAATTTATACTAAGAATAGATAAAGAAATCTTTTAAAGTAAAGAAAATATTAAGTCATTGAACACATTTTTATCAATAATCAACTTGGGTATTTTATATTGCTACATTATATGGTTATACTGTAAATTTGATCTATTCGGCCTTTTCAAGTCTACGTGCCCGAACTCTTCAGGGGCAGCAAGAGCACATCCTGTTGCTCCTGTGCGCATACCTATATAAGTAACTATTTATGATAAGCATTTATAATTTTGCAAACACAAATAATCTTTTTTTCTAGTAAAAGTACTTAAAAAGAAGGTACTTACCAGGGTTTACAAATGTTTCCAAATAAAGTGCGTATTTCGAATAATCTAATAGAATAAATGATTTATTATATATTCTGCTATGAACTGTTTCCACCAGTTACAAACAATGAACATTAATATTTTATTCAAGTGTGGATTCAAGATTATAAATAATATGAACATAAAGAAATAAAAATATGTGCATAAAGTATAGGAGGTGAGTATTTTTAAGAAAAATGTTATTCAGTTCTTATTAATATACAAAAAATGCCTACAAAATATTCCCAAAATCGCTTATAAATACTCTAAATATAACATTGAGAAATGCAAAATAAAATTTTACATTTAAATTCTTTGATATGTTAAATATATTTTAGGATTAAACGATGTTTTAAGACATTCAGAAAAAAATTAAATTATCATTTAATCCGAGTCCTACTGATAAACTTTACTATTGTCCCTACCTCACCTCTTTAGTAATCCTAGATCCACGACTGGGTTTTATTTTATATGAAGTTTATAGTATGATATACCTACAAGACTACACAATATACATATGTTTTAATTTAATTTATAATCAATATAATAATGACAAAAATAAAAATACAAAGAATATGTTTGTAAGAATTATATTATTATAAAATTTAATAGGGTTATTAGAATTATAGTTGTTAGATTAGACAATTAAAATGTTTCTCATTCGAATATTTAAAAATACTACGTAGAAAAGGATAATAATAATACATTTTAGGTAAAAATAAAATCAATTTTGTCTAGGTATATCAACAAACGGTTAAAATATTAAAATATTAACGTACGTTCAGCGTTATTTAAAAACGTGATAATATCTATCAAATTCAAATAAAAAAACGTTTATCAAATGTGTTTACTTACAAAATATTTATAAATTTAAATAATTATAATAATGATATATAAATATATAAAATAAAAAATAATGTGTAGTTAAATATAATTTTATGGAAATTTAATTTGTTTAAAATGATGCATTATATTTTATGTTATTGTAAAATCGATTATGATGTTTCCTAATATATCTCACTGATTTAGTCTGTATCATATTATATTAGTAGATTGTAATTGAAGTTGTAAGAATATGTAAGCAATAAAAATTTAAAATCAATCATGTTTCGAACAAATCATATAATATTTATTTAGTTTTATGTTTGTGTGTTTATAGATTTAGAGCGAAACAAAAATGTAGTAGTTCTACATTATTGTTTTTTCTTTTATAACTGTTTACGCCGACTCAAAAAAGAAAAATATAAAAATGTAAGGAACGTAATGTTCATATTACGAATGATGACGACGAAAACAATGATGGTTGTCGCACAATGTGAAAAATACAAACACACAATTACAGTTTCAATGCAATTATATATTTTAATTAATAAGATTTGTTTTAATGATATATATATATATATATATATATATATATACGGGACGGTAAAGTGGAGAAGCCTTGTGCGGACGTTCCGCCACACAGTGAACTCTCACTCTGGTGCCATAAATTATTACATTTTAGATTCTAAGCGGATCGAGGAATATATTGTTTCTACAAAGATGTTTTTTTTTTTTTTTATGTATGAAAACATTTTTTCGGATAGACATAATTGTACAATTATCACAAGTGAGGTATACTTTAAGTATCAAATCGTATCTCTTGATACTTTACAAAGCTCAATCTTCAAATTTCTCCAAAATTTTTCTCTAGGAGAAGAAAAACTACAAAAAAATGGCAACATTTTCATTATTTTTTTTATTTTTTATTTCATGATATCTAATTGAGTTTCGATCGTAGGGACTTGAAATTTTTTTTGAGTACTAACATTGGTAATATACAAGTGTGATAAAATTTTGGAAGGAATTAGTTGATTTTTTGGGCAAATATAAAGCTTTGAAGTTATTTTCAAAAAAAAAAAATAATATTACCTACAATTTTGAGTTTATCAATTTAAAATTTTACAGAAGTCTAAAAATATACTACTTAATCTTTTTACAAAATATTTTGAAAATCGTGACTGACAATTTTTTTTATAGGCTTTATATTATTATTATTATTTTTTTTTTTGTGATGTATGAATACCTTTTTTCGGGTAGAAATAATGGTCTGATTACCACAAATAGGGTACCTTTTCTATACCAAATTTCATCTAGTTGGTACTCAAACCAAAAGTAAAAGTAAAACTAAACATTCACAACTAAAAATAAGGAAGAAGATAAAACGACATCATCGTTTGATGATTGAAGTTAACTCTGGATGACCTTGACGGCCACGCAACAAACTATGGTTGACTCATGTGTTTTAATTGATCGACAATATATTGTATGAATAGTAATAAATATAATAAAACTCATAGTCAAGTGTTTTCGTAGAAATTTGTTATATTCACAAAACAGCCCGACAATAAAATGATATTTGTGTAACACAGCAAATGATAATGGTAATATAAAAAAAAAAAAATAATAATAAAAATATATTTGTATATATATTCAAAATAACGAAATAATTTTCATGACAACTTATGCAAATTTAAACGTAGATGTAACGAGCGATTTGTAACCCCTGAATATTATTACCGGCGGTAATATATTCCTAGATTACCCTAGACACTTACTTGTTTTATACATTTATATAGTCATATACATATATATATATATAAATATATATATACATATATATATATATATATAAATATATATTATTTATATTCGTGTATAATAATAATACAACTATATTATATAGTTTACTTAAACCTATAAGTATATTATCTATATCAATTATCCAAATTTTTAATTTGCCAGCTTAAGCATTTTATATAATGCATTAAATATTTAGTAGTTTTATGATTTTCCTTGTATTTTGTGAGTTTCAAATCAAATGTTTAAATTGTTCAAAGTATAATGGAGGTCTTTGTTAACTTAAAACTATAGTTTCGCTGATTTAATCAGTTGTTACAATTTAAAAGAATGGAATCGAGTAAGAACGTTTTTCAATTTTTTTAAGATATCTTTTTGTTGTGTTTATCGATTTTAATCGATATTAAATATCAATTCCAAGACATGATGAAAACACGTATTGAACGTTTTGATTTCATTATGTCAAACACGTACTAAGACTAAATTTAAAGTTTGAATGAACAATTGTTTAAAAAATTTCAAACATATACATACCATTTCTTATTTCGATATTAGGAAGTTTAGGTTTAACTAAAAATTTAGTTTAAAAATATATAAACGTGATAATATTTTAATAATTGGTATTTAATTTTTGATTACGTTAATTAGTTTTTTTGTTGACTATATGGACAAAATATGAGTTAAAATAAATATATGAAAGTTTAAGTAATACAAAATTATTAACTATTTATATGAATAATTGTACTACTTTTAATTCATATTTATGTTTAAAGCCCCAATAAAATGACTACAAATCATTGGTGTGACACTGATAAGTAACTGACAATAATGAAGTTATTTTGAGCCGCTGCTCAATTTCAAAATGATGTAGGATAACATATCAGAAGGTCATAAATAGTTTTGGTTAAATAAAATATGAAGTTTTAGTTAACATAATAATTGGAAATTCGAGTTAGGTTATGACCGATTTGTACCAAATCCAGGAAAAGGTTTTCAAAGAGTTTTAGGGTCCGAAACATAACATTACAAACTTATAAGTTATACAAATATAATATAAATACTTACTTTTTAAGAGTAAAAATTTTCTCAAAATCTTAATAGGCGGTGCCCTTACTGAAATATTAATTCTATTAATATATTTGTGTATCTTAATAACAACTTCATGACAACTTTCAAATTACCTATACCAATTACCTATACCTATAGTGTTAATATATATAATATATAATATAGTACTTATATAATATTATTTCCATCTCAAATGAAAATTTGGAAAGTCTCATTTAAGCCCTTTAAGTACTACTAAAAAAACCGGGAAAAATGATTCCGGATGTTCGTCCTTCATCCCTTCGGTCTTTATAGAAATTAGTTTATTATAATTAAGATTTGAATGCAATGATATTATATTCGAAAATACGATTCTGAGCGAAACTCAATATAATACGATATATTATATTGATAAGCTGGTCCAATAGTTTACCACATATATAACTATATATAACTACATATTAACATTTAAAATTTACCTTTCCACTTTTTTATCATAAATGTTTAATATTAATAAAATAGTTAATAATTTTAATATTTTTTCATTATGAACCCATTCAACCATAAATATGTTTTTTTTGTTCTTCGTCAATATATTATCTATTTAGACATTTTTTCTCCGTTTACTCATTTTTAGTAACATTACTCATATAATATATTCATTATACCAATTAAAACGCAATAATTAAGAATTAAATTACATAAATTATTAAATATATATAATTATGCAAATTATGAAAATTTAATATTCTGAATATTATAAATTTCTTTTATTTATTATGTTGATCATAAATTAGTATTTATTATATTTTATATTATTAAAGCATCAGTGCTTGAATTAGAAAAATAAAAGAAGGGGACTATGAGATTTTAAAAAAAAAAATCGCATCCCTTACAATGATTGAATTCAACCAAACCTAACCTAAGTATAAATCTTTGAAATTATTTTTAAAAATATTTACGATTACTTGCAAATTTGAGTTTAACGGCTTGAAAATATTATAGAAGTCTACCCATGTAATGCGTAATCAATTTCCAAAATATTTTGAATATCGTATGTAACACTTTTTTTTTTTTTAATTGCTTCTAAAATTTGAATTTTTAGTTGAATTGAATATTATGATACTTTTTTTATGTCCGAAGACACTTTTTTGGTGTAGAAATAATGGTCCAATTACTACGAATATGCTTTCAGCAGAAAATTGTATCTAGTTGGTAGTTTAATTGGCTTATTTTTTAAACGTTTGAAAAGTTTTTCCTTGAGCAAGAAAAACGACCAAAAACTAACGTAAAAATGGCAAAATTCAGAAAATCGTAATTTTGATGAAATTGATTTTTGATTTTTGATAACTAATGTAATTTTAAACGTAAGTATTTGAAATTTGTTGGAGTATTCTCATAGGTAGTTTATACATATGGTAAATTATTCGAATAACTTATCAGTATAATATATTGTATTATATTAAGTTTCACTCAGAATCGTATTTTCGAATGCAATATAATTGCGTTCAAATCCTAATTATAATAAACCACTAATTTCTCCGATACCTGAAATAACGAAGAAAGAACGTTCGTAATCAACCTTCCAGCTCTTTTTTTAATGAAGAATCTATTTTATACAATTTTTTACCTGAAATATTTTCTTTAATGTTTTCTGAAAGTTCATTTGACGAAATATGATTAGTACAAGTATAAATGTATAATTTAGAATAATAGAAGCAAATTATAGTTATAAATTAATATTAATCTACGTAGGTGATACTTTAATTTTTGTAAACAAAAATCAAAATTTTTGTAAAATATCTAATAAATAAATTATTATTTTCATTTAATCTTACCACGGCTATAGATATCTATTACATTATACCAATATAATACTGGTAACATGCCTGTTGGTCTGTTGTTACCATAGATATAAATAAATAGATAGTGGATGACCTTTCACATTGTGTAATAAACAATAGACTTTTATGTACTACGTACTATAAAATCTATTTACGGCAAAGAGAAAGTGGTATGCATATTGCCCAACATACTAAGTAAAATTTATTGCAATAGCCCCACACTAACTTTAATTACTTGGTGAAGACTGACCATCCAGCTTGATGGTTGAGCGGAGGGTTAACCCGTTTAGTTGTGCTACGGGTAGCACTGATGTTTTATTTCTAAGTTTCGATTAGTGTGTGACCGTCCGTTGTGAGCATGTATTTCATTTCGTATTGTACACTCCTTTGTCGTACGTATACCATAGGCCTGTCCTATCTTCGTTCCTGTTGTTTCAGTCATCAAATTGTCAAACCACGTTTTTTGTTCAAGTCTTGTCTCTTGTGATCTACAAGAATCCTTGTCTCTTGTTTGGTAAAGTTTCGTTTACGCAAATTATTTTTGCCCTTCATAATAGTTATTCCCCAGCAGGATGGTCAATTTTTACGGACAATGGTTGTGAGTCGTAACGTGGTTTTCAAGTTTGTATTGTTGTCCGGCTGCAGCAGTATTTCATCAAATTATCATCGTGTTCGGGTTTAATTTGTAAATAGTGCACCCAGGCCCAGATTGGCCTGACGAGTTATCAAAAAAATCTCGATAGGTCGGTAGAAAAAATTGAGCCAAGGCCAACGCGATGGGTCATTAGTTGGCCATTGGTCATTGGTGTTGTATTTATTATCATTTATTAGAGATTTTAAATTGTTTATTACTATAATTAGGAATTATTTATATTACTGTGCCAACAGGCAATAAAACTATATGTATACGCTATAATTTTTTTCACGTTATTATCATTTTTATACAAAGTTACAAGTCATTCATACACAAAATGTTATATATTCTTTGTTATGATAATTAGTCATTTTTAACACAGCCATTGAAGGCAGATTACTGTTATTATTTATACATATATGTATTTGAGTTATTTATTCATGTTGAATTATATATTTAAATATTATCATTTTAGTGTTTTCATATCTTTATTACGAATGACATTGGTTCTTCTTTAAATTATTGTGCCAAATAGGCAATACGATTTGTTGTTGTTTTAGAGTACTACATTATTTAAATTTCCATTATCGAAATTATTATACACACATGTAATATATGTATATTTATTGGTTATTTATTCATTTATGAGTGAATAATAATGCATATTAATATAATAAGGGCTTAAAACGCGCACATGGTGTTTATACCGACGAATTTCTTGGTGTCGTTTATTACAAATGGATGTATACTCAGAACTGCTCTGCTCTGATTGGATTTACCGTGGTTTTGTTTAACAATTTTACTTTAGTTTATCATCATAATTTTTGTTGTACTAAATAATAAATATTATTTATAGACAGTGTTGTACAAATATAACCCATAATTTCATAATGACAGATAATTTATTTTAAATTTATCTAGATAAAACAGATAATTAATATTTAATATGGTAGATCTAACGTTCGTACTCGGCATAAACCATAGTTGTTATTATCATGATTAGTTTGTAAATATTATTATTAATTATAAGCTATCTGATTCTCCAGTTAAAACTATAAATAGTATTTACAGAGCGCGGTTTAAAATAATTTTGTGTCAACATTTTTTAAATCATTGATTGAATAATTATCTAGATGATTATTTTCAGATAGCCTATTTATTTATCTAGATAAGATAAAATGATAATTATATTTTATCTAGATAACGCACAACACTGTTTATAGATAATATAATTTATGTTTTGATGATTTTATATTGTTATAAATATTAGTATTATCATTGATTTTATATTAAATTATAGTCTTAAATTCATAACTTACACTTACAACAAATTATAACATATTTTATATTAAACAATTTAATTATCTAACAATTCATTATAATAAGAAGATAAAGGTAACTAGTTATGTAGATAACTACTTATTTTATAATGCATAGATCTAATCGCAGACGTGGTAAGTTTTGCGCGTTGCTGGCACTCGTCACTCCGCTTGTCAGCAACTTCGCTTCGCTCCGCAAATCGAAAATATCCCCAGATTTGTGGTGGAAATCCACGTCAGATTAGTAATTATATAGTATTATTATAAGTATTGTTTAATTAAAATTAATCAAAAGCTATAAAAAAGGTATAAATAATTACAAAAAATAAGGTGTTAAAATAAAATAAAATTGATAATTTAAAATGAACAAAACCGTGGTAAATTAAAATGAACCAATAAGAGCAGAACGGTTCTGAGTGTAACTACATTTTGCAAAATACCATAGACTTATAATATATTTACCGCGCATTAGTGAAGTATATTAAAGCCAGCATATGTGCGAGACAGACTCTGACGTTACTTTTTCAAGGAAGTTATAACAAATTTTATAATATTCTTTGGTAATTGCTCTATTCTATGGTAACTTGTAAACGGAATATCGGTTTCGTTAGTATATCGCCTACGGTGTACACAAAACTTCTTTTGTGGAGGTAAATATACTTAAAGGAAATTTCGCCTTTGGCGGATTTAAGGCGTCCACGATTTAGTGATCTACAAGTAACACCTTTTGACGGAAAATCGATTTTATTTTGTAATTTTGGAATACTTAAATTTGATTTGCCTACACAAATATGGAAAATTTGATACGGGGGAAATTTATTTCATGTTAGGAGTGCGGTTGCATCACATTCAGAAACATTAATCGACGACAAGTTTATTCCGTCGTAGGTGTACGACTTCGTTGCACACGACAGTTATCTGTGGCAAGTTTATTCCCTTAACAGTGTTACGACTTCTTCACACATGTAAATTCTCGACGCCAAATTTATTTCGTCACAAACGTAAATTCTCGACGTCAAGCTTATTCCGTCATTCGTGTACGACATCGTCACACATGCAAGTTCATGACGTTGCTCATTATGAAATATGTAAACCACACATTTAAAATTTAAAAAAATTATCAAGATTCAAAAAATATTATATAATAATATTATATTCGCATTGGATATACGAAAAAGTGTAATTTGATAACTGATAAGATGACTGGTTATTATCATGGCATTATAGCTGTAGCCGTCATATTACTACAATCGAAATTGAAATGTTAAATAAATAAATTGGCATATTGTTGTATTTTATTATTGTTTATTAAGTGATCTTTGAAAATGTTGAATATAAAATTATAGAATAACATATTTTCGTAAAAGATGGAAATAGAAAGATAGAAGATAAATATTTCAACTAGGGTTTGAAAAAACATTATTCTAATTTTCACTGTAATTAAAATTCCAGAAAATATTGGGATTAGAAGAAAATGGAACGAAATATTCGAGTCAATAACCGTCTCATTTTACAATTATTTTAACATCATGCATTCCGTAGAGTACTCGAATTTTATGTGAATCTTATGGTAAATATGACTGAATATATTTTATGGACAAAAAAAATGTATGTTTGTACTGATTACATTTTTTCTAATGAAATTTTCATTGATGCATTAATTATTATCGAAGTCGTAGTTTAGCTTGCTTATTCACATCTAGAAAAAAATTGACACAAATTTGAGAATGGCATCACTAAATAGATCACACAGGAACCGTAGAACTTCTTCAAACAATAAACAACTATTTGATAATTATGCAATATAATTTAACATTAGGTAAAATCTATAAATTACTACAAAGAAGTATAAAGAACCCAAAAAAAATAGGCTTAAAAAAATATCTGGAATGTAAATGAATATAACATATCCATTAAGTTGTAGTATTGTAGTAACAATAATAAAAAATTCTTAAATATTTTTTAATTATATATATATATATATATAAATGTATAATCTTACTCGTGCAACTATCTATATCTGATTGAACTAAAAATAAATAATTTATGTTTCAATTAAAATATTTTTTTTATTGATGAGAAATAGATGCTAATTTCGAATTATCTAAAGTATATTTTAAAAAATTTCGCGTAGTTTTCAAACAAACTAATAAAAATGTATTTTGGTACGGCGCGGGACTCTAGCCTGTATGGTAATACGGCACCGGGAAAACGGGAGTTATCTGGGAGTTTTTCCCTTAATTATTTAGCACTCCGGCGCTTGATTATTTGATTCACTGTTAATATATTTTTAACATCATTTAGTATTCTATAATAATTTTAAATCGTATACAGAAAACAATACCTATCCATTCCAAAATTGTATTACATATTATGTAGACCACCTATAAAAACACTCAAAACAATTTTCAAATCCTTATACGTTCAAAATTACATTAGTTATTACTGATTTCGTCAAAATTACGATTTTCGTGAATTTTACCCATATTAAAATTAAATGTATTTAAGAGGTTTTTATTATTGACATATAAATATAAAGGAAAAAAGCGAAAATGTCGATTGTAGACGTTCCTCTTCGTCCCTTCGGTCTTCGGAGAAATTAGTGGTTTATTATAATTATTATGATTTGAATGCAATGATATTGCATTAGAAAATACAATTCTGAGCGAATCTCAATATATTACAATATATTATACTGATAATCCATTCCAAAATTTACCACGAGTGTAAATTACATATGTAAATATGTAAAATAAATTTCAAATTCCTACGATCAATATTCAAAGAGTTTTTGTTTCATGATAAAAACTATCAAATCAAAATTTTCAAAATATTTTGTTAAAAGATTAAGTTGAACATGATTTTGATAAAATATTCAAACCAATAAACCAAAAATTGCAAGAAATATTAAACATTTTAAAAAGTTCAAAGTTCTATATTGAGCCAAAAAATCATCCAATCCATTCCAAAATTTTACTAACTGTGAATATCTATCTTAGTATTCAAAAGAATTTTCAAGTCCCTATAATCAAAACTCAATTAGTTATCATGGAATACAAAAAAAAATTACTGTAATCGTAATTTTGCCGTTTTTTTGCCATTTTTTGGTAGTTTTTCTTTTTCTAGGAAAAACTTTGGAGAAATTCGAAAAATGAGCTGTATTAATTACCAAGATAATACAAATTTTTATTGAAAGCATACTCAGTTGTGATAATTGGACAATTATTTCTATCCGAAAAAATATTTTTATACATAAAACAAAAAATGAAAAAAAAAATATCATTGTATAAACAATACATTCCTCTCTCCGCTCAGAATCTAAAATTGATATAAAACAAATAAACTTTCAATACAATAAGACGTCCATAACTTATAGTGTAGTATTTATCAGATTTTAGTGATAATCACTATAAACTAATTACTTATGCGTAACAGTCAATTATGTTGATCTTCGGTTATTAACTGGAAGATAATTGGAATTTTGAAGATTTAGTTGACGATTCAATTTTCACTCTAACGTTTCGTTCAGACTGGGAAATATTATATTAAATATTTTTTACTTGTTAGTTGTTATTAAAAAAAAAACGTTGTATTATTTTGTTAGCAAGTGTATATGTCTTATCAGTTATCTCTCACAATATCACTTCTGTAAAATTAATTTAATTTTAATTTTTACTTTTAATTTTTTATTATGAACTTATAATTTTAATAATTTTTTTGGATAATATGTTAGTTACCCTCAGGTCATGAGAAATACAAATAATGATGATTACTTGCGAATATATTATAAAGTATTATTTAAAAACTTATACAGTTACCCTCGTATACGCCATTGAATATTAAAAACACCATACAAATTATAACCGAGGAAATGTTTAAAGACAAAATCATTTTTAAAATTGTTTATGTAGAACTATAATACTACACTTAACATTAAAGAATAAAAAACTTAAAAAATATGTTTCGTATTTTATACTAATGATTAATTTAAAAATATTATAAATATAATATTTTACGTAATAATGACATCATATAGTTTTTTTAAACAAATAATAATTAACAATATGACAAAAATTATTACATTTTTTTTATATTTCTATATTTTTATACTTATTTGTATATTTATAAGTTATTAATATTACTAATTTTATACAGGTCGTACAATATCTATTTGCTAATATTGCAATATTTCTGCGTTACTAGTCGGTACTTTATTTAGTTCATTTTTTGAATTTATTAAAATATTATTGCATTCATATTTTAAGTATAATAAACCACTAACTTCTTTTATAATATTAAATCTTGATAATATACATTTAATATCTCACGATATAGAATATTAAATAATAACAAAAAATATCTCAGGAATATGATTTTCCAATAAATGAAAACAACTACTAAACAACATCACTTTGATTAAATTAGAAATTTTATCCATTAAAATGTTTATAAAACTTCATCATTAAACTGGCTATCTTCAAGCTTTACCTAAAAAAATAATAATATAATAGTTCATTTCCAAAATAATAATTAATATTTTTAAACTACATAATTACAATTAGTAAATAGATCTGGAACACTTTATATATTTTTATTTTTTGGTAAATTTGTTCAACATGAATAATAAATAACAATAATAGGTAAATGTAATATAAACGTAATAAACGTAAAATATTACAAATTATTATACGATTTTATATTTTATTATTATACCTAGTATTATTTTTATATTATATAGTATTTATGTATGGTGTATGGACGTATGGACAATTTTAAATTGTATTAATATACTATATAATATTATGTTGAATCTTCAAATATGGGCTACGAGTAGAGGGAAAGAAAAATATTCATATTATAAAAAATATCTTATCTTTTTTGACGAAGAAAATTGATAAAGTCACACACATATACATACATACATATATATGGCATAATGGTTTTATAGTAGAGTTGATGATATAAAATCGTTAAAATAAAATAGACTTTCTTATTATATTATTAACTAGGAAACAAAGAAAGGTCAAAAAGTAACAAAAATGCCATAAATACATAAAATTATTATGTATGTTTTTATTTTAGTTATAATAACTAGAAATTTACCCTATAATAAAAACAAAAATATTTTATATCATTATTATTTATATTACCATTATAAACTAAATTTATAAAAAAAAAATTAAGAATGTTTATTAATAAGTATTAATTAATAATTTTCTATAATTTATTTTTAAGATTACGAATAAGTATAGATATATAAATATAATAAATAAATAAACGCGAGCTAATATTAGGCATCCTAAAAATTATTACTGAATTTATATTTCTATGGATCACGCTGTAAATATTATTTATATTATGATTGTTTGTTTAATGATATCAGATGTCGAATACCCATATGGCTATATATATATATATATATATATATATATATATACATATATCTATATATATATATATATAAGTTTATTTATATTTAAATTTATTATTAGCACTTCATTTTTTTCATTTAAAAAATGAATGATTATTTAAAACCACAATTATTTGTAAAATTCTAAATATGTATATGTAAATAAAAGTTTAACCTAACCTACCTATTAATAAATATTTTAATTACACTTATGCATGTATAAAATCAATTAATATTCTAAAATTGGCATTAAATTGTTAAAAAGTTAAAATTAATATTTTTTTTTTACCTTATTAACTTATTAACTTATTCAGTTAAAATTGTTATTGTTTTAACTTAACTATTTATAGTCAACTATCATGCAGTTAAGTTATTATTTTTTTCAAATAATACCATTCAAAATGCTTATGTAGTATATCTGTAAGCATAGATTTACCATACAGATTAACTCTATCAAAGTGTGTTAGATATTTTTTTCAATAGTTTCGTCATAATTAAAACCTTTAACATTAGGTAAATTAGTTTTCACATATCTAGTTACTAAATGACATATACTTCCCCTTATACTTTGTTCTAACATTAACTACATTTCATAATCTTGCAATCGATCAAGTTTAAAAATTAAGTTTTAATATTGGTATATTTCACCATAGGTACCATCGAAAGCAAAACCAAGTGTAGTGAAATAGTATGAGGAAAAAATACTAAATTTAAAACAAAGATCTCACAAATATTCAAATAAATCAATCAAGATAAATTATGTTAGTTATAAATATAAATCACTATATTCACCTTATGTTTTAATTTTAAGATTATCTCAAATTTTTTTTCATGGTTATAATCTTTATTAAACATATTTTCTTCTGTTAATGAATTATAAAATTTAGATTTTGATGGTGAAAATTTTATTTCAAGGATATTCCAACTATCCACATATTCTTAGGGGAATATCTCATACCAAGTAACTTTGATGAAAAATATTTTGAAGTTTCCCGAAATCTAGTTACGTCCTCAGCCAAATTAATGGCTAAATAACCAAATAACAGGTCCGGATCGGTCTAGCCAGTTACCGAGAAAATCTCGGTGGGCCGGTAGAAAAATACATGGGAAATGTGTTGAAAAGTATAATATAAAAATAAGATATAAATGTTACAACTTAATTATATTGTGTTTCAAAATAAAATTTGATAGAAATACTATAAACAATTTAACTATATACAGTGCGATCACGATTATTGGTAACACTTAATATTTCAGCT
>CM023357.1:51815580-51870373 GCA_013282895.1 Eriosoma lanigerum | reverse complement strand
AGGAGTAGGCTTTGTCGTGAATGACAAACTCCTACCTAACGTAAAACGCTTTGAAGAAATTAACGACAGAATTTGCTATCTAGAATTAAAATGTAAATGGTACAACTTAGTCATAATCAATGGTTATGCACCTACTGAGGACAAAAATGAAAACATTAAGAATGAATTCTACGAAAAACTGGATACTATATGTGATCTACTACCAAACAATAAAGTTAAAATAATACTTGGAGATTTTAATGCTAAGATAGGTCAAGAATCCGTCTTCAGGCCGACAATAGGGAAAAATAGCTTACATACGAACTCAAATGACAATGGCTCAAGACTGGTAAAATTTGCTATGGCACGAAATATGGTAATAAGTAGCACTATCTTTCCCCATAAAAACATACATAAGCAAACGTGGATTTCTCCAGATGGACGAACGAGAAACCAGATAGACCACGTAGTAGTAGATGATAGAATTAAAATATGTATAATGGATGTACGTAGCATGAGGGGTAGTAGCGGAATATCAGACCATTTCATTGTGAAAACAAAAGTCAGATTTAGATTATCTATAAAATGGAAAGAGCGAAAAGTACCAGTAAAAAAGCTAAACGTTGAACAACTAAAGGATTCTCAGACAACAGAACAATACAAAAATAGGTTATATGATACACTGCGAACAGTGGAAGAGGAGAGTAGTATAGATGATATGTGGGGAAAAATAGAGAAGTCAGTGAAGAAAATAGCAGAGGAATATCTAGGATTTCAAAGAAAACGACCAATAAATAAATGGTTTAACGATGAATGTAAAACTGCAATGGCAAAAAGAGACAATGCAAAAACAATAATGTTAAGAGACCCAAGTGAAGCTAATAAACGAGAATTAGCCTTAAAACAAAGAGAAGCAAAACAGATAATTAGAAAAAACAAAAGAATGTGGGAGAAAGCCAGAATAGAAACATTGAAAATAGCTACAAAAATAATACGAAACTATTCTTTGGAAAGGCAAATGAGATTAAAAATGGATTTAAACCAAGATCAACAATAATGAAAGACGATGAGGGAAATTTAATTACTGTTAGAGAAGAAGTAACAAAAGAATTCAAAAAGATTTTTGAAAAAATGATGAATATACCAACTCAAACAGAAACGAACGATAATGATGTTGCCACTGTAGACCAATACTTAGAAGAACCCTCATTGGAAGAGGTTGAAATGGCGGTCAAAATGCTTAAGGGAGGGAAGCCACCTGGAGAAGACTAAATTATGTCAGAACTTTTAAAGCAATGTGGAAGTACTGCAATGATACGCCTAAAACAACTGATAAACAAAGTATGGAAAGAAGAAACAATACCAAAACCATGGCAGGTCTCGGTACTGTGCCCAATATATAAAAAAGGAGATGTAATGGACTGCAAAAACTATAGGGGTATATCACTACTTAACACGTCGTATAAAGTTCTCTCGAACATAATTTTAAATAGACTAAAACCATATGCTAAAGAGATAATAGGAGACTACCAAGCAGGTTTTACAGCTGGAAAATCCACCACTGATCAAATACATATTATCAAACAAATAACAGAGAAGAGTTATGAGTTTGACAAAGATGTGTACTTGCTATTTGTTGACTTTAAACAAGCCTACGATTCGATAGTAAGAAGTACGCTATGGAACAAAATGATCAATCTAGGATTTCCAGCCAAGCTCGTCAGAATGGTGAAAACATGTATGCTAGATTCAAGGTGCAAAGTGAAGTTCAACTCAGCAATGTCAGAGGAGTTTACAGTAAATACAGGAGTAAGGCAGGGTGATGCTCTGTCTCCCGTCTTATTCAACATTGCCTTGGAATCGGTAGTTAAAAGAATAATGCAAAACAAACCTCAAGGTCTGAACATAGGACAAGGAAAACAGATAACACTAGCCGCATATGCAGATGATGTAGTCGTAATAGCAGAGACAAAGGATAGCCTAAAGAGAACAACCGAAATGTTGAGTGAGGAAGCAAAAAAGATTGGGCTTATTATTAATGAAAATAAAACCAAATTCATGATTGTATCTAGTAGAGAACATCCACAAAGTGCTATAACAATAAAAGACATGTCATTTGAAAGAGTTTGTAACTTTAAGTACTTAGGAGTAGATATAAATTCACAGGCAGATAGCCACGAGGAAATACACAGGAGAATCACAGCTGGCAACAAATGCTACTTCTCATTAGTCCAATTATTTAAATCTAAAAAATTATCAAGAAAAACGAAAATAAGACTTTATAAGACCCTCGTTAGACCAATTGTACTATACGCCTGTGGAGCATGGGCATCTACCAAATCGGACGAAATTAAATTAATGGTCTTCGAAAGAAAAATTTTGCGCAGAATATTTGGTACAAAAAGAAATAATGAGGGTAGTTATGAAATAAGATCAAATAGAGAATTGAATGCTTTATTTAACGAACCAAGTATAGTTGCCACACTCAAAAGCCAAAGAATAATATGGGCCGGACACGTATGGAGAGCAAAAGACCAACTTCTATGGACCATCACGAAATGGAAACCAAACAAAAGTCGACCGAGAGGAAGGCCTATACAACGGTGGGAGGATCGAGTCAAGGAAGATATCAGGATGCTGGGAGTTATGAACGGAGAAGAACTGGCAGAACACAGAGAAACATGGAGGGAGATAGTGGATGCGGCAATGGACCTAAATGGCCTTGAATAAACCGAAAAAAAAAAAAAAAAAGTATATTACAACATTAAAAGTTTTAAATGTAACGTTATGTATTTCAAAATTTGTACGTTGTGTACAATCTAAAAATAAATTGAATTTGTAAGAAGATTCCTTACATAATTGTTTTTACTTAGATACCAATATAAATATAATTGATAAAAAAATTAATTAAAATCTAAATAATTATCATGGTTCTTAATAAAAAAAAAAATGAAATAATTCATTCATTCAAATTTCAATTCATGCAAAAGTAATAGCCCACACTTTCATGATATTTTAACGTGAAATTTTTTTAGTAATATTTCTCTAAAAATAGCCTCGTAATTTTTAAATTATCAAAGGCCTTACAAACGTAACGGCGACCCCATTTACCCGTGGTAAACTTTTGGAACTATTATCAGTATAATATTTTGTATTATATATTGATTTTCGCTCAAAAAAGTATTTTCAAATGAATATAATTGCATTTAAATTTTAATTATAATATTACACTAATTTCTCCGATTCCCGAAATAACGAAGAATGAACGTTCGTAATAGACCTTATTCTCACTCTTTTATTAAGTTATTATGATAATAATTATAATTATACATATTTTATATATTATAATAATATTTTTGACATATAGAATCGAAGAAACCTTGTTTGTATATATAGATATATACATATATATATTGGTAGATCCTATTTTTTATTTAACATTTCACCTTTTTAGCATACATACATAAAAGTTTATGTTATTTATATTTTTATTGAACATTTTCCACAATTATATAAATATATTTAATAAAAATTTAAATTAAATACTTCAAAGTTGTTATAATATAGTTAAGATCGTAAAATTCAATTATTTAATATTATATTTGTATCATTTTTTACATTAATTCAATAAAACGTAATTATAAGTATATTGATTAAATATCAATTTTACAATAACAATAACTAACATATATACCTAACATTTAAATAACTTAATTTTAAAATTATCAGTTACGTTATAGAATCTGTGGTGTAGCATTTATAATTATTTTATTTAATCAAAAAACTTAATATAAAATAAGTTATCTTAAAATAAATATTAATGATGTCCAGAATAATTAGAAGAACTTGAAATATTCATGAAGTCATATTCGATTACAGTATTATCCACGTCATCTTGTTCCTCGATATTATCGATATTATCAGTATTGTTTACAATATCGGTTCCAATAGTGAAAGTAAAATTGAAAATACCATTTCTTAAAATATTAGGATCTGGTTCATTAGTATATACTACATCATAATTCATATTGCAAAACCCTGTAGGACTTGGTGCTTCTGTAATTATATAATTACATATTTCTATATTAATATAACATTTAACTTTTAGATTCTGAGCCAAGCAATGAGGTATGCCGACACTTTCGACGACGCAGAAAATTGGGCGCGGAAAATTGGGTGTGGGACTATTAGGCGAAATCATGGCTAAATATATAGGTATGTCAGCAACTTTGTGATACGCAGATGTCATAGCGGCCACTGGCAGTGAATTCATTATCAATTATTATCATTAACAAATAACAGTAATAATTGGTCACACATGCGACGTGCATATTGAGTGAGGTATTTCACAAGATTTAAGCTGGTAATAATAATCTACTCTATGGATCACTGCCAGCTGAGATTTTCTTTCATGAAATGTCATGGAATAATAATACATGCGCAAACCATTACAACATTTCATAAAGTTGCTGACATATCTATATATTTAGCCATGGGCGCAATGACAATTGGAAGCGAATATCAATACTTTTTAAAATAAATGTAAAACGTATACTAGATTTTATTATAGTATAATATATATGTATATAATACACGTTGATGTATAGGTTACTTTGTTATGTAGTAGGTTATTAAATTATTAGTAATAAATGGACTAATGTTCAAAAAATTATCAATTAGTCTGTTTAATTACATAGTTGTTCAATACAATAAAAGTTATTACTAGACTTTTTTTTTCTACGCGTCCAGTTGATTATCGTTCTACCAATGTTAACCAGTGTTCTATTGTACTTATCAATATTTATTTCTATACCCAATTATCAGTTCAGTTACAATATATATACGATATATAAAGGACAAGAATTTATAATCTAACAATAATACGAGTTTTAATACTTATTTAGTATATCACGTTCATGCGCTGGCAACACAATTAAGTGCTATATCATTTGTGTTTTATGAAATATTTCTTTTAAAATGTGTGAATTCGGAAAAAATGAAAAACATCGAGACCTGCTTATTTATAAAAGTTATTTATACAAATTAGAATGCACAAATAATGAAAAAACAACTTGGCGCTGTATTGAAAGTTATAGTAAAAAATGTCCAGGTCGTGGAACATGTGGAAAAGGGAGATGTTATTAAAGAAAGTAAACGTGAACGTAAATGTGATGATGGTTATTATCGGCGCAATCGTTCAAAAATTGATAATACTACCTATATTATCGAGTTTAAGAAGATATTGCATAATAGTATTATTATAATTTGAATTAATAAATAAATATTCTTGCGCCCAATTGTACAGAGCCTTATTGTCTCGCACCCAATTTTCCGTGCCCAAGTGTCGTACGACCAAGCAAGGTATGTATTGGTTTTACAATGAGGTTTATTTTATTTTCATTTTTATGTAGGGGCACTGTTTTGAGTAGAATTAATGGTCTAATTAAGCATTAATTCCATCCAGTTGGTACTTTAATCATCTCGTTTTTCGAATATCTCAAAAGTTTTTCCTTGGGAGATGAAAAACTACTAAAAAAAAAAGGCGGAAAATCGGCAAAATTACGGTTTCCGTTAAGCTCTGGAATTATTTCCAAAAATATTTTATTTTACCTGTAATTTTGAGTTTAATGGTTAAACTCCTTGAAATTTGATCATAGAAACATGACATTTATTTTAAATATTTACATTGGTAATTTACTTGCGTGATAAAATTTTGGAATGGATTATCAGTATAGTATATTGTAATATAGGTATTGAATTTCGCTCAGAATCGTATTTTCTAATGCAATATCATTGCATTCAAATCTTAAGTATAATAAACTACTAATTTCTCCGAAGACCAAAGGTACGAATGAGGAACCTCCACCATCGACCTTCTTATACATAATTAAGTTTTTTATTTTTCATGAATCACGTACCTACTCAAATTAACTTATAATTTATTTTTACTAATTAATATAAAAGCTTCAATTTATTGAATATTTATTTATAATTTTAATATACGTTTGGTAGGTATAAATATTTTATTTTTTTGAAATTATTTCAGTTGTAAAAGTTTTTAGTCATGAAATCATATAATACAATATCTAACTTATAATTATTATAATATAAAATTTTATGTAATCAATTTTAATATTACCACTACTAATGAAAAGTTTTCTATAGAAATGTTTCACATAAATCCCTATGGGTCTAGCTAAGAATACAAATAAAAAATTATAATATTATATTTTTTATTATATTCTAGACAAAAGAGTAATGCATTTATTTATTTTTTCGGGCTATAGTCGTGAGTTATTTTGGCGTAATTAACCATTAAGTTTCCTTAACATATAATTTTTAATATTTTAATATATTTTATAGTTAATATTTAATTAAATTTTAGTCGTTATAACAATCAACAGTAGTTCTTTAGTTGTATAATAAACTATCTGGTAAATCAGTAAAAATAATGTTAAGCAAACTCCAAAAAGATATACCATTATAAATCATCATTGTTATAGTCAAAATTTAATTATAGCAAGGCCGTAGTCAGCAAAAAATTTTAGAGAGGGTTTTGATTATTTATTTTGACTAAAAGAAAGAAAATATAAATAGCTAAACAAAAAAAGTGTTTGATATAAATTATAATTTTGATACATTTTAATTTTAAAAATAGTTTTGGGGGTAACTATAACTGTTTTGCTTGAGACAAAAACGAATCGTCATTACTTTTGAGTATTTAATTAATGCATACTTTATTCCTTTACCACAAGTCCACGAGAAACAAATAGAGACAATCTTAATTTTCTTGGATAAACAATACGATGAAGCAGGATATTTTACCAATTGTATTTATTAGCTTTTTAACTAATAATTAAAGTTATAATTTTTATTTTTAGACATACTATTTTTATAGAATCACGAAAACATAAATAAATTATAACAAAAATATAGATTTAATTCAATGTGAAATAATTTCCTAAACCTTTTATGTATAAAAAAGTTATAGTTACTCTTTTCATATTTAATTCTCTAACAGTTGTTTTTTATTCATTAGTTTAGTTATACTAGATTATTTTTTTAACATATTATATGCATATCAATCTATATTTTAATTTTAATTTCGTCATAGTTTAAAAATATATGTTGTAAAAGTGACTTACAACTTCTTATTAAAGTAGTATTTTCTAAATAATTTAAAAAAAAAAAAAACTATATATATATAATAACATAGAAAATAATTTAACTTTATTATTTTATTCAGATTTATTGAAATGATTATTAGAATATTAATATTTACTTATAACTCTTTACTAATAACAAGTATGCAACATGACAATTTATGAAGCTCTAAAGCTTCTATTTGGTTTCTATCGCATACTTTGAGATACAATTATTCTACTGACAACTACTTTAAAATCATATTAATTCATTATATACCTTGTAATATACAAAACTAGGAAATATTAATTATTATTGATTGATATAGTCAGTATTAGGAAACACTGTTAGCGCATAAGTTTTATTTTAATCAATACTCATTGATTACAAGTTATTATAAAACTATGGTTATCTCCCTAACATTTTGCTTGTTTGGATTGTCGAATAACAGACAACGTGAGATATAAAGAAAATATATAAAACAAAACAAAACGCAATATTATTGTTGCACATATGTTATATTTATTTAATTTATTAATGATACCTTCAAAAATTATAGAGTAAAACAGTTTCCTATACCCGAAGTCGACTATAAAGGGTTCAGTGAGGAGTAAGATACGTAAAAATTATTACAAAAGTGAAAATTCATTATTATAATTATTATTGTTATTTAATAAGAATATAAATATTTAAATCCTGTTGGTGAATTGAATGAAATGTGTGATTATTAAATCATATATTTGTATTTTTAAATATGATATGTGAAATGTGAATTATTATTAGTATTATTGTTATTTTGCCTTTCTTTATATTTATCTTTATCTTATTTTTTTTTAGTTTAGAGTTTTACGCCCGTAATAGCTTTCTCCATAAAATACATTCAATACTTAATACATATGTTAAATTTAATTTTTTAATTATCAGTGGGTTCTTTATTTATATTATTTGAATTTTATCCCTATTCTTATCTTTATGACAAAATAAAGTTTAAAAATGCAAGGTACTCCAGCTACCGGTTCGTGGTTGACAACTCTGGTTTAAACGTTAAAATCTTAATTTTGTAATATAGACTTAACAAAAGTAAATACAAAATATATTAATTTCCTTCACTTTAGTTATTTTAATATTTTCCTAATACTTTTTCTTTTTTCTGGATATGCTTATAATAGATAACAAATACTTTATACGTATGTAATTAATAATTATATTTAATATTTGTATAATTGCATTTTACCAATTGATTGGGTTGTAAAATATTCTAATTTTTTATTAAATCAGAGAATAAACCATTTTATTCAAAAGAAAAACAAATATTTATATATTTGATTTGCCTTTTAGATAAAAGTCCTAAGCCATTAAAACTTAGGTTTATACATAATAATAAAAATATGTTAGGTGCTATAAATATTTAATGAATATATTTTATTACTGTTATAATAAATACTATAACTAGTATTGTAAATTTAATTAAATATATTTCGTTCAATATTTATATTATGGAAAATAATGAAAAATTTATTAGGCTAAATTGAATTTATTTTCTTATTATATAAATGGTAAATTAATAAGTTTAAATTATATATATATATATATATATATATATATGGTGCACTAAAACATTTTTGTAAAATATCTAGAATAATAAATTTGTAAACTACTTTATATTTTGGTCATTCTTTAATAAATAAATCAATAATTTGTATTTATATTAATTTAAGATGTTTAATTGATTAAATTGACATTATTAATAAAAACATATAATTTCTTATAATTTATTTATAATTTACTTACTTCCTTTACGATATAATATGCTTAAAATTTGTCTCCTAGTCACAGCGTCTGAGAAAAAATAAATCGTATTTACCTTATTACCTGTATATATTGAAATTAATATATTCGTAAAATAATTTAATAGTGTAAAACAGATAGTATAACAACTGTTAATATTAATTGTTATAATCAAAGATGTTCCCATTAATTTCTACGAGAGTATACAAAGACAAAATGTGCTACAATATATAAACAAATATACAGTAGGAAGAGGGTGTTATTCAATAATAATATAAAAATATTTAATTTATATTTTTCTAGAATATTTCCTATCTCCTATTACCCACCTACATCAAATTTCTGTGAATTACAACTATAATAGCCAATAAAATAAATATCAGTACATTGTATATTTCACCGAGTTTCATTCATAATCATTTTTTCAAATGCAATATCATCAAACTCAAATCTTAATTATAATATAACAATACACCGTTAACATCTCCAAGGATCGAAGTAACAAATTAGAAATTACACAAATTACACATGTATATACATATTCAAAATAAATTTCAAATTCCTACGATCAAAATTCAAGGAGTTATCGTTTCATGATAAAAATTGTTCATATATTTGTCAGGTAGAAATAATGATTCGATTACAACAAGTAGGACATTATTTTGTATTTATAAAAATTTAAAAAACTGTAATATTCATAAAAACTGTAATTTTGATGAACTTGATTTTCATTAATTTTTAATAATTATTTTTTCTGTTGCTTTTTATTTGATAAATAAAATAAGTTAGGAAACATAAATATTATCAGTTTATTGTAAGTCTGACTGAGTTTTGCTCATAATTGGTTTTTCTAATGAAATATTGCATTTAAACTTTAATTATAATTTAGCACAATAATATTCCACGACTAATTTCTCTGTGGACCGAAGTGATAAAAGAGGAACGCTCAGAATTGACTGTGCTGCTGTTTTCTATTGTAAATTTATAAATTATTTAATCAAAAATAACAGCAATAATTATCTTTGTACAATCCAACATTATGGATTTTATATTATAAAAGGTAATATCTAAACATTTATCAATATTAATTAATATATTAATAGATTCAAATGTATTGTTTATATTTCGGCTAGACCATTTAGTCATAATCGTAGATCGCAGTAGTTTATTTTTAGGAAGAATAATAATTTATAATATGCATTTTAATGTCTATGGTAAAAAAATAAAATTTAAAATAACTTACAGATCAAATCAATATCTTGATTCGCTAAAGAATTAAAAAAAGTATAATTTAAGATTAGCAATGTGAGGAATGTAATGATTTTACTATATGTGTTTTTTTTTGCATGATGTTAATTTTTTAGTTATATGATGTATGGTATATGGCATATGGTATATAGTAATGGTCTGATTACCACAACTAGAGTATGATTTTGGTAGAGATAGGGCCGTGCTAAAGGGGGAGGGGGGCAAAAAGGACAAGTGCCCTATGGCTCCAACATTTGCGAAAAGTTTAGGGGCGCGTTATTATAATATGTATATTTTTTTTTATAATTATAATTATTAATTTAGATGTAATTTAAATATATTTGTATATCTATTTTAATTACTTCATGATGGCTGACGTATATGTTATTGCGTATTGTATGAATATGATACATTTTATTTTTATATTCTATATCATAATACCTACCTGTTTTAAAAAATAATTGTTATTGCCTTTATACGATTTTGTATATATGGTTTTACTTGTTAACCGGATAATGATATGAGTCGTGGAGTGTGGGGTTGTGTGTGCCAGAATATTTGCAACACCACAGCTAAAAATAAATTATGAAACCAATAATTTGTTTATTTTACCGATAGTCGTATTTTATTCAGATATCTCCATTAAATTATAATAATATGATGGTACTATAGTAGGAGATGCCAATCTGTGTATGATACGTGTTCAGATGTTCTAACGATTCTTCCTATTATATTTTATTGTTTTAACATTTTTTCTATTTACAATGGGTAAAAAAAATGAAATTTCAGGGGTGAACCACTCTGAATTGGGGGGCACCAAATATGGTTGCCCTAGGGTGAAAATTAAAGTAGCACGGCACTGGGTAGAAAATTTTGTCTAGATTTTACTTTATTTATTTAATGTAATTAATTTTTTTAATTCTCAATAGTTTTTCTTTGTAATAATAAAAACTACCGAAAAATTCGAGAAATCTAAATTAATGACAAGTTTTTCTGCTACATATTATTTCATAAATAAATAAAATTTATAAAAATAAATATTAGTATATTGTATATTTCACCGCGTTTCGCTCATAATGGTTTTTTCAAATACAATATCATCAAACTCAGATCTTAATTATAATATAACACAATAACAATCCACCGTTAACATCTCCAAGGATCGAAGGAACAAATTAGGAATGGGCATTGCATTAACTTTGTTGCTGTTTTCTATTGTAAATTTATAAATTATTTAATCAAAAATAACAGCAATAATTATCTTTGTACAATAGTCTATTTTATACTCTATTTCAAATAAGAATGGTAAGGGTTTGCACATGTATACTGACAAAAAACCCGCAGCCGAGTCGACAATGTTATTTTGTCACCCAAAAAATGCCGACATATTACGACTGTAAACGACTTTTTCCAATCAGCACTGCAGTCGCCAACTATACACCGTGCTCGCATATTAATAATTTTTTTTTACACGTTATTACCGCCGATATAACATTATGTTTTATGATATTATTTTTACGTAAATTTACGTTGTTAATTTCTTTGATGATAACAATGGACACTGGTTATTGGTTAAACTAAAAGCATGGCACTGTGCTTGGTCTAATAGAAAACGTAACACTTTGCGCGCTATGTATAATGCATACGCTACCGCTGTCGTTGACAACGGCAGTAAACGTAACTACATTTTTCTGTGGCATGGAAGGGGAACTAGATAGGGTGAGGTGTGGAGATGCGCTAAACCGACCAATTTTCGTCCGCCGCCTTACCACTCTTATTTGAAACAGAGTTTATATTCAATGGTAATACCTAAACATTTATACCTAATATATTAATAGATTTTAATATAATATTATTTGTATTTCGGTTAGACCATTTAGTCATAATCGTAGATCGCAGTAGTTTATTTTTAGGAAGAATAATAATTTATAATATGCATTTTAATGTCTATGATAAAAAAGATAAAATTTAAAAAACTTACGAAACAAATTTATATCTGGATTCCCTATAGAATTAAAATATTATAATTTAAGATTAGCGATGTGAGGAATGTAATGGTTTTACTGTATGTGTTATTTTTTTGGGTAAATGATATATGGTATATAGCATATGGTATTTAGTAATAGTCTAATTACCACAACAAGAGTATGATTTCGGTAGAGAATTTTGTCTAGATTGTACTTTATTTATTTAATGTAATTAATTTTTTGGTTTCTCAATAGTTTTCTTTGTGTTGAGGAAAACTACCGAAAAATTGCGAAAAACGGCAAAATTCGAGAAATCTAAATTTATGACTAGTTTTTCTGTTAAATATTATTTCATAAATAAAATTTATAAAAATAAATATCAGTATATTGTATATTTCACCGCGTTGCACTCATAATCGTTTTTTTCAAAAACTATATCATCAAACTCAAATCTTAATTATAATATAACACAATAACAATCCACCGTTAACATCTCCAAGGATCTAAGGAATAAATTAGAAATTATACAAATTACACATGAATATATATATATATTCAAAATAAATTTCAAATTCCTACGATCAAAATTCAAGGAGTTATCATTTCAGGATAAAAATTGTCAGTTACGATTTTCAAAATATTTTTTAAATAGACTAAATAGTATATGATTATGTTTCTACAAAAATTTCAAACCGTTAAATAAAAAAGTACACGTAATATTAAACATTCAAAGCTCTATATATTAATCTCTCTATATTTAGCCAAAAAATCAACCAAATAGTTCCAAAATTTTACTAAACATAAATATTACCTATGTGAGTACTCAACAATTTTTTCAAGTCCTACGATTTAAACTTAATTAGTAATCAAGAAATATAAAATTTAAAATAACGGAAACCGTAATTTTACCAATTTTCCGCTTTTGAAGAAAAATTTTTTGCGAAATTAAAAAAACGAGCTAAATAAAGTATCAACTAGATGGAATTTGGTATGGAAAAATTATCCTATTTGTGGTCATCGGACCATTATTTCTACCCAAAAAAATTTTTTCATAGATCAGAAAAAAAAAATAATAATAAAACCAATAAAAAAAATTTCATTTACGATTTTCAAAATATTTTGTAAAAAGATTAAGTAGTATATTATAAGGTTTCTATAAAATTTTCAAACAGATAAATCTAAAATTGTAGGTAATAATAATTTTTTTCGGAAAAAAGTTCATAGCTCTATATTTTGCCGAATAATCAACTAATTTGTTCCAAAATTTTACCACACTTGTAAGTTACCAATGTTAGTACTCAAAAAAATTTTAAAGTCCTTTTACAAACATAACTAAATTAGTTATCACGAAATAAAAAATAAAAAATTACAGAAATCATAATTTTGCCATTTTTTGGTAGTTTTTCTTCTCCTAGGAAAAAAACTTTGAAGAAATTCGAAAAATAAGCCTTATAAAGGATCATGATGATACGATTTTCTACCAAAAGCATACCATTCTTGTGAGTACCGTTAGTCCGTTAAACGTTCTGTAAGTCGCTGTCGAACGTTTATGCAACACGGCCATATATAGTAGGTATATTGTATAAATAATCAATGGTTAAATTAATTAAATCATTCATATTACAAACTTGTTGTTATGCTACAATTGTAGGCAATGAATTATTTATTTACTTACGACCGAAGAGGTAATCTTTTATATTTTCTATATAACATAATAATTAAATAATTAATATTAGATACCTAATATAAATTTATATATTGAATTTGTTTTATATTACTTTTATTGTATTTTCAATACTAGTAATATAATAACAAATATAACAATAATATTGTGGATAATTACTTTTATTTTAAAACGTTATGTACTTGGAGTGCTATTAAAATTACTTAACTATGTACCTATATCACATTACCATTTTTTATATATTATGTTATCAATATCCCATTGATACTTAATTGCTACCAACGTATTATATAAACCTACAACATAAGGGCAGGAATAAGAGGAGGGATGGTGAATTTTGGGGCCCCTTAAACTCATCAAAGCCTCTCCAAATTATTAGTTCCTTTATTAGTTTAAGGTTAAAGCTATCATGAATCACTGCGTCAATAATTTCTATCATATTCTTTGTTGTTATCAAACTTTACTTCAGTTTTACTTAATGTATGAACGACATCGTTCAAATCAATTTCTTTCTCTTCTCTTTTTATGTAATTATGACTCAAATAATCTGTTATGTACATAAAGTTACCATGTAAATATTGAAGATCAATGACAAACAACAACAATTTTAGCCTTAGGTATCTCAGTCTGTTATTTGGAATTTTATGTTTATCTTTCCTCATTACTGATACCAATTTTTGGTGGTCAGTATTTATTTTAATCTATTTTTGTCCATAAGTAAAATTATCAAACTTAGTACATACGAACACTATAGCTACCATTTATTTTTTAACCTGTGCATAATTTATTTCAATCTCACCTTAACAACGTGAAGCATAGTGTATCGGTTTTTTATTTTAAAAAATTCAACAACCAACTGCTTTTTCAGATGAATCAGTCTGTATCAAATGTTTTATTTAAATTTAGATTATTTAATATAGGTAAATTACAAAATATTTTCTTTAACTAGTCAAATACTTCTTATTGTTTAACACCCCAATACCACAATTTATTCTTTCTTAACAACTCTCTAAATGGTGTCAATATTTCTGCCAATTTGGTATATAATTGTACAAATAATTAACCATACCAAGAAATGATGGTAACTCTTTTCTATTTTTGGCTCATTTAACTCTAATATTGCCGTTATTCTATCAATATCTAGTTCAACTCCTTCACTACCGATAATTAAACCAACGAACTTAACTTTTTTTTAGTAAACTGTACCTTATTTGTATTTAATCTTATATTTCACACCTTTTCTTATATTCTTTTTTATGACTTCATTTAATGCTCTATCATGCTCTGTCTGATCACATTATGAAACTAATATATACTAGAAATAAACAGTTACATTTGTTATACTACCAAAATATTTATAAGCAACTTTTGGAACTTTCTAGGGGCTGAAGCCAAACCAAATGGTAATCTTAAAAAAATTATAACTGCCAAATGGTGAACTGAAACAAAAATAACTTTTTTTTTTTAAGATTTTTCATCTAATTTACATTAATAAAATCCATCTTTAAAGTCCATTAAAGTCAAATATTTTTTTCCTACTTAATTAAGTTTTATTTTTTCTATTATAAGTATTCCAACTTTTTCACGAACAATATCATTATTAATATCTCTAGGATCAAGATATACTCTTACACTCTTATCCGGTTCTTCTACTATTAACATATTACTTTGCTACTCATTTGGTTCAACACATTATTTTATTAATTTCATCTTGCACATTTGACTCAACGCTTCCTTAAATCTCTCTGTTACTATATACGGACCCTTCTTGGTGGATATGACTTTGGTATTAATCCTTCTTTTAATTTTACTCCAACAGTCTCAGGAAACATACCTAATTCACTGAATACATTAGCGTTTATAAACTTTTGCTTCTCATAATTTATTGTATTTATAACACATACTTGTTTCATGTAATGTTCTATTATTTTATACTTCTTTGACATACAGTAATCTTTCAAAACTTCAATTATATATTCCACTGTTTGTGATTCAAGTTTAAACGTATTATAAAATTTGTGATTATTATGTCCTATAATAAATTCTACAGTGTAGCTATTTGCACTTCTTTAAGCTTGCTATAAGTTTCTGTGGCGACAAAATATACTTCTATCTTTTCTTAAACACTTTAAAATTTTCATTTATTATACCAGTAAATTTGAAATTCACTGGCTTGTTAAACTCCATAACTTAACCATCCGTTTTTTCAACTTTATATTTTATAAATTTGTTTATCCATTTTAATCGTAGGTTTACAATTAAGACTGTGTCATGTTTTATATTATTCTTGTGGTATTTTCAATACTATATTCTATTCAATATAAGCTTGACTACTCAACCGATGAAAACAAGTTGCAGTTTGCTCTTGCTTAGTTATTTTAGCTGCTGACGAGTGGTGTTACTCTCGACTAACACTGCACAACAACATGTATACGTGAATATAATATTCAACGACTAATAGGAGGAATGAAAAAACTACACAGAGCCACAAAAGATGCAGTTCAATGGCTGAACTTCCCGGATATACACATTAAAATAGAAGACGTATGCAAATTACACATCCATTACTAATCATCATATAACCTATATAACCTGTTACCATTTAGTTATCTTTTATTTATTTATCTATTTTAAATTTATATCTATTTTATTTTATATTATGTTACTTATGATAAACCATGGCTAAATATATAGGTATTATCAGCAACTTTGTAAAATATTGTAATACTTTGCGCATATATTATTATCCCATGATATTTCATTAAAGAAAATCTCAGCTGGCAGTGATCCATAGAGTAGATTATTATTACCTGCTTAAATCATGTGAAATATCTCACTCAATATTTACGTGTGACTGTTGTTTGTTAATGATAATAATTGATAATGAATTTACTGCCAGTGGCCACCATAACACCTGCGTATCACAAAGTTGCTGGTATGCCTATATATTTAGCCACGTGTTAAACCATGAATGATATATCCAACCCATACGCAATAAGTAAATAAATAAATATAGTAATATTTTCAAGGAACACCGACGACCACCAGAACTCTTTAGACCATGTTCTTGATCATCTAAAGCGATTCGGATTAATGTGTCAAACTAAGTAATGTAAGAATGGGTCAATTTTACTAGGAACATCAATTTATGATGTCCCTCTTTCATCCCTTCGGTCCACGGAGAAATTAGTCAATATTATAATTATTATGATTTAAATGCAATAATATTGCATTAGAAAATACAATTCTGAGCTAGTCTCAATATATTATAGTATATAATATTCATAATCCATTCCAAAATTATATCACCAGTGTAAATCACATATGAAAAATTCAAAATAAATTTCAAATCCCTTCAATCAAAATTCAAGGAGCTATCATTTTATGATAAAAAATTGTCAGTCACGATATTCAAAATATTTCGTAAATAGATTAAATAGTACATGAGTAGGTTTTTATAAAAATTTCAAACCAAATAATTAACTAATTCATTCCAAAATTTTACCACACTTGTATATTAGCAATGTTAGTACTCAAAAAAATGTTCAAGTCCCTACGATAAGTTAATTAGTTATCATGAATTAAAGAATTAAACATTACGGAAATCGTAATTTTTCTGAAGTTTTGCTGATTCTTGGTAGTTTTTCTTAATAAAGTACCTCCAAGATATTACGGTTTTCTACCGAAAGCATACTCTACTTGTGTTAAGCAGACTATTATTTTTACCCAAAAATATGTTTTCATACATAAAAAAAACATCTTTGTAGAAACAATACTGCTCAGAATCAGAATCTAAAATGTAAGATTGAGTCAACCGAAATTTCATTCTTAGGACACATAGTAAACTCGAAGGGCAGAGTTATCAAAATTTGTAGATTTTGTGGGTAAGCAACTGATACAGCCAATTCGTAGATAACTACGTGGTTACTATCGTGCCCCTCACTAACTTAATTAAACAATAAGTCAAGTTAAAATGGTTGAGCGTAGAACAGAATGCTCATACGCGTTAAACAAAAACGTATTATTTACGTCCACGAAATTGTCCACCTCAGATTACAGCAAACCGTTTTGCTACTTAACTGACTGAAATTGGTCCTGGTGTGGTACTTTTCCAAAGGGATGACAGACCTAAGGAATGACGCATTATTTCTTACGCGAGTTAAAAATTTAGGGAAACGCAAAAACGGTACGCTGGGGTAGAGCGCGAGTGTCTAGCGATAATCTGGTCGACGGACAAATTTCGTCCATACCTCAAGACCCGGATCGAACTTTTTACCGACAATTTTCGTTGACTGGCTGTACCGTGATTAGGACAAAAATTCGAAATTAACAAGATGGTTCCTCCAACTATCCAATTTAGATATTATTACTACGCACGTACCGGGTACGTACAGTAAGCATAACTAAGCGCCTTCTCGAGGAACGGTTAGTCAGAGTACCAACTACAAGTCACACCGACACAACTAATTCTGAGAACAACTTACCACCAAAGACACTCTCATTGGTTGGCAGTCCAATGCCGCCGACACACTGCTCGTCAAACATTCATTGTTCATTATTCATTGATATGCCAGTGCGTTATACTAAATGACCATACACCGGACTATACACAATGTACCACAATATATGACCGACTATAGTCCGTTCCATCTAAGATCGCACCGCCTTGGCGCATCCAAATGATTCATGGAGCGATTTTCGGACCAATCGGCTAAGATTAATCGCATTGTAATTGTTCGCCGTTAGTTGGCCGCAATCGCCGCTTACGACGACAGTCTATCGCGGACGCTGCCGTCATGTATACAGAAAGTTAAATGTCTGTGGTGGGGAAACATGCTAGAGTTTGGACGCATTTTCGTCCGCTGCCCGTTGTGCCCTTAAATGGAACATACTATAGTTGTAGTATAGAAATTCATATCATAATACGTGATGTAAAAATATCACGATTACAACCTTTCTAGCCACCAGGGCTGGAAGGAAACGTAAGGGTGGTTAAGCAACAGATCTACTGAATGGGACAAAAAAACTATCCACGTACACGAAACGTCTGAACACACTTCTGGACGACCCTACGTGCGCCAGGGCTCTTCAACCGCCATGGGAAGTTATTAGTATCGACCTCATTGTACCATACCCCTGTACTAGCCTAGGAAATATATTCATATCACTATATCAGTTGCAACCGACTGCTTCAGCAGGTGAACCAAAGCGTACTCTCAAGGCACAGCAACTACTAAGACCATAATTGAGACACTAGAATGCGATTTTTTTTAAAACTTCGAATACCCTAACGTATGTCTTAGCGACAACAGCCCATAGATCGTAACACGGGAGATGCTAGACTCACTGAACCACTGGGTGACGCAGGGTTGAACTACTCTGATCTACCATTTGAGAGCCGACCCGGTCGAACGTCGAAATCAAGAATTGAAAAAGGATTATAACTAACCTAACCTAACCTAACCTAACCACCAGCAATCATAATTCTTGGGATACCAAACTACTATCGATCATATTCCGAAAAGAAACAGATGCAACAAGCAAACACAATATCCACGTACAGTCTTGGTACTCGGCAGGATGAGGGGTCGCGTAAAGAGTCACCAACAAGTATTATCATTAAAATATTTTATTATTTTTACTTATAAATAATAATTTAATAGTTTAGTTTAATGACCGTATTTAAAGTATTGCTCCATAAAAATGTATAATTTTAGAGTGAAATGCATTTAAATAGAAGAAGTAATTCATCTAATACTCAACAATTTATAAATAATAACAAATAAACAAGAATAAAATAATAAAATACATACGCAAGCAATCTTTGGAGAAAAATGCAAAAAAATGATAATTGTATTAGTTTTGATTTACTTAGTTTGTAATATTATTTAAAATTTAAAATAATTATCTATAATTTATTTTGAGAATTTATATTATATTTAATATATTTTTTTACGTACTCATTATGTTAGCTTGAACTTCTTCTAATATAATAAATAAAACAAATTATTAATAATTATTTTTAGTTCTTAAGCTACATTATTTCCTAAAATATGTAAGTGTAACTGTATATAAATATTGTGTTTAGATCATTATTCTTAAATCTAAATAAAATATGTAAAAAACCGTAATTATTGTTCAATAAATAATGAAAGAACGATAGGTGTAAAAAGAACTTAAAAACGTTATTTAAACGTTATAATTATAATATTATAAAAACAATAATAGTATAAGGTGTAATAGTATAGTATTAGGGACTTCTAGATCCCTTAGGGATTCCCATGTATTAGAGATGAACCCCCGCTACCAGCCCACATCCATTAAGACGCAGTCCGAAAAACAGTTGATCGTGATCAACTGTACATGTTCGATCAACGACGATAGTATGGCTTCTTGCATATAGCGATAAGTTATTGTAGGTTTTAAAATGCAAAACACAGCGACGAGAGTTTTAGTGTGTACTTTTCGCGTGCGTCATATATCCGCACGTATTATCTGCAGTTCTGTATTTTGTTGTTTCGATGACCGCTGGTGTTGCGTGTTATTCGAACGTTTTTGGTGTTTCATTGATCACTGGTGTTGCGTTGTTTACAAATTAGCAAATATAACTATATTGTCGGTCGAAACGAATATTTAAATCTGCCGTAGACCTTATTGTCATGTGGCTCGCTGAAATTTTTTGTTCTACGGCAGTTTCATCCAATACTTTCAGTGAAACCCGTACGAAAGTCGCAGTCAGTGGTTCCCGGGCAAGGTTTGTGGGTTCGATATATTATTATCGGTGAATTAATTGTAATCATATTATCACGTGTGTAATAAAGTTTATCAAAATTGTAATGTTCAAAACATAAATATTATTTTTTGTTATTAGTAAATGCAGATAAACCGACGCGCTCTGGTTATCCATAATTCAACAATTAAAAGAATGATACAGTCATACAGAATACAGATTACAGATAGTATGATTAAATTTGAATATTATAATTTTTGTTCTGTACTTCTGTCTAACGTCTGTAACCTATGTAAAGACCGGATTAAGGATCTATTGGGCCCCGGGCCTGAAATTTCATATGGACCATATAACAAAACATGCTTTATAAACTTGCTCACTATGCTCGCAAAAAATTACATTTTTTGAAACTATTTCACAGATATAAATTACTGTAAAATTTTACAATAAGGGTAAAAATGAGTTAATATTCGTATATAAACAAAAATTATTGTATCAAATAATTTTTTTCTTGCTTTACTTAAAGCCAATTCTTTTAGCACTTTATTTAAGTCAATTGATTTTAACAAATCATCCTCAGAATATAAAACCATTTGTATATCTATATTTTCTTGTGTTTGAATGGTTTGGTTCTATACATATTTTTTATTTTAGTTAATTTTGAAAAAGCTCTCTCAGCAGAAAAATTAGCAACAGGAATTGTTAAATATATTTTTAAAGATGTAAATATATAAGGAAATACTTCTTCAAGTGACAGATTTCTAAACAAGTCAAATAATTTGATAATGTCAGTTGAATTAAAAGACTGTTGAAAAAGCCTCCAGTATTCTCCAAACTGAACAAGTTCGTTTAACAGTAGAATCTACATAATTTGTATACATTGAAGTATAGTTTGTGATACTCAAATTAATTTTTTTATTAAATTTTTAAGTTATTGAGTTATAAATAAAATAAATTACAGTATAATATTTGTATTTGAGAGAGCCCTGGTTGGACTCCCCTTTAATCCAGCCATACCTGTTTTAAGTCATTAAGTGTTAAACTGTTAACTGGCATCCACAAATTTACAGTCTATTTATATATCGTTTTATACATCTTCTTCTAGAACTAAAAATAATGTTTATTTCTCTGTATTTGATTGTAAATCATACTATACAATAAATATTAAATAATAAATCACTGCGATTGTTTTTAATATGTTTGTCTATCCTGATTTCGCGGCCATTTTGACAACGGCTACAGTGCTTCTTGTGTTATCTAATTTTACCAATTCTAATACATTTGAGCACCCATCATTTGTTTCCTTTGTTGGAACAATTAATATAATAATAATAATCGCAATTATGTCAGTTTACGTGTCCAATTTTTATTTACGCGAGTACGTTGTCCAAACCAATCGTCTTTGTCAAAGGCGGTCGACATGCTAACATTTTGATAACAGAGCCTGGTTTTCTTTTTGTCAATATAGCGTTCATAAACTTGGATATAGTCAAATTTAATTGTGTCTGCGTATTTTCCCTTTATTTGTTATATAATTTATTTAATTAATTATTCTTTTTTTGTTTTTGTTTTTTTTTTTTTTTTGGGGGGGGGGGGGGAATAACAACAGAGTAACAAATTATAAGGGTACCTTAAATTATTTTGTTTATTTATTCTCGTTTTGAATTATAATTATTGTTTGGTTTTATGTGTGGTATTATAATTATTCTTGCCCACCAATAAAAGGCTTCTAAGTCGTGCCGAATTAATATATATATATATTTTTTTTGTTTTGAGTATTAATATTATTTATTTCGCAATCTATTGTCGTAGATTAACATTAATATCTAGTCGTTTACATACAATATTTTAAAATATGTATACATTTAGTATTTAAAAATTATTTAGCGACCATATAGTCGTAAAATTTTATTTATTTTCAATTATTTATTATTATTAAAAAATATATTATTTAGTGCAAATTCTTTATTAAGTATATAGTCGACTTCGATTTTTATTTTGTTGCGTCTAGTTCGAATTTCAAGTTCCAGGAGATAGATATAATTGGGCATTAACTTTTGAATGATATTGGACATAGTTCTGACAAACATTTTTTGCATGTAGATTGAATTGTAATGTAATGTATATGTAATTTGCATATAGTTAGTTAGTGCTTTATTTAGCTCATTTTTTGAATTTCTCAAAAGTTTTTCTTTGGGAGAAGAAAAACTACCAAAAAATGACGAAAATACGTCAAAATTGATGGAAATCGTAATTTTGACAAAATTAATTTTAGATTTTTAGGATAACTACAAAATAACTCGTAATGCAATTTTGAACATAGGGACTTGTAAATCTTTTTTAGTATTCTCATATTACACACATGGTAAAGTTTTGAAATGGCTTATCAGTATAATATATTATATTATATCCAGTTTTGCTCAGAATCGTATTTTTTAATGCAATATTATTTTATTCAAATCGTAGTTATAATAAATCACTTATTTCTCCGAGGACCATTGGGACGAAGGAGGAACGTCCGGAATCGTCCTTTCCGCTGTTTTTGTTGTTCTTATATTTTGACATTAAACCTATAACGCCGGGTTCACCTCCACTTCAAACGCGCAAAATGTTTTCAACGTCGCTACCATGTTCGGCGCGTTACTTTATTCTTAAACCTTATTTTTGTAGATATTTACACAATTCAATTGTCATTTATAACATATTCCAAATTTCTAACTCTCATATTTTATTTAAAAAACCGTATAAAATATATTATGTGCCTATATATATATAATATAATGTTTTCTTACTATTAATAATATTATCAAATACATCTATATAATTAAATATATTATTATTACACACCGAAAGAAATGAAATATAATTATAGTGTCTTTATTTTAATTTTATATGAGGTACATAAAATATTATGTATGATGATTATTGTTATGAAATTATATAAATATAAATGCAGTATAGAGGTACGGAAAATAATACAACTTAATTTCTCATCAATTTCAGATAAAACTAAAGTAACAACATTCCACTTAAACAACCGATTGGTAAAATACAAACTTCAAATTCAATTTGGTGGTAAAAGACTTGAATATGATCCAACTTCAAAATACTTAGGAGTGATGCTTAATAGACAATTAACCTTCAAACAACACATAGAGAACACTGCTGCTAAACTTAAGACGCGAAACAACATAATCCACATACTAGCTGGCCCAACCTAGGGAGAATATCGTTCTTGGCGCAGAATATGCCTCTCGAGTATGGTTAAATAGTTTGCATTGTAGAAAGATTGATGTTCAGATGTATCACTCCATGCGCATTATCTCTGGCATTGCCAAATCCACACCATCAGAATAGATTCCGGTTCTTTGAAAAATTTTACCCCCCTCCATATTCGACGTAAAAAAAGTCACACGCAGAGATTGGTTAAAATATCTATCAAATATATCCCTTCCACTTCACCAAGACACGTTAAACCATAATCCTAGACTGAAATCTAGAAAACCTGAGTATGTATCTTCAGCCAAATTCATTGAAAATCAGTATGGTTGCATAGAAGAATGGAAGCTAGAGTAGAAGAATCCTAGTATAAATAACAGCACCCTGATATAGAGCTTGGATATTCCGTTTCCTAGACAACTTCATTCAACAAGAATGGGTAACGCTTAATGGATTACACACAGGATAGATGCTCCATGAATGGAAAATGAGAGAATATCCAGACTGTGACTTTAGTTACTCAGTGCATTCCATCTCCCACATAATAAATAATGTCTCTCCATGCCTTTTAGGGTACAATGGAAGAACACCACTAAGCTACCGAAAATGCAGTATCATATTTAGTGACCTAATTTAGAAGTGTGTAATAGGTATTCAGTTATAAAATGTTCTCTGTTTTCGTAGACACACGGTTTATTAAACAATTTAAATAAAGATACTCTTACATTTAAAGCATGCGATATATGTATTATTATTTTAAATTCAGTTGCTTCAATACTTATGAAATTTTTATAGAAAATATAGACAAATGTTTTACAATTTCAAATGAAAGAAACAATAATAGTAATATATGGATGAATATTTGCTACGAAGTACGAATCATAGTGCAACCTAAAAGGAAAATGGCATAAAAATATATTTGAACAATTTATATATTTCAACTGTAGGTAATTATCTATATTATTATATATTAAAAATTAATATCTGTACTAAAAATATTACTTTCATTATAATTTAATTTTTCTGGATCTGATATCATATAAAATAATATACATACATATTAAATAGTTATATTATTTGATATAATAAATAACATAATATAATATATAAAAACATACTTTTACTAAAAATTGGTTTAAATATTAAAATTATTATTATTTATTTCCTATAACAGCATTTTAATACGTACGAGTTTATAATAGTGGAGACGAGAACGAGGTTTTTTGGGACAGGTGTCCTATCACGCTTTGGGAGTGGGTGGTTGGTGGCCGGATGCTATATGTAAGTATATAAGCAGAACATAACTTCACAATTGCAAAGCGGTATATGTAAGTGCGATAATCAGATAAATGATAATCATTTCAAAGGTATTTGAGATTTTATATAATTTAATTTTCTGTTTTGCGTAACAATGATTTCAGCCCTATTCCTTGTAATATAAACATTAGAAACACAGCACTGAAAAACGTGTTAATTTATTATCCAAAACTTCTGTACTAAAGAGGTAAAGAAATCAAGAATATTTAAATTTTTTTTATGGTTTATGGAGGGGGGGATAGTTAGGCCAAATACTCAGCTGTCCCTCTAACTTAAAATGTTCACGCCGCCACTAGTTTTTCATAAATACCTATAGTATATTCTTTATTATTTGAATATTTTATAATATTAAAATTTAAATGATGAACTATTTCAAAATATGTTGATTACCAAATTTTAAGATTTCATTAAGATTCTAATATTTGATAATTAGTTTTACTTTCTTAGTAAAAAAAAAATTTTGGTAATTTTAAATACATTGTATTCAATTACTTTAAATTATAACTATATTCAATTTTTTACGAAAAGCAAACTCGTGGTAATCGGATTATTATTTCAACTAAAAAAAGTGGCATTGTACACATGATGAAGGCAGGAAAACCCCATCCGAAATTATCATTCGTTACAGTATTATATATTTTATAGAATGTGTTTAAAAGTATAAAACACAAGAGAAATATCTTTTAAGGGAGAAACATAATATATTAGGAATCCCTGATAGTATTTAATAATTCATTCAACATTATTTTAATAAATAATAAATAAACACAACAAAAAAGATGTACTTATTGTGTCCTGTATATTATTCCTAACTGAAAAAAAAAATTATTATAATAATATAGAATAATAAAAAATTAGGTAGTTTAAGATATTTTAATATCAAACTTATGCTTTGAAGTTTACATTTAATAATAGTATCTACTCAGTAAATAATGATTTTATGATTTATAAGTTTATTTTTATAATTTTAGTTTTAAATATCTAGATTAATCTAATCTAAATCAATTTTATATTTGTATTTTTTTTTTTTTTTTAAGATAATATTTAATTCAATAAAGACAACAAATTTTACAAAACTATATTTTTATTAAGTTATAGTTGTATTATGTCATATTATCTATACAGATTAAATTTCTAAATGTAATATCTCCGTGAAAAAAGACTTTTAAATGCAGATTTTTTAATTTTTTAATTTTTTTGGGGGATAAAGCAAGAGAATACCTGTATTATACTTTATTATCAAGTTTTAAACGTCAAGTAAAAAATTAAAAAATTTAACTTTTTATATTTTAAATTATGTGCAATTTAAAAATAGCTAGTTATATACTGATACTGCTAATTTTTAAGAAAAAAATATTGAGTATTTTTAAGTCTAAAATTAGAATTTATAAGTCAGCCTAAACTAACTTATCTTTAATATTCATCTCCACGTTTAAAACTACATTAAATTAATAGAAGTACCTGTTATATGCTTTGTCTATTTAAATTAACAATACTCCATAAAACCACAAAAGTACACTTAAAAATCGTCATTCTTCATGAAGATATTAGTATATTACTAATAATGAAAAATGATTTAATTTCTAAAAGTGATATTTTCTAAATAGCTTAACAAACCTGACCTAAATATATTTTTAATTTTAATTTTTTTTTAATATAATTAGAGCAGTTCGTTTGCACCTCAGTGTAGGTCATTAAGCCTAGAGGGATTAGGATTAATGTACTCAAAATAATGCTATCTGTAAGATTAAAGCCTAATTATATCCATTTAGTATGCAAAGTTGTTGTTCGTTGATTTTTAATTATGGGGATTATGAGGAATTTTAAATGTATTATAATTATATTTATAATTTTTCACTTTCACAGTGAAGTATTTTTATTGTATTTTTATATGAGTGTTTATACATTTTATTTCAATATAACCTTGTCTAAATATATTACATTACAAAAAAAATAAGTACCAAGATGATACAATTTTCTACAAAAAGTATACCCTGTTTGTGGTAATCGGACCAATATTTCTACCCGAAAAAATGTTTCGAACATAAAAAAAAATCTTTGTAAAAACAATGTATTCCTCGGTCAGCTCAGAATCTAAAAATTATAAATTTAACTTTTTATATTATTTCCTCACTAAGTTAAGTTCTTTTTTTAAAATTAACTTTTAACTTTTAAAATAATTTAACGAGTTAAGAAATTAATTAAATTGCCCAACCTTATAAATCGGCAACATTGGATATATGGATGAGTATAATATGTTGTACTAATATTTCAGACGCAAGTAGGTTATAAAAAAAGTATTTGGTACGCAAATGAGCTATATCCCAATAAATATAAATTTCTAAAGCGTTATTATTTAAAACTTAATTGGTATTTCAAGATATATGTATATAACTGTGGATAAGTTTTCACATAATATTCTGACATATCTATTATTTTATTATCACCATTTAAAAATAAAATAATTAATTAAAAAAAATAGAGATTATATTTTAATTGTACTGTATTAAAGTTATCATTTAAATATTTTATGGAGTAATTTATACTCTATAGTCTTAATATAAAATATAAATAATGTATTGTATAATATTATATAACGATTGTTAATAATATATTGTTATATCTTTACGTACATGCCAATTCACCATCATTACGTACTAATAACATAATATTATGAAATATTTATATAGTATAATATTTTACTATGTCAAATGTATTCTCATAAGTAGTTTAGAAATATATGTTCTGAAAGCTCTTTCCAATCATAACCTGAGAGGAGTTTTGTGACGCCCGAACATCTACGTACTGAAATTTCCCCCCAGAAACAGAACGAAACATAATGGGACCGCGGGCAATTGACGGATTTTTTGTAATCTAATCCACATCCATTGATTGAGGAACACTCAGCCAATGATTTACATAACAAACCGCGTTGTACCATTGAAGGTAAGTCAGTAGAACAAGCAAGTTTTATTTTTTTAATAGAGTTATGGAAATGAATATAAAATGATAATTGGATTTATTTGTTACAAGTTATATGTATATATATTTTCTATTCTTCTTCTTCTTTAGTTTCGACCTTTAAGACCATGCTGCTGAATACAAATCTTGCCATATGTCTCTGTCCTCTACAGCTTCTCTCCATCTGATTCCTGGTCCTATCGTTTTTATACACTTTTTCACACATTCTTTTCATTTCAACCTGGGTCTCCCTAAAGGTCTTTTCCCTATAGGTTCTTCCTTGATTGCCTACCTTACTAGGGATCCTTTCTTACGCCAGGCATGTCTCCCTCACATTAGTCATATTTTTATGATCTCCTAAACTATATCAGGTCTCTGTAATAGCATTTGGAGTTTATAATTATGCAATTTTCTTCATTCATTTGTTTAACTATCAAGGATCGGTCCATATATTTTTCTTAAAACTTTCCTCACATATACCTCTAGTCTCTGTTCTTCGGCTTTTCTCAGTGTCTACGTCTCAGAACCGTACAGGACAATAATCCGTAATAATGTCATATACATTCTTATTTTAAGATTTTTAGAGTCGGTTCTAGATTATAGTACTTTTTCTAATCCGTATAATCCCTTATTAGCTAGTTGTATTCTCGACGACACCTTTGTCTTAAGTTCATTAGTAGTGAGTAATAATCGATCCTAGATATTTAAATTGAAACAAAGAAGCAAGTAATATATTTAGATATGAAAAACAAAAATATACAAAAGAGGTATTAGGGGAAGCTGATTATAGAGTAAATAGAACCCGACAACTATACCAGATAAATTCAATTAGAAGAGGGTACAAAAGACATAATAAGTTTTTTGAAAATGACGATGGTTTCATAGTGACAGATCAAGACAAAGCATTGGAAAAATTGAGACAGTATTTTGGATTATTACTTAATTGTGAAAACCCAGTCGAGACATTTGCATGTATACCAACGAAACGTAATAACACTAACTATCTGACCCCATGCAAAGAAGAAATATTACAACAACTTAACAGGATAAAAAACATAAAAGTCATGATAAAAACGGAATCCAAGGAGAAGTACTAAAAAACCTGGATGAGAAAAAAATAGAATACATAGTATTCTAGAGAGTATTTGGTATGAAAAAGACTTCCGAAGGACTGGGGTACCGCATTAGTTTGTTCTATTCACAAGAATGTAGTAATTAAAGGGGTATAGACTTACTAAATACAACGTATAAAGTTCTAGCATACTGTATAGTGGATAGAATAATGCTCATAGCAGAGACTTTACTAGAAAACTATTATGGAGTATTCAGGCTCAATAATCTATAATGGATTAGATTTTTGTAATAAGACAGATCCTCTAAAAAAGGTGGAAATATAATAAGGATATACACATTTTTTGTGGATTTTAAAAAAGGTTAGGTTAAGGTAAGATAAGGTCTCCGACAAGGGGATACACTATTCCCAGTATTGTTTAACCTGGCATCAGGAAAAATAGTACGAGCAATGAACGGTTCAGAAGAAATTACGTGGGGATAGATAACAATAGAACTCTTAGCATATATGGACGATATCGTTCTCCTAGAAGATAATATCGAGATGATAAAACGTCTGGGGAAAAAATTTATAAAGGCCGCGGAGAAAGTAGGATTAACCGTTAAACGATGATAAGACGGAATACTTGATTTTCAGCCAAAGTAACAGAAGTATAGACTAGAACAATATATTGAGTTAAAAGTACATACATATAGAAAAGTATCACAATTTAAATAATTTAAGATAGATATATATATATAAATTATTAAAATTGGAGACAGTGATTTATATGAGGGTGACTAAGGTGGGGGAGGGGGGAAATACTTGGTATGGTGTCTGGTGTTATCTGACTCGTATGGTGTCGAATTCTTGGATGCAGTAGCTTTTATTTTGTGACGCAGAACGACCACTGGCAACCCATTATTATTCTCCATCATTTTGGTTGAAGGACGAATAACTAAGGAAAAGTTGAATCAAATTTATTATAAAATCGTCGTAATAATACTGTCGTATATTAGTTGTATTTGTTTTTATCAGCCATCGGGGTTTTCACGATGCCTTGTTACGATAAAAAAAAAAAAAATGTCTCATTATCGTTATTGGTTGTAGGATGGTATAGAACTTCCATTATTTGGAACATGGATACACTACGGTCTCGCACTGGTATTCAACAACGTGACTATGGCAGACGCCAGCACCCACTGTAACGATTCATCGTCATAAATATGATATTGAAGGAAAAGGAAATGGGAAATATACACATAGATATTAATTCGGTGACGTTACAAACTGTTCTCGAGACGGAATTGGTCCGGGTTTTCTTGAAACTATTTGTAAATTATGTGGAATTAAAAGTAATAAAAATGGAAATTTCTCGTTTCACTCCATCATTGTATGAATCGACCTTCAATATAAATTTAAGTTTATATGGTGTAGTACAATATAATGTTTACCATCAAAATGATCATATAATTTTTATAAATTTATTTATCAAATAGTAATTATACTATTATACTTTTTTTCTAATAATTTATTATGTAAAGACAGCATTCTTACCTACTAATGTTCTATTTACTTGCGAATCTAAGATCCAATAATTACAATATAAATTATTAAATACAAATAATTTTTAGATCATACTTCTACTATGGATGGAGCCATAAACAAATTATTTGATTCCAAAATAAATTAGCAGCAAAAACCACTATTGTGCATGCGCAATAATAATGCATTTGAAATATTGAACGTGATAAAAATTCAACAATAGGTACCCCGTGAGTATGCTGTGGTTATAAAGATACGAGATGTGACGAGGAGCAACGAAATGTGACGATATGCCATATGCATGCACTATAGAACATTTAGCGGCCAAAAAGAGATGATCCTGGTGACATTTATACTACACAAGTTTAATATATTTAGCTCAATCCATAGTAAATGATCTAAGCAAATAATAATATATAATTAACTAAAATAATATTGGGAACGGTTATAATCATGGTTTAAGATATAGATTATACATTTGATGAAAAAGCCTAATGTACAACTATTATACTACTAAAAAATCAAATAATGTTCCTACCTAATTTTCAATTAAATAAATTCATTAAAGCAGTGGCGGAACTATAATCTTTGAGACCCGTGGCCGTGGGCATTATTTTTTATAAGCCCATAATATTAAGAAATAGTAGAGAAACCTAGTATACTAAAAAGAGATAAATTTGTTAATTTTTCTAACATAATATATTGTAAATTTATACAATATGACAAGTATGCGATATGAATATTAATTTATCAAGTGAAAAATAAATAAATATTATACAAATTAAAATATAATTAATTTAAATGGTTATGAACACGAAATAAATTAAATATTTTAAATTAAAGATTATTTAATTGTCTGATATCACTGTGTGATATCATATTTACCCTTAACATTCTTGGTAAAAAATAAAAATTATTGTCTTAATACAAGTATTCAACGAGGTCCTTTTCTCGACAAGGCCCGTAGTAAATTCCACCTTTCTATACAGAGGGTCTCAGATTTATTAACTAATTGGAATATTTCCGTGAAAATTAAAAATTTTGAATGTAGTTTTTTCAAATTATTATTTAGGAAACAGACTATGATATTACCTTTATTACTTGTTTAAAAAAAGCGTCTCTTAAAAAATTAAATAAATAACTCTTTTTTTTTAAGTTATGTACAATTTTAAGATAGCCATTTTAAAGAGTATACTTGTATGATAATTTTGACGTGTCGATCTCTTAATTAAATCAAGATTTATATTTTAAGGAATTTTTCTTAATTATTGGAAAACTCATATTTCTGACGTCATTATTATAGCGTATATATTGTGTGAAACTGTGATAAAAATGTTTCAATCATAATATTATTATGATATTGTTGTAGCTATAAAATTCATAAATAATAAAGATATAATTATTTATAATAATATTTTGTAAGCACTGAGAGCGTTTACAATAATATTGATAAAATAAATTTTACATGCCATGATACTAAAATATTAAAAATATTGAAAATTATGATGTCAGGAATATCATTTCTCGAATAATTTAAAAACTTAAAAAACGAAATCATGATTAAATTAAGAGATCGCCACGTTAAAATTATCATATAAATATACTTTTTAATATGGGATCTTCAAATTATATATAACTTAAAGTTTGTTTTTTATTTTTTTATAAGACGCCTTTGTTTAAACAAGTAGTAAATATAATATTATAGTCCGTTGCATAAATACTTTTATTATAATAATATTTTGAAAATAAACTTTATTAAAAAATTTTAATTTTTCGCAGAGATATTGCAATAAGTAAATAGATCTAGGATACCCTGTATATGTTGTTCCACCTCTGCATTAAATTAATCAAATGTTTTAGTTTATAAACTGATATTGAATAATATAAAATTATTTGATTATTCTCATAGGTAGTTTAAACATATGGTAAAATTTTGGAACGGAATATCTGTATAATTTATTATATATCTGACCGAGTTCGCTGAGAATTGTATTTTCGAATACCATATCATTGCATTCAAACCTTAATTATAATAAACAACTAATTTATCCGAGGACCGAAGGGACAAAGGAGGAACATTTAAAATTGACCGGAAAGATGTGCACATCGTAAAAATTAGTCACCCACAAAATTGAAATACATAAAGTATTTTTGATACCTTCGCTATGAAAAACAATCGAACAAGTCACAGAAGCAAAGATCCTGGAAGAGCGCTTGATTATGCTTGAAGTGAGCATATCGCACTTGGTCGATGCGCAATAATTACAGTACCACACATCCGAGCAGCTGCGCGTGCACGCGTTTGACGTCAGCACTCGATATATCTCATGCGATACAGGTGATTTGTTCGTTTAACAGCCTTATCAGCAAGAGCATGCGTATGTACCATACCGGGACCACTAGAATATATTAGCTGTACAGGAACGCTCGGTATTAATATCATACGAGGACCTAAGAGCCGCGCGGTCGTCCCATCCTGAATTCGCAGGAAAGGCAAAGGACCCAGTCTGATTTCTGAACAGCTCGTATGATATCCTTACGAAGGATTTTATACACACATTAGAGTAGTCACGCGCAATCGAGCTGCAAATGAAAGGAGCTGCCAGGTGGCAATTCATCAAGGTGCATGACTTTTGACTTAGAGCGAATTTTCATACAATTTTGACAACGGTGAAATTGGACGCAATTGCATGCAGATATCGTGTCCACTCGATAATCACCAACACATTATCCTAACCAAATTTGTGCAGGTGAAAATCAACTAGCGCGGTGCATTAACGCCGGAGACCGAATTAGTCAACATTTTTGCGAACCTCGAGCGAGACGAATATCATACGTACATTTGGCTATATTATCTGGCAACGTTTGCGGGTTGCATCGGATCATGCTAGATTCCGTAGTTAACGGACAAGCCCATCCTGAAACGCGAACCCGCGGTGCAAAATCGTCCGTATATTAAATTTCGTGAGAGATCACCTGACACCGATCTACGCGGCTGCCTACACAATTCAATGACACTGAGCACCTGTAGTTATTGCGGCGAGTTACAGTGAAAGTGTCCTCACAAGCCCACTGTATCGGAAAACAGCTGGAGACTCAACCGAGTATTACGAAGGACAAAATTGAGCAACAACAGCCACGTTTTCATATTTTATAGTAGGCAAGATTATGATATTTGGCTGGTTAAAGTTTGTGTTTTGGTTTAAACACGGAAAGTTAAGTTGATGTTTACATTACTTGACTGGAGTAAAATATAAATTGAAAAAATTATGGTGTAAATTATCCACGCAATTACTTAAACTTATACATTATAATTAATTAATGAAATAAAATAATTACATAGAAGTTTGCAAAACATTATTGGCTTATATATGTAATCTAAAATATAAAAATATTTATATATTTATATATATATTCTTTAATTTAAATAATTTATGTGTTATTACAAAACAGTAATGTAACACATGTACATTGGACAATAAAATCGATTTGTATAGTCATTAAGAGCTAAAGCGCCAAATGTTAATATCGACTGCATTCAAAAAGGAGGAAAATGATTAACAAAAAAAAAGTACCTAACTACTTTGCCTCAATAGAGTTCGCTGTTAAGCTTTCAATTACCAATATATAAAAATATGATATGGTAATATTAATTTATCGGTCGATTACTGGATCTGGTAGATTAACTAAACAGCTGATATCTCTTATTACTAATTAGTAATTATAATTAAACTAATTATAATTTAATTTAATTAATTTATAATTTAACTAATTATAATTAAACTAAGTACTAATTATAATTAGTTTAAAATCATATAGTCTTCACCTTCAAGTTAAAACAAATACAACTACTATTTAACTATGTATGCCCTGGCATTGATAAAATTAATGTTGGGCAAAAAATAGTTAGTATTATAATCGATCACATTATATATAAGATGGACGGGTTTGATATAATTTATGACTATTTATTTTAGACCATTGATACCCAAACATTAAACCTAAACGAAAGATAATTTTACATTAACAAATTATTGTGTAAGTTATTTTACAAATTTTGTTAAGATAAGAAAATATTTTGTTTTGCTTTAATTTTTAAGTACGTGTAGTTGAGATATTACAATATTACCAGCCGTGAGATTTAAATTTAAAATGTGTTTTGTATCCATTCTCATATTAGAAATAAAGAGTACTCTTGTGTAATGTTTTTTATGATGTAACCCCTTTTTAGTCATAGTTTACTGCATACTAATTATATTGAAATTAAAAGTAGCATTATTACATTTTAATATTTTACCACTTAAAATGTTAAAAGTGGGTAAGAGACGCTCACAATTGTATTCATTAAGTCTGAAAAATTTGCCAGTCACATTTCTAGTTAGTAGGAAACAAACCTGAAGAGTTAAACCAGTATCGACATAGTAGATGAAGAATAATCGTATAAGTCTATCGTTAATTAATGTACCGATGAACAATTTATTTTCATTATTCTATTTAGTTATAATGGTATATGTTTAGAAAAATAAACAATAATTCGAAAAGCCAGATTTATTGTTTGATCAGTGATCAATGATCACAAAATACACGAAATATGTACTAAAAAACAACAAATGGACACGTTCTTTAAAAATAATTACAATTTACAGAAAATAAATAAGTATACATTAAATTATTATACAAAATTAACAAAAATATAAAATTGAGGCATAAAATATTCAATTTAATATGATAAATTCATACAGAAATTAAGAACGATTTTAGAAAGAATCACAAAAAAAAAATCGTATAATATTTACATGGATATATTTAATTAGTAACTTTAATCATATACGTCTCCTTTATGGTATTTTTGGTTGAAAGGAGAGACGTTAAAAGCATACATAGATGTCTAAGGTGTTTACAATTTATGTTATAGGTAATATAAAATGTACAAAAACACATAATTCAGTATAAAAAAATCATACAATGACATAAAATGCCATTACGTATGTCACAAAAATAATTTTATTTAATTAATATGACATTTTTTTTTACTATTTCCAGTGTACATGCATTTATTATTTTATATTATTATATACTTACCAACGATTGCAAATTGCTCTATATATAACGCAAATCTCATATAACCTTATAAAATAAAAATAATTATTTTTTAAATTTAATTTATTTTCATAAATTTATTCTATAATTTACAGACCAACTTTCTAAGTTTAAGTTAATTTAAAATGTAGTATAATTAATATAGTTAAAGTTAGCCATAATAAATTAATAGCTCAAATTAAACCAAAAATACATAATATTTATTATAATGTGTATTACACAATATAATAATACAACATAATATTACATAAAGAATAAATACATATAATATGTTGATTGAGTATTAAGTTGATTGTCCCAACTTTTAGATAAAAACATGATATACATATAATAGCAATATCTTAAATAAACTCGAAATGATTAATAATAACTACGTTATAATTTGATATTTTTATTAAATATACATAGTAAATACAATATTAGTAATTTGCTTTGTATAAAACAAAAGTGTATTCCTAAACAATTTATGCATATAATTATACATTTCTTATTACTAAGATATTGTTTGACTTTAGTATTATGATTAATATCTTCTAATAAAATTTATTTATTTTTTCATATGGCATGTTATTGATGTATAGGAGGTAAATAAAATATAAAAAATAAAATAAAATATAATAACAATATAAAATTAATAGTAATAATACACATACGAATTAATAGAAATAAATAAATAAACAAATAAACTACAATATTAGTAATAACAATAATTATAAGTAGGTTCTAAGTACTGCTAAGCGAATGGCAGGGTAACATAGCTAATTTAGCGCTTCCTGATTGCCTTTGTGTAGCCCTAATGTTCATCCACTAAACATGGTGTAACGATGACAATATTATACCCGACGTGTCATTTTACATCTCCTTAGCAATTTACAAAATATAGGCTAGACACGGTTGAACAGAACACGACACTCAATGAGTCGAGTTTTAACAATCTTAACGAGCGGTCGTCTAAGTTATACGTATTTTTGTATTTCATTTAAATTAAATTATCAGTGACGTCAAGCTCGTCTCGTACTCCCCTTCACCTGTGGTCAATAATAAACTATCCTCCAACAACAGGGTTTCTCAGGTGATAGTGTATTTGTTTATTGATAATATTATTTAATATATTGGTTTTGTTTTCGTTGCCAAAATTGTTGTTTGTGTCTGTGGAAGCAGGTCATAAGTTTCTAGGACATGTTAAATATAAATAAGAAACCTTTGTTTCATATCGGTCTTACGACCCGGTTCAAAATACCGATTAGTGTAGTAGGAAATAGTCAGCCGACTGCTCCTTAACTGGATAGGATTTGATATATCACATTGACGAACACCGTAGAACCTGAGGGAACGAGGGCGTAGCGTTGCAATGGTTTCTGGACATTCCTCTACAATATGTCTAATGGTTTGGGCTTGACCGCACTTGCGAAGATGTGAGTCCACCATCCCATTTATGCATTAAATACTTGCATTTACCCTGACCGGTTCTGATGCGGTTAAGTGTAGTAAGCAAATGCGTATTATTCTACTTCTATGTTCGTACAATTTTTTAACATCCATATAAGATGTCTAGATTTCAGTCTATTGTTTGGTGCATTATATACGTCATCATAAATTGGGAGGCTTGGAGTAATATGTATTTTCTGGGTCATTTTTAGTGTTGCTGAGTACCTGTGAACTTCTAGTGAGACTATATACAATAGAACTGGAGCCACTGCAGCTTAGTTAATTAGACATATCCTTTTATTAACTCATTTTTTGATTAAAGTGAGCATCGACTTAATAAGTGTGAGCAGGGAGCTGCCCATACTGCGGCGCAATATTCTGCAACACTGTAAACTAATGCCAAATCAGTAATACGTAGGACATTCACCTTACATACCTAGCTTGTTCCGGCTAGTTTGCTGATGACATTATTTCGAAGTTTTATCGTGTCTGTGGCCCCTTCTAGATGTTGTTTTAAAGTTAAAGATCTGAAAAGTTTAATGTCTATTTTGTATTTTGATGCACTATCGCTCGGTATGATATCACCATCCACTATCAGGTTTAATTTATTTTCTATTGTTCAGGTGAAAAATAATGTTGACTTACCTGGGTTAAGAGTAAGGTGCCAGGATTTGAAGAATCTATGCACTTTAGTTAAGTATTTTTTCCAGCTCTTCGAAAGTTTCTGCATGGGCTACTAAACCCACATCGTCCGCGTACATGAATTTCATTGATAATTTTTTTGACATTTCTTTGGTGCTTGTTATATCAGCTGTATAGACATTAAATAAAATTGATGAAAGGACAGATGCCTGGGGAAGACTTTTCTGGAGGTATTTGTACTTACTTCCTTTTTCGTTAAGGTCTACTCGGAATTACCTGTCCGTTAACATAGTCGTATTCAATGAGTCGTAGAGTGATTTTAAATTTTAGAATGTTTGCTAGTCTTAGAATTAACCCTTGCTTCCAAAACGTATCGTATGCATAAGTATATAATTTGTACACCACAAAAATCCGGGAAATTGGTTTGTAGTTTTTTGGATCTCTTCCTATTTTACTGAGTTTCAAAATAACAATTACCTTAGCTTCACGCCATACTTTAGGTAAAGTAGTTGTGTTCTTGATGTGTGAGCAAAGGTTAGTGATCCACCTTTTAACTTTTTGTCCTAGATGTTTAATGAACTTTGGTCATCCGCACTAGTGTCTTTAACATTCTTTAATATGCTCAGGGCCACCTCGATGTCTGCAGTATTAAAGTCTTGCCTAAGTTCAGATATTTTTGCACAACTACTGAGTATTGTTTTTTATTCATATTTATGAATGTGAACTTTCATTTTTTCATACTTTATTAGTTTTATATTCGAAGTTTTAAATAAGATGTTTGAAATTTCTGTATATAAAGGCTGCACGGCTCTTAGTTTTATTAGCTTTCTCTGCTGGAATTGGTGAAATCCAAATTATCCATGGGCAACGCTTTCTTTTTTTATCATCTAGTAGTCCAATCGATCTATTTGCTGTGACTTCGCTTCTGTGGTTTTCATAGTCATGGAGTAAAGTCTCACATTCCTTCCTCCAATAGAGAGTATAGCTATATATTTTTTCTATGAGTATTGATTTTTTAGCAGCTGTTTTAGGATTTTACAAATGAAATTTGCCGCCTTTAGTTTTATTTGGTTTATACTTTCCTCAACATATTTTGTGAAAGCGTGCCAATTTGCTTTGCGTAAATTCAATATTGGCATGGGTTGATTGTCAATCGACGGTATTATAATTCCGACGGACGTGATTATTGGGCAGTATTGACTTCTCAGAAATTTGTTTTTATTACACAGTGTATACTAAGTGGTAGGCCACCTTGATCTTTGGACACGAAACATAAATCCAGAGATATTTTTGTGACTAATCTCCAGGATTTAAAAGTGCTACCCTGTTCAGCAACAGATATCAACTTAAATCGGTTTGTGGCAGCCCAGTTTAAAAGTAATTATCTTTTTTTCATTATTGGCCATACGGCTCGTATATCCCAATTCCGTACTATAAGAATTAAAGCCTCCTATATATTATATTGAGGGATGTTGACAGTTTGATTTACTGATAATACGAGTGGCTCCTAGTTAGGCTAAGACCTGGTATAGTAAATAAGCATCAGCTATCCTATAAAGCATAAAAAATCGTTATCCCATCTCCAATTTACTTCATATTACATATAGAACATACCACCTTCATGAACAGCCGATACGACTCGCAGAAAATCTAAAACGCCATATTTTAGTTCCAACATTACAACGACCTCCCGGTGCGTCTACTTAGGCGATCACTCAGGAGTGGCACGACTGAGCCATGAGTTTTATGAGCCCGTGGCAGCATAGTGCTAATTTCATCCCAATATTTGTACTAATTCTAAATATATAGATTTTACCCGAATCTGTATTTCATAGTTGCGCCTCTTTAGAACCAGTACAGCCCGTCGCAGTCGCTTTTTCCTACTGTGCGGATACATTACGTGCCCCCTGATAAAGTATATATTTAAAATAAGAATACTGGAAACATCAATAAATTTACGTGATTATACAAAAACCATACATAGTTATTACTTCATTGTCTTCATTTGATATTAGTGCAGTGTTTCAGATATAATTACATTACAATAATTTTAGACAGCATTGTATTAAAACAATGAGTTAGCTTATGTTTGACGTTTCAAATATAATTTACAAAATATCAGATTTACCTAATAGAACACTAACTGTATGAGATTTTTAACATGCTTAAATTATACAATTAATACTATAATATTAGTTACTAATTAATAAATATTAAAACAGTTTATTTGAAAACAAATTTCAATTACTTATATCAGTAGTTGCTTATAATAAATGTATTATTTATTTGTTGTGTAATCGCTCAAGATATTTTAAATAGTTTTTAATACAATCGATATTTCATTTTTATATGTTATTATTTGATATTTCTTTTAATTTATTTTTACTTACTGGGAGTATAAAAATAGTGCAAAAACATTTGTGTATCTAAATATATACAAATCAATTAAATATTTAGATTATATATATTATATATTAGGTATTTGTTTTTTTTTTTTTAGAAATCATTTAAAAACATGCCAATAAAAAAGGGTATAACTACGTCTAAAACATCGACCTAGAAAAGAACATTATTATTTCCTCAAAATATCTATTGAAGGTGCTAAACATGAGAGGACAACCACTAAATGAAGTAAACAACTACGGTACTTTATAATTTTTTCCAAATCCTGGTTATCTACGAGTACTACAAGTACAGGTGATGGGATATTTTTAGATATAAACTATATTTTGTATTCTTACAGACAAAATATAATTATTATAGTTCTAAAGCTAATTAACATCCGAGTACTTGATTTAGTTAAGAATATTATTTTGTTAGTTTCCAAGCAATGTAACGCACAATGTCTTTAAATGTTTAACATTTTAAAATTGTTATTGATCTTAGTTAAGAATTATTTGTTATTCCATAGTTAAAAACAACTTTTATTGAAAAATTAATACCACAACTTCCTTGTTACTATGTCTTATTGATAATGGAATATTAAGTTGTTAACCATAAACTATAACTCTAAAAAAATCAGCATATAACAACAATGTTATTATAGCAAACCGTATTAGTCCTGAAACAGGTAATAAAGTAATGAGCAACATTATAAATATATACAAACAACTGTTCATAATAGGCAAATTAACCAAGAGTAATTTACAATGGTAGCCATACCAAGGTAATAATAGTCATAGTGTAAGTCTGATGGAAAGAACAAAATAAAAATATTAAATGATCCATGTTTAATGGATACCCTGAATAGCCAAGAATATGATACATTCAACCTGTGTATTAATCACAAATACTTTTTTTTTTTTCAAAGGAGAATATTTAACGTCAACAAACATAGTAAATTACTTGATAAACACGTTGCGTTTAACTTAACCAATTACTATTCGATCACAAAGATTATCATTGGAAGATAATTATATAATTAAAAATTAAGTTTCATAATTTAATTTTCTATTAGTGGAAGTTGAAAAGAAAATATAGATTCCGAAAAAGCTACAATTATGTATTTATGTAGATTTTAGTAAAATAAACTAAGTAATCAAAAATAATGTTTATGAACTTCCAAATTCCAAATTAGATATTTTAGATTCCTTAATATCCTTTACATATTTTTTGACTCTCGATTTAGCCTCTCGATAGTATCACCAAATCAAAATTGACGACAACATATTCTAATAAATGGGATCATAAGAATGCCAATTGGATTAAGTTCCACACCAGCAATATTTACTTGAGCAATGAAGCATTGAAAGCTTTGTTTATATTGTTAATATTGTTTAGAATAAGTATCTACTACATATCTTGACGATTCAAAGATATGATTCCAAAACATGAATTTAATACGGATCGCGTTGATTTGGTTAGCATGCAATAATCGTTACAAATTTAAATATGAATGTTAAAAGAGTAGTTTAAATTATTTTCAAAGAAATTAAATGCATAGATAAACGGACATGTGATATCGTAAGCAAATTACTTTTAAAATGAAAAGATATCTAAAAAAAAAAATTCATGGGATTTAACGTTACGACATCATTAGTTATTTCCTTAGTTAAAATTTTAACATAGCGAGGAGAATAAATATCAGGAAAAGTAGTTAAGTCAATTTTAAAAACTTGTTTTTTTGGTACCTAATAAAATATTTAGAAACCCAACAATTCATATTTTTTAAAAATATACTGATTAAATAATATCAACTAATCTATAATATGAGTTTAATAAACATACATTAAATTGTAACACCAAATGTACAGTAAAATTAATTAATTTAGTACACTAATGAACAAGACTCGAGAAGGTAAGAGAAGAAATGAATAATCGTGTGTTACTGGTGTACCACGTGTCTAACTGTAACTAACTTGACTGTCTAGTGGCTGAGCGCTTTATATAAGCTAAAAAATATTCTTGATCATACTCAGGGCAGCTATAGGCACGCTACACAAACCTTGCAGAGCATTCCGGCAGCGGCCATGAAGTACGTGCTCCACGTCGCGACCGCTCTAGAATATTCGCGGGCGTCACATCGCCCCTCTGAGAAATGAGATGCTATGCTTGAAAAAATTTGGTAAACCGGACATGACGTCCTGATCGAGTTGTTATAGTAGGTCTGTTCGTGGAAGTCGTATCATCTATGGACGAGTTGGGAGGTTTTTCCACAGCTGGTTTTGCTGGGAAACGTCGAGTTGAATTATTAGGATTAGTAATAATATAAGCTGATTTGAGGCAGGCAATAGGCACAGTGGACTTTTTGTTCATAACTAAAAAATCGAAAGTCTTATTACTACGAGTCAGAACACGATAAGATCCGGTGTAAGGTGGCTCTAGAGAAGTTCGGATCAGATCGATGCTTAGCATGACATGAGTACATGTAACTAAATCTTGATGAACGAAAATACGACTTTTTGAGTGACATAATACTGAAACTGGACGAAGTTTGGAAATGACAGTCAGAGATGCATCACAAATTATTAAGGTTCAGAAGAAATTGGAAGTGGACATAAAAACTCACCAGGGACTCACAATGTCTCTTCATAAGCTATTTCTGCGACTGGAGATTGATTTTAGATCAGTTTTCCAGGCAGTGCGTAGACCAAGGAGTACTAATAGTAGTAAGTCTAAACAAGATGAATTTTCATGGCACATTATGGCAACTTTAAGTGAGCGGTGCCGACGTTCAACAAGACCGTTTGATTATATGTGATAACTAGTTGTTTTTGTCAAGTAAATACCGAATAGTTTGGCAAGAGACTGAAAAAGTTGAGATTCAAATTGTCGTCCTCTGTCGGTAGTGATTTTATGTGAAACGCCAAATTGCGCAATCCTAGAGAAAACTAATGGTTTAGCAACAGATTCAGCAGTAAATGAGTGGCTTCTAGACATCTGGTTTACAGAGATTTCATATTTGAATCCGTTCGAACAGGGAAGTGGACCGATTAAGTCGATGTGCACATGAGCGAAACGAACTGGTAGAACCATAAAGTTAACAAGTGGCGCAGAAATATGTTTAGAAACTTTACTTTGTTGACATTAAAGACAGGAATAATACCATTCACGACAGTCTTTGTTCATAGATGGCCAAACAAAACGCTGGGAAACCATACGTCTTGAAGTATTTATTCCAGGATAACTGAGACCGTGAATGTTATCAAAGTCTTGGCGTCTGAAGGTTGGTATCAAGTACGGACGAGGATGGTCACTGTTTGTATAATAATAAAGAAATTCCTTGTATCCAGGAACAGGGATTTTAACAAGACAGAGAGCTGAACCGTGATCTAGTAGGTTTTGGAGTTCCTGGTCGGTTTCTTTACTACATGCTAGAGCTGAATAGTTAACTGGGATTGAAACTGATTCAATGCGTGACAGTGAGTCAGCGACTACATTGTCTTTTCCAGCAACGTGCAGTTTGTTGTAAACTGTGAAATAAAATCTAAGTGGCAAAATTGACATGGTGAACATTTTTCATTTTTCGTAGAAAAAGCAAACGCGAGTGACTTATGATCGGAAAATATAGTAAAATGACAATATTCAAGCATTGGTCGGAAATTCTTTATAGCTTCATAGATAGCGTAAAGTTCTCAATCATAAGTACTCCATTTCTGTTGAGAAAGGTTAAAATTCTTAGAAAAGAAAGCTAAAGACTCCACAAATGTAATACGTAACATATTATAGGCACATAACATAAATAACAATAATATACTTAACGGACATAAACTTACCTTGTTCATAAAATGGGTGAGGAAGTATAACTTTATCTAGATAAGTATTTAATTAAAATGTAAACATGTTATATGAAATACGACATAGCTACAATAACTAATCGTACAATATTTGATTGATATTTTACTTTTATATATTTTTTTATTGCATAATGTGGCAAATGTTTTCAAACAACTAATAATAACCCACAAGAGAACATACTTCGATTAAATAAATAATGAACTAATAAATTGAATACATGGAAGGCGTATAGAAATGGAAAAAGTAAACTATTATACAGGGTTTCGCCATATTGATTCCATTTGCATAGAAAAAACAATATTTAAATAATATTACCATAAATGTATAAAGGTATGAACTACGCTTAGAAAGTAATTCAATTATCAACATCTAATAAAACAGATAGCTATCAACTTATTGCACTTCATATGCAGTAAACGATGTAAAGTAGTTGGAAATAATTATAAACTAATAATAACTAAAATAATTAGTTTATTTATAAATTTATTAAGAAAATTATTATTTATCTTTACAACAATGAGAATTGTAAATGTAGTTTATCTTTTTCACTATAAAGATGTTGATATTTCAAAATATACAGTTTAATATAGGATACACGCAGTCCAGGCAAGAACTACAAAAGGGTGACCTGGGAAATGCCCCGGATTTCTTACTTTATAACTTTACATGATTGATGATGTTATAATATCTGATATTTTAATTTAATTAATAAATTAGTATGTAATACAACTTGAAAAATTTGTCAGATTAATAAAACAAATCATTTATGAATAGAAATAATAATGCCTTATTTCAATTTTTTTTTTTTTTTTTTTTACAAAAATTGGAAAAAATTGAGTTTTTGAGCCCCTTTAAATCTAGTTCCATCTCTGCATGCAGTCCATATCTTTATAAGTTTATACTTTTTATTATTTTTGTAGAAAAATAATATTATGGATAATTCATTATTATGGATATAGAAATAGTTAATAGATTATGCGATAATAAACCACTGGTGGAATTAAAACAGCAGCCTCCGATCGGGGGACAATATTAAGATTAAGAATTATATTCAATGCGCATTCCGTGTATACAGTTCCGTGGCTATAACATAATATCATAAACATAATAACATTGCCGATAAATTTTTTTTTAAGAATGTTTACAAAGAGCGAATTATAGACACTCTGTTTTCCAAGAAAAAATTGAAAGGTTGGGTAATTGGTTGATTAAAATATAATCAATATTATCCTTAATAATTATCCTTTTGGCTAATAAGACTTATGAAAAATATGAGATATATATGTTAAATAATATGGGTTTGAACATTTTTTATTGTTGGACAGGCAAATGGAGAAGGTAAAGGGAAATGGCTCTTATCTTAAACTTATGTATTATGTAATATACATTAATTACTATGTATTATAACTTTGATAAATGTCAAGTTATTTCCTTCCATAGATCTCGCTCACCTCTATTATTCTCTTATACTCGTAATGGAATTTCTCTTCTGTATGTCACTATTATAAAAGATAAAGAAATCATCTATTCATCTAACCTCAGTTTTAGTTACCATATTGATAATGCAGTTAATAGAGCATTAAAAATTTTAGGTTTCATTAAGTAAAGCACCCAGTTCTTTAACGCACCTAGCTGTCTTCGTACTCTATACTATTCCTTAGACCGTTGTATTCTCGAATCTGTCACCTGGCACGCTCATCTATTACTTGAATCGAGCGAGTTCAAAATAAATTCTTAGCCTATGCATTATTTAAGTTAAAAATTGTAATTCTCTCACACGACTATACTCCTATTCAAGAACTTCTACAACTTGATACTCTTTCTTCACACAGAACGAAGGCTGATTACAACTTTCTCTATTCACTTATTTCCAACTTCATAAATGACCCAGAATTTTTATAATTTTATCAAGTATTAATTACAGAATACTCTCATACAGAACCCGAAATTTCTCTTCCTTTTCCATACCAACTCAGACCGCTTCTTACGGACGCAACCATCCACTTCATTGTATGCTTGTTATCATTGATTCTTTATCTACAATAATTCTATAGTGTAAATTAATTATAATTATTTTTATTACAACAACTTGTTTCTTTCCTCTCCTCACTCATTATTATTTAGTATTTATTATTAACTTTATCTTTTCTTTTTTTTTTAAATATTCTAATACTTTTCTTTTTAATTTGTATTTACCTGTCACTCATACCATACTTTACATTTTCATATTGCCGTCTTGGCGTTTATAATATAAATAAATAAGCATATTACTATTACACACAACATGAATATTTATAATAATATAAATGTATTAAACATATTAAAAATTATATAATATGGTACTTACCATCTTGCATTAAAAATTTCCTTAAATAACTATAAGAGACTCCTGTTGCTACAATATTAATAATTAGTAAAATTTATAGATCTTATAAAGATAATATTTTGTGTATATTATTAATAATTTTCACATAATTATTAGAGTATTTGTAATGAAAAATTGGAATTCAAAATCAGTATTAAATTAAAACTACCTATAAAAATTCTTTATTATTTTTTTTCTTTTTTGTCCCATTGACTCAATTTTTAATTTTCAATAGATTTTGAAAAATCTAGTGTTATTCATTATTCAATATTTTTACTGACTTCAATAATATTGTCATTTATGTTACTCGTTAGACGATAATGATGTTTTACAAATTTATAAATTAATCAAATAGTATGATTAAATTTTAAACGTGAAAGTTCGATTCTATACTAAATGTAATTACTCAAAGTTCAATTAGACAAAAAAATAAATGTTCTTATGTTTGATTATTTACATTTTGAATTTTATATATCACTATTATATGTAAAATACTAAGTACATTGATATTAAGAATTAATAATGAAGATACTATGTTATATAATTACTTACTAATAATATTTGTTGTTATATTATCTGCAAGTAGATTTAATGTTTTAAAATATTTAGTGTAAAAAATAGCATAAAATAATAATCATGAAAATACAATAATAACAATTGTATTAAATATTTATTAACATTAAATCAAACAAGATTGATTTATTGTACTAAAATAATAAACTTAATATCTATATACAATGTGTTTGGGGTTTTTTTTTTTGTAATTCGTTCGTGATGTATTTGTACCGTTTGTACCACCTGGTCCCACGTTTATGCTAGGTCCACAGCCTGAAAAAATCTAATTTTTATTTTAGCAGGGCTAGAGAAACGTTAGCTCTGCCATGTTGGGATTTTAATGTTTTTTGGTTAGTTTTATATATGTTTATGCTAGAAAATAATTTTTATTATCAAGGGAGAGCGGCTGCTATTATATAAATATAAACAAAATGATGTTGATTAATGTTTTGTTGGTCATGTTTATATTTGTTTGAACATCTTAATTTATAAAATACTGTTATAAAATATGCTGAGTGTACTCACAGTATGTGCGTTTAGATATTAGCGCGATGCGAGAAAATAATGATTCAAAGTGAGCATAAACAAAATGAGAGCATGCTCGCACTCATGTCTAAACAACATTAATGAGCTTACTTGTGTCAAATAGTTGAATAGAATAATTATTCCAGAACACAAAATTATAGACGTAACTAGGGTTTTTTTTAGAAAGACGGGTTTTAGCCAAATATACATATATACCATTTTTAATAATCACACATATATAAAAAAAAAAACAGCGAATTATTTTAGAAAAAACTTGTTATGATAAAGGCTATTGTTATTGTGGCTTTGGTTATGATAGAGCTAATCCTACTAACCCTTATCCAACCCTACTAAACAACTTATCAGTATAATATATTGTATTATATTGAGTCTCGCTCAGAATTAAAAATAACTAACTTACTAACCTCAGCAATTTACAAAATATAGGCTAGACACGAGTGGATAGAGTACGACACACGATGAGTCGAGTTTTAACGACCGAGCAGTCATTTCAGTTATACGTAATTTTGTGTTTTATTTTAAATTAAATTATCAGCGACATCAAGCTCATCTCATAGTCCGCTTCAGGGTGAGTTTTATCACTCATCAAGGGGGGGGGGGGCGAATAGAGATTCAATAATTTAGTTAGTTGTAGTCTTAGGTATAAGTTATCTACGAAGCTTTCTACCTGAAAGTTTTTACAGAAAAAAATATTTTAATATAATATATATACATAATTTTTTTGCCATACTCAGGTTATAAAAATTATATATAAAAATTTTTTACATAGCTTTCTAAATCTCCGTCTTTTCTAAAAAGTTTTGTAAATTTATTCAATAATACAGTAAGTAATTTTTTTAAAGGATCGGTTTTCCTCAATCTTCTTTTATAATTAACTAGAAAAAGTACACAAAATTTACAGAACAATCCAGATTTGATTTGAATTAGCTAATCATGGAAATTGTGCAAAGTTGTTGCGTTTAAAATTAACACATACACGAACGGTTTAAGGCATAGTCGTATACAAGTGTTATAGTATAGACAAATAACTGAATATAACAGTAGAATATAAAATTAAAAATTTCTTATCTACTATAATAATAACAGTATGCTTATTAGATGCATTATGCATCGCCACGATAATAGAAATGTCAATAAATATATAGTATAGTAAATTATAGATATTATACCATTGATTATAGAATAGACTTTTCTATAATTAATGATTATACTATTATTGCCGTCGATGCTCGTCGAATGGAAAAACAATCTAAAAATAGCTCTTAGCCCATATCTAATTTCTCTTGAATTATTTAATAACGATTATTTTTTTACTTATATTTTAAAACTATAGCTAAAACATTAATTGCCTTATTTAGAAATAAATCTAGCCTAAGCTCTAGGGGGGAACTTTTCTCTTCGCCACCCCCCTCCTTAAACCCGCTACTACTTTGCTTCACCTGTGATCTATAATAAACTATCCTCCAAGAAGAGGGTTACTCAGGTGATAGTGTATTTGTTTATTTATAATATTATTTAATAAATTAATTTTGTTTTCGTTGCCAAAATTGTTGTTTGTGTTTGTGAAAGCAGGTCATAAGTGTCTAGGATCTGTTAAATATAAATAAGAAACCTTTGTTTTATATCGGTCTAACAACCCGGTTCAAAAGAACGTTTAGTGTACTAGGAAATAGCCAGCCGACTGCTCCTTAACTGTATAGGATTTGATATACCACATTGACGAACAACATAGAACCATAGAGAACTAGAGTCATCGTTGTATTATATATTATCCATATCTCTTATTCTGAATATTAAAGACAAGTTCACACAATAACAGTGTATATATAACACTAATGCCATTGATGTTGCGACTATAAAAGTCTATAAAAGCATAGTGTTGTGAAATTAAATGAAATGTCATGGGCACCTATTAAAACTTTTAATTCCTATATTTTACGGTTTAGAATCTTATGCGTTATTAAGGTTCTATCATGTATGACCATACGAGATAAACCCTAATTACGGCTTTCATTAACAATGTATAGTGTTTGATATCAACGTACCAAAATTGTTTCAGCTATAAATGCCAACTTTTCGCTTACATATATTATCTTCAAAAGCATAAAAACACGTAATATGGTATCTAACATAGTATGTTTTAAATGTATTGTAAGTTACAATACGTTTGGGATAGGTACGCCAAATTTCAAAATGTAAAAAATCTGTGTAAGAGATTACACTATGTTTGAAATTTAGGTAAAAGAGTCATTCGTGTTGAAATTTACATGCAGCCAAACCAACACCTATCGTGTATGCACGAACGAACACTAATTGTGTATATGTACAAGTTAGCGAAGACTATTTTAAAGAAAAAGAAAATGATGAGTACTACTAACATTTAATGTCAATTACAGATCCCATTAATAATTAGTAATTTTATTTTTAATTATTAACTTATTGATTGTGTATAATATTTATAATGGTATAATGTACATAAAATCTTTTTGTTTATTTTTTTTCAATTTACTAAAGGATATATTAACTGTTTATATTATAAGCATAAAATAAATAAATAACTTTTTTATCCAGGGTCCAAAAATTAAAGGGACCTAAATTACAGTGGCCAACTTTATACGATCAAATGACGTACATCATCGTACAATAAATAAAATCTTTTAACTACAACCTTTAAAAATATATTTTCGTCGTGGTAGTCAATATACCAAATCTGAAATGAGTATAACAAAATACTACATGAGGTATAGACCTAGTTGATAATTTACGGCAAGTAGTAACTCCTTTGTTATTTAAAACCTATCCTAATTTTTTTGAAGGGAACTTGGTCCAAATATTAGGAACCAATAATTTTAATCCTCTCGAATATAGGGAAAAATCAGGGGAGGAGAGGTTATGTAATGTTATAGCTTGCTATAGCGTATACCTATATTTTGAGACATTTATTTAAATATGAATTTAAATGTATTCAAAAAAAAAAAAAAAAAATATCGAGTATCAACTAAGTAATGGTAAATTGATAATATATAATATTTTGTTATTATCAAGAGTTTCGCTTCATCAATGTTCATCACAATGAATTTACGTGTCATATTGTTTAATATTTTTTTTTTTTTTTTTTTTTATCGTAGAATTATTACATGGGTAAAAATAGGTATAATGTCAACAAGGCACATTTTATTTGTATATTTCATTGTCTATCAAAACGATTTACGTAAGTCTATATTTTATTATACACAGAGTGTCCTAGAACTATTCACTAATTTTAATTTCTCTGCGAAGAATTAAAATTTTTGAATGCAGTTTTTTGTCTGATTATTATTTAGACAACGGACTATAATATTACCTTTATTACTGGTGTAAAAAGAGACGACTCATAAAAAAATTAATTTTTATTTTTTAAGTAACGTAAAATTTGAAGATAACAATTTTATATACTAATGTATGATAATTTTAACGCATGAATCTCTTAATTTAATCAAAATTTCAATTTTTAGGAATATTTTTTAATAATTTTAAACATCATATTCTTGACGTCATTATTATTGGTATTTATTTCATATATTCTATGATTATATCGTCCAATGCAAAATCCATATTATCAATATTTTGATAAGTGATACAATTTGTAGATTGATAATAATTTTTCGATTAATATTGATAACTGAGAAACTCCACAAGACTACAATCTCTTTTTATTCTAAACCGTGGTAAGCATTGAGAAAGTTTATGATAATATTGATAAAACAAATTTTACGTGCCATGATATTAAAATATTAAATTATTAAAAATAATGACATCAGAAATATCATTTCTCTTATAAATGTAAAACATTCCTAAAAATTGAAATCTTACTTAAATTAAGAGATATACACGTCAAAATTCTCGTGTAATTATACTCTTTAAAATGGCAATCTTCAAATTGTATATAACTAAAATATAAGGAGTTTATTATTTATGTTTCGCGGAGATATTCCAATTAGTAAATAGATCTAGAATACTCTGTATAGTACTATATATATTATAATCAATGTTTTGTATCCTTCTAATCAGATTATTGGGGTACAGCGAACTTATAGTTTTTCTTTATCATCCTAATTAATTTTTCCAATTTAACAAATCTATGTTAAATATATTGTACAATTTCCCTTAACAAGTAATTTTATAAAAAAAAAAAAAAAAAAATTGTTTTGAAAAAAATAGTAAAACCCTTATTTTCCAAGTCTATATTACAATAAATGAAAAAGTAAATTAATTTATAAAGTCTACAATATTAATCATTACAAATTTACAACCTAACTTTATAAAAATACTATATTATATAGTTCTAAATATCTATTATAAATACTTGAAATAAAATAATATTTGATCTTACTATAACAATCTGTTGGATGTGCAGATTGAACTAAAACATATATTTTACAAAAAAAAGTTTTGTTTTTTAAGTATATAAAGTTAATACCAAAAATTATTACAACATATTAAGTATAATAATAATTTTAACATCAACAATTAAAATAAGTAAATTTATTAAGAAAAAAGTATGAATACTATATAATTCAGGTTCAAAAATCAAAATAGATTTTAATTGTTAAAATAAAACCTTATAGAAAGTACTAACAAGTTTCCTAAAATTATTATATTTTATTATCAGATTATTTTTATTCAGAAAATATTATATTAATTCAAAGTTATATTTAAATATAATTTTTTTAAAAGTAACATAAAATGCATTTATTACGAAAATTAAAAATTTAATAATATTATAAATTACCCTCGTATACACTATTAAATACAATAATTGTATGTATTAAACAAGTTAAAATTAAGGATAATTTTATAGACAAAAACATATTTTGTATTAAATGTATAAAATCGTACAACTATAAACACCATTAAAAAATGATTAATTAAAAAACTGATCTTTAATTTATAGTACATTTCTATTCCAAAAAATAATTATAATACAATTGTTTGATTTTTAATGACAACATATTGACGACATATTAGATATCTAATATTACTTAAAATAAACATGATTATTTAAATAACATAATTTATTAAATTATTTTTTTTTAATCTATATTAAAGTTAAATTTCAAGTAATATTAATAATATTAATAATTTTCTGTATAAATCTTAATGACATCAGGTGGCTAATAATAATATGGCTATAATTTTAAATAGACATGTCTACATTTTAATATAGTTACATAAACTGTATTTATACAGTGCCATTTGAATTCGTCAAATTTCTGAAAATATATTTTATATGTAATTAATTTTAAATAGGTGCTCTTTTTATTATCTATATTCCGTCTATATCGTAACATAATAATAATAATATTATAATATAATATATAGGTTTATTAGACTGGTCCTTAGTCATAGAAGAGGACAATTTTTAAATTATTTTTTATTTAGGACCCTTCTCCCCCCATTTTGTTCAATACTGTTAAAAATGTGTAAAAATTATGTAAATTTTGATTTTCATTCATCCTCTTCACGTGCCCCAATGGAGTTTAAAAACATCTGAAGCGTATCTAAGATATTTTTTATTAAGTGTTTAAATTTTAAAATTTAAAATTTTAACATTTAAAATCACGTTAAAAAGTTTGTTATAGTATAATCTATCTTGGTGAAAATATTTCATTGTAAATTATCTGCGGTAGTAAAATAATGTTTCTATAATGTTAAATTAACATAACTTTTTGAATAATATAATAATATAAAAGTTACATAATATTCAATACATTGTATGATCCTTTAAAAATATTTTATCAATAAAAATAAAATGTTGTTTAGTCATTGATATTTATTATCTTCTATTTTGAATATAATATTATTATAACGATTTTTTTTCAATATCTATTTAACAATTAAACAAAATTGTTAAAAATATATCACAACATGCTCGTAATGTTCTTTTATTTATTTTTTTTTTCTTGTGTCAATATTTTAAAAAAATGTCAAGTCCCTACGATCAAAATTTAAAGAGTTATCATGAATAAAAAAATTCAAAATAACGGAAACCGCGTTGTCGAATTTCCATTATTTTTGGTAGTTTAAAAATTTTTTTAAGAAATTCGAAAAATGTGTATTATGAAAAATATTCGATAAATAAAGTAACAATTAGATGCGATTTTCTACCGTATTATTTCCGATTTTTAGATTCTGAGTGGATCGAAAATGTATTGTTTCTACAAAGATGTTTTTTTTTTTTTGTATGAATAATATTTTCATAAAATTTTTCGGGTAGAAATAATTGTCTGATTATCACAAGTATGGTATGTTTTCGATACCAAATCGTATCATTATGGTACTTTATAAAGCTCATTTTTCGAATTTCTCCAAAGTTTTTTCCTAGGAGAAGAAAAACTACAAAAAAATGGCAAAAAATCAGGCAAAATTACGATTTCCGTAATTATTATTATTATTATTTTTTATTTCGTGATAACTAATTGAGTTTTAATCGTAGATACTTAAAAATTTTTTTGAATACTAACATTGACATTGTATAAGTGAGGTAAAATTTTGGAAACAGATTAGTTGGTTATTCGGCAAATTATATAGCTATGAATTTTTTTCCAAAAAAAATAAAAATTACCTACAATTTTGTATTTATCGATTTAAAAATTTTAAAGAAGCCTTATAATATACAACTTAATCTTTTTACAAAATATTTTGAAAATCGTGACTGACAATTTTTTTTTATAGGCTATCTATTTTTTTTTCTGATATATGAATCATTTTTTCGGATGAAAATAATGATCCGATTACCTCAAATAAGGTACTCTTTCCGTACCAAATTTCATTTAGTTGGTTCTTTATTTAGCTCATTTTTGGAATTTCCCAAAAATTTTTCTTTAAGAAGCTGAAAAATGGTAAAATTACGGTTTCTGTTATTTAAATTTTTTTTTATTTTTAGATAACTAATTGACTTTTGATCGTAGGAATTTGAAATTGTTTTTGTAAATATATATGTTTAATTTACACACGTGATAAAATATTGGAATGAATTATCAGTATAATATATATTGAGATTCACTCAGAATCGTATTTTCTAATGCAGTATAATTGCATTCAAATCTTAATAATTATAATGTATCACTAATTTCTCCGAGTACCGAAAGGACGAAGGAGGAACATCCTAAATTGACGTTCTCCCTTATTTTTTTTTCATTCGAATTATTTAATTATAAGTATTTTATACCATTATTTCTACCCAAAAAAGTGTGATACACAAAAAAAGAAAAGTAAAAAAAAAACATTGTAAAACCAATATATAAAA
>CM023357.1:51782029-51799194 GCA_013282895.1 Eriosoma lanigerum | reverse complement strand
ACTCCCCACACGTTTCATCATACTATGACGGGGGTACCACTACTTTGTATCCCAATACCCCCCATATAACCCATCTACCTATGGCAAAGGTACCGTTCTGCATCCTTTCTACACTAGCGCTCCATAGTGGTCGCATGCCAGAAGTAGTCGCCAAATATTAACATTACGTGGGCTATCTGTCTATTTTATAATCAATGGTACTAGGTACCTATATTATCTAACAGTTATTCATTTTTTCCGAATTCTATATCATTGCATTCAAATCTTAATTTTAATAAAATAAGACAATAACATTTTACCACTAACGAGGATCAAAGAGACGATGAAGGAACTTCCAAAATTAGTGATTTCCTGATTTTTTCGTTAAAAATTATTAAAATCTAACTATATTTTAGCTATTTTGGCTCCATTATTTTATATTAGATATTTTTATTTCGTTATTTTGACATAGATTCGAAGAAAACATTTATGTAATCATAAGTATTACTAATTAGTATTTATTATTTATCATTTTTTATATACTCCAATATGTATGTCATTAAGTCATATAATAAACATATTTAACGATTATGTAATTATTTTAATTTAAAATACAATAATTATTTAAAGTTAGGTATATTTTTATTATTTATTATAATAGTATAGTTAATTGCAATATAATATTTCAAAAAAACATAATTATACATTGATACATATCATAATTAATTAATAATCGATTAATATACCAATTTTATGACAATAAATAATATATTATTAATATATAACTCATTTATAATATGTTCATTTATAAAATGTAACCGTTAACACTTTATAAAGTGAATTATTAATAACAATTTTTTTAATTATAAAATATGAATATAATAAAATCAGTTATCTTGAAATATAAGTTAATTCAATTAAATATTTAATATAATTTAACTATCATTATTACTAGGACCAGGTGGCAAGAATTCAATAAATGTATGAGAACTTCCAACGGTAGGAATTTGATTATTTGTATTAACTGTCTCGACAGCATTAGGTACTTCATTTGTATAATCAAAAGTATAATTAACATAATTGCAATATTCCTCAGGAATTTCTACTCCTACAAAAATATAACATAAAATATATTAAAATAATAGTTTTATATCTGTTTTATCTATTTAAATTAAAAAGTTTTATCCAAAATTTTGGTCATAAACGTTTTATTAATTATTATCTTATTATATATTTATAGCTTATGGTAATTATTAAGAAAATCATCTCAATTACAAAAACCTTAGGATCAACTACACGCATCAATGTGTCATTATTCGGAAGCCGTTATGTTACAAGTTGAGGCTACAACAACTTTACAGACGTGAAAAAATTACTTGTTGGGGAAATAATATGTATTATTATTAATGTTTGTAGTTTCTCATATTGATACTATATTATATCTATATGTATATCGTATTCGATAAGGAACACAATCGTAAATCGTAATCGTTTGTTGTATAATAACCAGTATGCATGTTTCACATGTGCAGATACCATCGCTCTATACTATTATTTGTGAAGTTATTGTTAAAATTCAATTAAGGTCAAAAGTGATAAAGAATCTGTGTCTTATTCGTTTTTTTAATAAACTTTAATAAATCTTAATTATAATAAACCAGTAATTTCTCCGAGGACCGAAAGGACGAAGGAGGAACGTCCGGACCTTTCCACTTTTTTAAAATGTTCTTCATTAAAGAAGTTTAAAAAAAATAGAATTTGATTTTCATACATCTTTTCTTTTCTTCATCAACCATTTACTTTCATTATGCTATGAATTTAATAATATTGTTATATTTATTATTAATTAATCCATTATATCCATATAAACGTATGACTATACGAGTACATGTTATAAATTTCTAAAGTTGGTAATATTAATATACATTAATACATTTATAAATTGTATTGACCAGAGTTTAAATGACATGTATTTTAAAATGTTTTATTTATACACATATAATATAGCTACAATTTAATCTTTCAACAGTAACATTTTAATTCAAAATATTTATGAAAAAGTTACATAAACGCCAAAAACAGTAATTGCCCCTAACACAATAACATAAATTTAAATTTGAACTATAAATTCTAAACCTATGCATATTAAACGATTGATTAAGCTATTGAAAAAAATAAATATAAATTAAATAAAGAAAACCTACTATTGAAAAATATATTTAAATTCTAAAACTCAAAAATATGACTATTATTTATTAAACTAAATTCTGTTAGGTGTTACTAATAAATTGAAAAGTAATATACCTTTTAAATAGTAAGTAAATTATAAAAATCATAATGAATAAAATATAATTGTAAATTTATAATATGTACTTATTTAAAATTTACCAAAACTAAAGTTGTTTTTTTTAAATACAAAATATTAAAAATATACTGTTATGAACCCTTAAATACCACAATATAATATATTATACCTATTACATTTATAGTATCTGAAGAAAATGACTAAATGTGTAATTTATTAAACATTTCTATTAATGTGCCAACTATATTAATATTATTTTAATGTAAATTTCTATGAAAAGACTAATCAAAAAATAAAATATGTACTATCAACTACCTTGTACGACTAGGGCGTATAATAAGTTTCACACAGATAAAAAAAACATCATCTTATTACATAATATATTAAAATACATAGACCAAACTAATTACTTAGAATTATTGCAATGGTTGTTAAATTTAACTTATTTTCAAGAAATATCATGTCAGGAAGACATATTTTCTATAAATATGTGGGTATATTTATAAACAGACTATTTTTTAAATTATTATTTTAGTCTAAAATATTATTTTGATACGGTTCAAGTCGAACAATTTGGTATACAACGATACTCGAATATACCAAAATTAATTTTATTTTTTTATCAAATTATATGAATAAAAGAAGGCTTTTTAAAACTATTTTTTGTTTTCTCATATATTAACTTGAAATTTATTTTTATTTAGATAATTAATGTTAGAACTTCGATATTTATTAAATTAAATATTTAAATTTACATTTAGTAGGTATTCTTATAGTTATATTATTTTTGTATTAATAGTAGGTACAATATTGTTGACAAAAGTTCAGTTGAAAGAGTGATTAGCCATACTTAATAAGTTTATTTAATAATAATAACACATACCTAATACTACAAAGGCTTTTAAATTGACATGTTTTATATATTGTCCTAAGGGTACTAATAAAAAAAAAAAAATTATAATTAATAATTTAGATTTTGTTCAAAAATATTTTTTTTTTATATTATCCCTTTTTTGAGAATATTGGTGAGTTCCTATGAAGAATTTTCCATTAAAGAAATATGTGTGTCTATGGTTATTTGATTAATTTTTTTTATTTAATCCAATAGTTATTTATAAAACCTACCACAACATTATGAAAAATCAGTTAGAATTACTTGATATATAGCAGATATAAATTAATAAAGATATAATTAATTCTATAAGTTTCAATATTTAAATATTTTGTATAGTTAATATTTACAAAGGCGAATTGTCAAGTATCTGGAAACTTCCAAACAAGCTGATATTTATATGTACTGTTATAGTCTATTTCTTCAGGGAAAGTATTTCATACTACGGGTATAGCGAATCAGCGGCTCCGAGCTCCTACTGGCGGAAAGTCCCAGGAGAACGATTCCAGTAGGCCGGAGAATCTCAATTCCAACATGACTGTCCATTAAATATATAGAATAGGTGTGAATAACCAATAAACACCTGTGGACCAAATAGAAAGTGTGGTTGGGCAGCGACGACTTCACTAGAATGTTACGGAGTAAATGAAGTACTATTGATAGTACGGCGTGATTATTCACGTTACTTCTAGAAGTAATATCGTGATGTAGAAGACAACGGGAAACCATTACATACAATTTCCTAGTTAAAATCATGTTACCAATAATTATATAGATATAAATGTTATTAATAATGGATGTCGACATCCCTAGATTCGACAGTGGAAGTAGAAAAGGGGCCTCCTCGACTATCAACCAGTGAAATCCCTACAATACCAGCAACGTAATACGAGTGGGCACTTGGAATGTTAGAAGTATGTTTGAAGCCGGAAAAATTCACAATACAATTAACGAGATAATTCAACTTAACATCTCTATTTTTACTATAAGTGAAATGAGATGGCCTAAGATGGGGAAATACGAAATGAATGAACACACAGTATATTATAGAAGGGTAGATAGTATAATATAACAGACACAAAAACGGTGTCGAAATAATACTTAATAAGGATATTAACAGAGCAATAAGCGAATTCATACCGATATCGTATAGAATATTAATAGTACAATTAGAAGTAATTCCAAATACGATGAATATCGTAGAAACTTACATACCGACTGCTGAGAGTGACAAAGAGTTAATAGAAGATTTCTACGAAGACCTTATTAAAGCACATCAATACAATAAAGACAGAGACACTAATCTAATCATGGGAGATTTTAACGTCAAATTTGGTGAAGATAAAATTGCAGGCGTACTCGGAGACTTTAGGTTAGGAGTAAGAAATGATCGTGGAGAAAAACTGATCCAGTTTGTATAGAGAATAAACTGATAGTACCTAACAATACTTGTTTTAAACTCCCAAAACGATGATTATACACTTTGAAATCTTCTGCTGATACAAAAATTCATGTGGTGCGGAATTAAATAGATTACATTTTAATTAACAATAGATATAAAAATACAATTCAAATGGTCAAAACATATTCAGGAGCAGATGTGCCTTCAGATTACAATCTATTATTAGCGAAACTCAAGATCAGACTCAAAAAGATAAAACAACTTACTCGAAAAATTAAATTAAACTTAGAAACCTTAGCAGATAGTATTTCAAATAAAACAAAATTATCACAAATTAAAACAGTGAACGGAAAATGGGAAGTCAATATTGAAAAACCATGGCAATCACTTAAAAAATTTTAAATTTTAAATCATTTTAAATAAGTCTTTAACAGAAATAGCTAAAAGAAGATTGGGACAGAATATAAAAACCAAGAAAAAGGTGACAAAATTCTAAATTTAATGAATGAAAGAAGAAAACATAAAAATGTAAATGACCAACAATATAAACAAATCCATAGACAAATAAAAAGAAAAATATGGCTTGCAAAGGAAGAGCATTTTGGAAAAGAATGCCAAAAAGTTGAAAATTATATGAGAGTTGATGATAGTTTCAATGTATATAAAAAAATTAAAGAAGCATCCAGAGTAGTATCAAAATGAACAGAAAGCATCTTAACATATATGAATGGAAACTTAATAACAACCTTGGAGGATAAATTTGAGAGGTGATAACAATACTTAGAAAAAAAACTTTTCCTCGATGTCTGCCAGAAAGGCATGAAGAAACGTTTAATCATAGCGGACAGCCAATAATGGTAACTGAAGTGCAGAAAGCTATAAGGAATTCAAAAAACAGGAAAACAAAGGGCCCAGATGAATTACCAACAAAATTACTGAAGACCTTGACTAATTCAAACTGCGTTTCACGCCTAACAAAGCTGTTCAATGTTATCTACGATACAGGCTACATACCAAATGATTGGCTACATGCCACATAAGTTGCAATACACAAACAGGCAAATGCAACGAAATTTTATAAATATAGAAAAATTAGTCTTATGAGCCACACACTGAAAATATTTTTAATCATTATTCACGCCAAATTTCCACGCCAGAATTTACAAAAAAAGCCGAAGAATATATCAATCAAGAACAATTTGGCTTCCACAATGGTCTTGGGACTAGGGAAACTTTATTAATCATCTAAATACTGGTTCAATAATGACGAGATATCAACCAAAAAGTTCATTTGTGCTTTATCTATTTCGAAAAAGCATTTGACATGGAGAGACATGAAATACTGTTTGAGGTTATACGAAAAATCGGTATAGCTGTAAAAGACCTACAATTCATAATGAATTTGTATTGTCATCAACAAGTTCATATAAGAATAAATAGCACACTTTCTAATAAATTTACCATTCAAAGAGGAGTTCGAAAAGAGTGTATACATTCGCCATTGTTTTTCAATCTATATTCAGAAGAAATAATGGAAGATTCCTTGGAAGTGGCAGACGAGGGCATTGTTATAAATGGGAAAATTTAAACAACTTGAGATATGCAGATGACAATGTATTGATATCTGGCAGCATCGAAGACTTACAAAAGAGATTAGACAGTGTAGTAACAGCTAGTGAAAACTTAGGTCTACATTTAAATACCCAAAAAAACAAATATATGATAATCGATAAGAAACAAGTCCGATAAATGTGCTTAGACCTAACAATATCCTCTTAGATAGAGTATAAAATTACTTATCTTAGGCAATCGTTGATAAATAACTGGAATCATTCGCACAACAAAAGATGTCGTATAGAGAATGGAAGAGCTGCTTTTATTAAAATAAGAAATATATTCTGTAGTAGTTAGTTTTTCAATTAAGCATGAATCTCCAAATTAGAATGATTCGTTTTTATGTATTTATCGTACTTTTTTATAGAGTAGAGACTTGGGCTTTATCCAATGTTTCGATCAACCGAATCCAAACGTTCGAGATGTGGATATAGCGCAAAATACTAAAAGTTAATTAGTACGATCACATAACGAATGTCACAGTATTGGAACGAATAAACAAGGATCTGGAATTAATGATAACAACAAAATTACGTAAACTTCAATACCTGGGACATATTATGAGGCATCTAGAAAAATATAGTCTATTACAATTAATAATCTAAGGCAAAGTAATTGGAAGAAGAAACCACGGAAGACCTCAAATTTCTTGGATGAACAGCCTCCGAAAGTGTTTCAATATATCTACGAGCTCTTTATTCAGAGCAGCCGTCAATAGAAACCAAATAGCTAACACGATTGCCAACGTTCGTTAACAAATGCGGCACACAAAGAAGAATATGGTATATTTTTCTTTTATGTGTTGACTATGGTTATTAGATAAGTTGTTACCTCAATCACACAATCTTGAATATTATTCTTTGTCTATTTATAAACGAAAAACATAAATATTCCCTAAAACAAACTAGCATTATTTAGGTTTACTTTATGGAACTCTGAATAAATTTTTATTATTGTTATAAAATCATTTAATTTAAATTAATTATTGAAATAAAATTCAAAGGTTGATTTTGACTCGAGTAGGGTATACATGTATAATAAGCAATAGTAGGTTAGTAGGTGTGCAACTGTAAAATTGAACACATGACTATTATGAGTAACTTGTCTTGCTAAAGAATAAACCATAATATTTAAATTGTAAAAAAGAAACAAGATTTTTTTAATTATCCGAAGAACTCAGCAAAAGTAATACAGTTAACTTAACTTAATAACAATTTAAGTTGTTAATTTAATTACATTACAAATAATATTACCGGCATGATAGTTAATTTCTCTTTGACCTACTATAGTTATATAATAAATAATAATATAATTATGAATTAAATAATTTTATAATTATATAGTGATTATTATTTATCAAAAAAAAAAAAAAAAAAAAAATTGAATAAAGGATAAGTGTAGAGGAGATAGAATGCTTAGATGGATGTATAAACTGACTAGAACTTAGGAGTTGCATAAATTGTTTTTAATAATTGACTATTTTAACATAATATTATAAATTTATATAAGTAGTTAAGTATTAAATTCTACAAGTTTCAATATTTAAATTTTTTTGTATAGTTAATATTTATAAGGCCATATTGGCTACTTGGTGTACCAGGAAACTTGCCAATGAGCTGGTGTTAATAACCCATAGTTCATACCCATGAATACCATAGTAAAGGTCATCCTAGTGGCATTGGTTTCCCCTAGGGGAATTTTTGTCTCTTACCGTTTGATTAAAATTTTAATAAAATTTATCAAATAATTTATGTATATAATATTTGTTTTTATTTTTGTAAAAAACAATCTTTTTGTACAATAAATGTACTTACAAAAATATATTTTATTAAAATTTGTATATTCGCATTTTGATGTTATTATTTCGCTTATTTATTTATGTAATTATTATACTAATCATTTTTATATTCTCATCATTATATTATATGTCGTTAATAGGTATTTAATTTTATTCTCTATGTTTAAAAGTTAATTTATAAATATATTATTAAAAGACACTATTTCAACTTTAAGACAAGGGACTGCATTGCAATCTTATATTATCGTGTTTAAAAGGGAAAACCCAAAGGTTGACAACTGAGATGGAGTATATAAGCATAATAAGAGTACAGGGTAGTTGTCACAAAAATGATAAGAAAATATTTTTAAACAGAAAAACAGTATTACCAATCTTGAAAAACCAAATGTTAGAATGGATATTTAAAATGATGTTTATTTTTTAACTACTGTTGGTATCTGAATTTATTTAGAATGTATTCAATGTATTTATTATTTTTATACTTTTTATGAAGTATACTGAAGACTATATATAATATGTAATACTCAAGAACTAATTAGAATTAATATTAGTAATCTAGTATAATACATTTATTATTAAAATTGTTTGTTTTTAATAATTGTTTTGTATTTATAAAACGTTTATGTTAAAATAGCTACAATGTTACATTAGATCGGCCATTATTTTTCATAAAAATGTTAATTCTTAAACATAATGTAATTATAAAAATTTAGTAAAAGTAATAAACATAATGTTCGGGATCGGGTTAACAATGTTTATAAACTTACACAATTTTTCATTTAAACACAGCTAACTTTATTCTAATGGACTGTATTAACAATTTATTTTATGTGGATCAAATGCAGAGTTGCTCACATGATTGTTTGAATGCAACTGTTTTTAAATACAAATTTTACGGCGTGCCATATAGGTTTCACGGAAACAATAAATAGCAATAACTCACGTTAAGAAGTACTTTCCACGATTGATACGGAACATATAATAATGATTATATTAAGACTAATAAATTTAATAATTGGGAATTATGTATTCGATTATTATTTAATAACATATTGTATTTTTTCTTCAAAAATTTAATAGGTATTTGAAATTTAATAAACAATAGTTTGATGATAAAATATAAGTTTGCAAAAATGATTTTACTATTATGTGGAAGTTTATGTTATATTTATATAATGCAATGTAATGTTATACTTTAGATACTAAATTATGACCTTTAATCCTTAATACAAAATATTTAAATACTTATAGGTAATAAGTAAATTTAAAATTAATCATTAGAAACATCTACAGGTATATAATTATTATTATTTATCTATTATACATCTAAATACAATAATACATAAATTTATATGTATTTTAAAAAAGTTTACATATCTCAAGCCATAAATTATGGTAGCATCAATTAATATTTTTGGTAATTTGGCAACACAGCCGATATCAGAATTATTGCATCAATACTCTTATCATTTTTCTTACAACTGCCTTTCTCCGGCATAATGATATATTAGTCGGTGATCAACTATCAAATTGTATACGTAGCCATTGTAAGTAACCACCGTCTCGCAAGAAAATGAAACATAATATTTAAATTATTTTAAAAAATAAGGTTTTTAAATCATCTGAAGAATTCAGCTAAAGTCAACTAAAGTTAGTAACAAATTAAGTAGTAAACTTAATTACAGTACAAATAATATTACCTTCATTAACAGTTTCTACTGGACCTTATATCATATATAATAATATAATTATGAATTAAATAGTTTTATAATTATATAGTGATTATTATTTATTAAAAAAAAAAAAAAAAAAAATGGAATAGATGATGATTGTATCTGAGGTGAGACTGCTTAAATAGATGTATATGACTAGAGCTATAGGAGTTGCATACATTATTTTAAATTATTAACAATTTTAATATAATATTAAAATTTAGATAGTTTAATACTAAATTCTAGAAGGTTCAATATTTTAATATTTTGTGTAGTTGTACAAGGCCGGATTGGGTAGAAATGGCTAGGGTACCGGAAAACTTTTCAAAGATGTCTATGGGCTGTAATGATCCCTTTAACCAGTAGGTAAAGACCCATACTAATTAAATTAGTACCCCAACCACACGATTGTGCATATTATTTTTTGTTTATAAATATACAAAAAACATAATTTGCTGATTAATGATTGTTCGCCACCGGGCTCCTACAAATAGACGGTTGGCCCGACGACTATTATTTAAATGAATTAATATTATTTTACGGATATGGAATAGAATGGGTGACCACTAATTTAACAACTTATGTTACAAATCTTATATTTACGTGCGTTTATATGCACTTGTATATAAATATATTAATATGACAACAATAATATTATACAGTATTGGGGGAAGGGCGGCCACACAGATAAAAAGATTAAAACTCAATCAATTACACAAATAACAGAAAAATAATAATAATAATAATAATAATAATAACAACAATGCATAAAAAATAATAATAATGAAACATTCGCATGGGATTTTAAATTTATTTTGCATATTTAAATATGTAATTTACATTCGTGGTAAATTTTGGAATGGATTATCAGTATTATATATTGAGATTCGCTCAGAATCGTATTTTCTAACGCAATATCATTGCATTCAAATCATCTTAAGTATAATAAACCACTAATTTCTCCTAGGATCGATGGGACGAAGGAAGAACGTCCATAATCGACATTCCCACTTTTTTTTAGATTTATGATTATTATGATCATTTGCTCGAAACTGATATTAGAAACACTGTACGTTAGAGTAGACAAAATGAATGTAGTAGAAAAATAAGAATTAGATGTATAAAATGTAATATGTATTTATGTCTAAACTATTAAAACCAATTGTTATATACCTACAAAATATTTTTTTTTACATTTTTTAAATGTGTTTTTTCAAAGTCATAACTTAAAAACAAATTATGTATAATAAACTATCAGTAAATCGGTAAGCACAATACATTTGTTTTTTATTTTTTGAATTTATACGACTAACGCTAGCTCAGAACTACAATTTAAAAAATGATTTATCATTGCTTGCAAGTATTAATTTAGTATATTATTATGTTTTTAGAAAAATATAAATAATGATTAATATTATAAAATAATAATAATTTTTAATTATTATTTTAAAACAATGCCAATTTTTTTATTTAATGTGAAATACTTATATTTTTATGCATACAAAATATAAATACTTTTCGAGATTTTCATATTATTTGAAATTAAATAATAATGTTTTCAACTTTGTTTTTAATCATTTGTTTATTTATTATAGATTATATTTTAAACACATTATATGCATATTAATACATATGTACATTAATGCATATTAATCTGTACTTTATTTTCGTTTAGTCATAGCTTAAGACCTAATATTATATAAATAACTTACGTAAGCGTGATGTATTTTCATTTTCTAAATCATTTTAAAAAAATGTAAATAACATTAAAAATTATTTATTTATTTAAGTTAATTGTAGTATGTAAAATGATAATTTATTTCATAGTATAAGTTCTAAAGTTTAAATTTTAACTTATTCATTTATTAAGAACAACACAATTTCCCTAACTTGAAGACATGTAACAATCAACTCACTTAACACACTATGTTAAACAAATATCAATATTTTTTTAGTACCTACCTTAAATTTTTGATATGGTTAGGTTAGATTATTTGTTTAATATTTGTATAACTATTTTTCTTTTTATTACTAATTGATTGAGTCGTAAAACCTACTAATTATTTTACATTGAGCCAGAGTCATCATAGAATAAATACAAATACTTATATATTGGATTCGCCTTTTCGATAAACGTCCAAGTCATTAAATATTATATAATATAAATATTTATTGAACACATATTTTATCACTGACATTGTGATTTGTGGAAACACCGTATAGGTAAATTATACTAATACTATAAGCTATGCTGTTGCAACCACAGATTTTATTAAACATTTAATCGTAAAACCATATATATAATACAACTAGATAGCCGACTTCCTATAACGAAAAATAAAATATTGAAGTCGGCAAAACGTCGGGAAATGTCTTATAAAGCCTTTTGTTTACATATGTCTAGTTGATAAAATTAAGATAATAGGTACTAATATTATAATTTATACACTTGTATATGTTACGTATTTACAATTTACGTATTGTCAATTTGAAAATTGAAAGAAAATATTTTGTACTATATATGTAGCTATATAGTAAAACAAATTGTAAAATTATTAGAATGTACTTCTTGCATAAGATCACTAATTAAACCATTTTTAGAACATAACTACAGCTGTACAGAAAAATATAAAAAATTTACAAGTGTAAAAAATAACGGAGGTCTAATATTTCCTTCTAAATGTGCATTTGAAATTATAAATGAAACAGCTTCTTTTAATGTATATATTTTAATTGTAGTTTTAACTAAAAATTTTAAAAAATTAAAAATACAAAATTTGGACTTCAAAATAATTTATTTTGGTATACATTTTTTTTTTCAAATACAATTATTTTTGTTAATTTATCAATTTATCATATATCATTACATTATGCATTATCGCATGTGTGTAGTGTTTGATGCTTCATGAGAGGTGATCTGTTGTATCTATAGTAAATTACAACATATCCGTGGTGAAGACGGAGACATAAACCTTGATTAGATTATTGTCAAAAAACATGGCCTAATAATTGAACATAATTTTTTAATGTCAATTGATTCAGTGGATAGTTTTAACGATTATAAGTTGACTAAAAGATGTTTACATATTATGGTAGATAATATGATATATATATATATATAATATGAATAAATGATTTTATAATTATTTTTCAAAATTTGCGTTTACTTAGACAGTTAAACACCAAAAAATCAAAGTATAGATGACTTCATCAAACAAAAGATTATGTAGCAAGAAATCATAAAATAATAATAATTTTATCAGATAAATATAATGTTATTTATTTAAAAATAACAAAGAATATTTAAAGGTTAAATCATAATCATATTTCCTTAGTTATTACTATATATTAAAACTGTAATTTTTGTTTATAATTTATATTATTTTGTATTATAATAGTATAATTAATTGATTAATTTTTAAATGTTATAAGTTAAGCTATAAAAAATTTAAAAACTTATTTACTTTTATAGGTATTAAAATCGATATTATAAGACTTATTAATTATTTGTGTAATAATAAAGATTTTATTTGATAGCATAATTTAGTTGTGTAACTAAATATGAGTACAGCTTAATGTCCGATTAAATAAAGAAACTATATTACAAATTAATATATTTCAATTTACTTACGTTGTCTACGATATAATTTGCTATAGATATCTTTTTTACTCATTTGTCCTGAAGAAAAATAAATACTTATTAGTCTTAATTATTGTAGTATAGCATAATAGAATAATATAAAGTATATCAACTATTAATATTAATTGTAATTAGTAATTATTATAAGGAAATAAATACTTGGGCTTTGCAGTAGAATTACCGAAGATCTATTTATGGTGGATTAATGTATAATTCAAGGATTTTCAATCCCTCAAATTAGAAGTAAAAAAAAAGTCCATTTACTAAAAAGATTAAAAAGTTACTAGAACCAAATTAGTATTTTCAGGACCTCCATTAAAGATTAATATCGCATTCGCAGTGTGATTTACCATAAATAACTACAACTTGTATAAAATTGCATGTTCAAACAATACAGTATTGATATTTACTCTTTCATACTAGATCGGGTACTAAAAGTGATCATAAATTATTATCTCGACTGATTTTGTTAGAAAATAATTTACTTCAATTTTACTTCAAAATCATTTAACATTTTGGAAACTTAACAAATCCTTTTCCAATTTTTATAGTATTTATTTCAATAAATGAAATTATGTTTGAAATATTTAAAATAATTTTAACTTATTCCTTTTTTAATAAAATGTTGTTTGTTAATAATTTGAGTACAGCTCATAAAAATTATAACTACACACCCATAAATGTGTATTTTTTTATACACATCATACCTAATGATTCAATTCATATCTCTAACGCATTAATATTTTGATTTTAAATTCATAATAAAAATTTGATGTGTTTAATCGTTTTATGATGGGTAGTCCTAAATATGCTTATTAACAATTTTGATAGTCTAAAGCTGCAATTATTTTTACAAGCATTTAAACATTAAGATTTCACATTGATATTTAATTTTTTTGTTTTTAAGACACTTTTTCTAGTAAAATAATTTGTCTAGCTAATATTTTATTAATTATTTAGGTAATTTTTTTTTAATTCTCAATACATTTATTATAAAACAAAAAAAAAACGTGAGACTATATAAAAGTTCGCGTAACCAAATTTCATTATTTTTTAATAACTAATATTTTTGTTGCAATTTATTTAATAAATAAATACATTCTATAAAAATAAATATTATCAGTGTATTATTTATCTGACTGATCTTCACTCAGAATTGTATTTACAAATGAAATATAAATGCATGCAAATCTTATTCATAATATAACATTGAAAAACTGCCGAGTATTTTCATATTTTTTTTAAATGTTATTTGATAACAATAATACTATTTAATTAATTTTGAAAAATGGTAAAAAATATTTATCTATTTATCTTAAATATAAATTTCATAAATAAATTTTATTTTATCTTTAATTGCGAAATAATATACTTTCAATTAATTTTTATATATTTTTTGTACCTATACAACTTAGTTATACATTTAGGAATTTAATATTTCTAAGATATTATAATTTATTGTGTGCATTTTAGACTCCATATTACAGAAGATCTAGCTTAGAATAACTGGTGGGCTTTAACAATCTGGAATGTATTTTCACGGACCGTATATGCCCAGAATCCAAAATGTAAAAACCGTATTTACCCGAAATATATATATATGGACCGTAATATAATTCCGGAACGGATTGTATTGTATTATGTTACCTAGAAATATACACATTGACTATTTCCGTCATTATACGATCCGAACAAAGATAGTCTTTGATTTTTGAATTCCGAACATATCTATACGCTCCGTGAATATACGTTACGGAATTTATACGTTCTGTTCATTAATTTTTCGGAATTTTACGGCCTTACGAATAACTTACTAAATTCTTCATCTGTGTCATTTTCTAAACAATAAACATAATATAATTTGTGTAATTAGTATAAAACGAAAAATAATTTAACAATGATTTGGAATTTTGAACACTGAGTTAATGCATTATTTTTATGTATTTTAATCAATTATATTAGTAACTGATAACTTCATTTACAATGCATTTTTTTATGAATGTACTAAGTTTTTTAGTTATAATTTTATTAAACATATATTAACTACTAAGAAAACCACAATTATACTAAATAGTACAAATATACAAAAGTACAATAATTCCATGTAATTGTAGATTAGAAAGGTAGCGTTTGCATATTATGTGCATACGGCGCGATAAAATACGTAAAAAAATAGATGGATACGTGGCCAGTACAGCCCCTCGCCCATCAACCAATGGCGCCCCAGCTTTTCCTAGAGATGGGATTGTACCTGAAATGACACCATGGTATCCATAAAATGTGTATCAAATTTGTAAAGCATTACCAATAGAATATCATTAAAATGATATAGGATAAACGATATAACGACAATTTCATAGTATAAATTCTTAAAATTAATTTTGCTCTAAAAAGCGACTTCTTTCATTAAGCCATTAAGGTCAATATTGTTTTCTTTAAGAAGAGAGTAAGGACTTATATGATTGTTTATAATTGAAAATTGTTTTAAAAAATAATTGCGATTCAATAAAGTGTACTAAAGATTACGTTTAGGTTGATATCCAAAAAAAAAGTTTATATAAAAAGAGTTGCATTATCGAACCAAAATATTATTTAAGACGTAGAAAGGAGAAATAAATATAAACTAATAATTACTTAGCCAAAAAGTAGAATTAAAATAGACAAATGCCTACCAAGTCAAAATTTTAAAAAAGTTCATTACCGTTGGTCCAATATAATTTTTAATTAATATAAAATAAATTTTTAATTTATACTAATATATATATTTTTGACTACAATAAATATAAGTTATGCTGATAGTCAATAAAGTTTCATTGATAATATCATTCAAATTAAAAAAAATTAGTTATAAATAAAATTAATGTATGATTATTAGGTACATACAATATATTATTTATTAACCTACCATTCTTCAGTGCATATTTTAATAGTTCTAAATAACATACAAATAATAACAGTATTTTATAATTAATAACACATAAATAATTAGATATTTAATATATTATACATTGTATTTTATTTTGTAATTTTAAGTTTAATTTGTAAATTTAAAAAAATAAATATTTATTTAGAATTCAGACTAATAAAATAAGAAAAATATGTACACACGAAACAAAAGTTGTTATTTACGTGATTTGCCAATAATAGGTAATAACATTAAAATATGTCATTACTTTTAGTCATGATAACTAATTTTTAGTTAAATTCATTAATTATATTTAAGTATCACTTACAAATATATACAATTTCAGAATACCAAGTAAAAATCATTCGTACAGATAAATTAATTAATTAAAAATTCAATAGTTTTTAACTAAGAGATAGTTCATAAACAAATATATGTGTTCAAATAATATTGTATATACATACCCAAACAATCTTTAGAGATACATTTACAAAAATAATACATTATCATAACTTTTTAATATTATTCATAACATTGTTAAAAATATTTTTACGATAAAAGGTAAATAAAAATTTAGATATTTACATTATTATAAGAAATGTAAAATACTCTTTTATAATTGATTATGTATATTATATTTATTTAATGTTTAAAAAGTTTTTTAGATACCTAATCTCAATTGTATAAGAACACCTATAATATAAAATAAAATAAATTATTAATTTTAGATTCTAAGAAATGTATTAGTTTTACAATGATGTTTTTTTTTATTACTGAAAACGCGATTTCGAGTAGAAATAATGGTCTGATTACTATGAATATGGTATGATTTCTGTACAAAATTTCTTCTAGTTGATACTTTATTTAGCCCATTATTCGAATTTCTCAAAAGTTTTTCTTTAAGAGAAGAAAAGCTAC
>CM023357.1:51764785-51781929 GCA_013282895.1 Eriosoma lanigerum | reverse complement strand
CGAAAGCTTACCCAACTTATGGTTATGGGACCATTATTTCTACCCGAAAAAGTGTCTTCATACAATAAAAATAAAAAAAATAAAAAAAAAAAAACATCTTTGTAAAACCAATACATTCTTCGCTTCGTTCAAAATCTAAAATATGTAAATGTAATTTTTCATGAAATTTTTATATTAATTGGACCACCGTTATTCGCAAATTAAATAAGTAAATAAAACGTTTAGTACATAAATATATAAATATATTAATTAATAATCAATCAGGATTATAATAATAACTATATATTGTTAATACACTTATCGCTTTCTATCGGCCGATAATTCTCCTGTAGCACATTTCCTATTGTAGTGACTTTTCTATAATGTTAATATTCAATGGTAATACACATAATACAGAATTATTTGCAAAACAGTATATAGCTTTTTAGTTCTAGAAAATCTCGATGCAATCGCAAGTAGTCGGCGGCAATGCATTCGGCGTACATTATTAGACAAGCTATTAATATTTTTCGAACAATGTTAACTAAATACTGGCATATTGCATTGCCGCTGACTACTAGCGATTGCATCGGAATTGTCCAGAATTAGAATAGCACACCATCGAAAAATAGGCCAGTGAGGAATCTATAGTATTTATAATCAATGATATTATACTCTAAACGTATAGCCAGAAACTAATAGCTCTGTAGTTCACGAATCCACCGTTTTCCAATCAGTTATACAAAGTAATATAGCACGAGTTATAACAATATAATATTATATGATATTATTAAAACAAAATTAGAACTAAATGTTTCAAAGTTGCTCTGTGGGAACCCACAACACGCGCGGACAAAATTTGTAGCCTGACGTGTTAAGCTCTAAAAGTATAACACATATAATAGATAGGTATTTACTAATATTTTTCATTGTGATCTTAACACTAACCTAATACTTTTGCTAAATAAAAAGACAATACATTTATCCTAACTGAATAATATACAAATACAAATTACTGTAATATATCGAAACCAGAAGTCCTGAATACATCAAAAGCACAGCTTGCCCGTCACGCATAAAACACGGAAATGTCTGTAACCATGCTCTGCTACCAAATATTTATCTCACCGGGGTTCATCTAGAAAGGAAACTGACCGGTGGAGACTAATTCCGGCGTAACCCAAAAGGAAGAAGGGGAACATCCTCTGACTAATTGCATCTGATCGTTAATGCCTCGCGAAGTTGATGGGTTTGATTTGGTCGTTCGAACTGAATCAAATGATTGAACTAAATCGTAATTTGACGTAGACTGACTGAACTGACTTTTAACCGATATCAAAATATATAGGTAAAATAAAGAACAAATATTAATTTAACACTTGTTTGAATAAATATTAGTTCGTCTAATCTGACTGAACGGCAGGTGTGAATTTTATACATAGAACTGTGAAAGTATAGAAATCGCCAGCCGATCGCAGCTCAAACGTTGGCGACAGGAGCGCGTCACATGTCAGCCGTCTATGTTAACCCATATCAACCCCTCGGGTGGTGGCTAGACTATATATAATCAACTTAACCACATATTACTTGCGCGAACAAACCTATTCCTATTTTTGAAAAAAATTACTAATTATAATTTATATAAACTAGTTTATGCTACTAGTATACTTGTAGTCAGTTAACACTTCTGTCAATAATCTCAACTAGTTAAGGCATTTACGTTTTACACATTTATAAATTAGAATATTTTAAAATTATATATTATCATTTCACAATTTTTATACAACATTAATAATAATGTAATTAATTATATAGTTACATATAAAATATACTTAATTGATATCCACATACATGTAATGTTCTTTGGGTCAGGAAGATGACATTTAACTGTATTTAATCAAATTTTAAACGTGTTATATAAATAGCAATAAATATATATATATATATATATATATATATATATTACTACACGTATATATAGTGTGTAATCGCTGATTGGGAATAGTTAATAAATCTGTGTAGAGATATTAAATGTAAGTTCTAATTAATAAAATCATTTGTATGCATAATAAGACACATTCTTGTGTAATTATAACATTTTAAAATAAATTAGAATTGCGCATGCGCAAATAAACTTTATCAAATAGCAACCCAAAATTTTGACTATTGATAATTTTTTTCATATTTTTTCATGAATTTTGGTAGTTAAATCAATTTTTAAGTGCAAATGTATTCATTTTTTTTATGAAAAAATATCATACATTTTCACACGTAAAAATGAATAAATTTAAATTGCTATAACTCAGTTAATTTTACACTTGGAAAGTTTTATTATCTACCAAAACTCATAAAAAAATACGAAACAAAATTATCAAGAGTCAAAATGTGGGATCTAAAAAAATTTATTTACGCATGCACAATCCTAATTTATTTTAAAATGTTATAATTACACAAGAATGTGTCTTATTATGCATACAAATGATTTCATTAGTTAGAACTTACATTGAATATCTGTATACAGATTTATGAACTGTTTCTAATTAGCAATTACACACTGTATATATATATATATGTTACCGTTAAAGAATGAAATGCCAATAATTTATGAAATAACTATATATTTTTTAAAATCACTATAATTCATAGCTAGAGTGAAATTAGAGTAGAATTAATACTTTATCTAGGAATTGTATACATTATTTATTGTCGCCTCGTTAAAGTCTTTACATTATTACTGGGTAAACTATAAAATAAATCAACTTTATACTATATTGATAAATAATTGTACTATACGTACAGATATATAATATTATTATTATGTTTTTTGATATTAATGGTATGGGAAATTCGTTAATGATAATAATAATTTTTGTTTGTGGGTAACTTATCGATACTTTATATTTACTCGTAATGTTTTTTATATTCTTCACAGTTTCGTTCGAGTGTTCATTACGTATATAGTTATATTAGTATTTTAATAATTCATTTATTTACAATGGGTTCAAACGAAATGAAAGAAAAATTCAATAATTATTTACAGACTCGGGGAAATAAAAATAATAGAGCGTTTTTGACTGACATAAAATACGCGAGTTTAATTCTGGACGTAAATTGCATGAAAATAAAAAAGAATCCAGAAGAGACTATTGGTTGGCAAAACATTATGACACAACTTTAGTGAATGGTATTGAAAAATGAATATATCCTGTTAATAAAAAAAAAAACAAATATTAAAATGTATATTATGACTAGTGAACTATTTGATGTGATATACGAGATTTATAAGTCCATTGGGCATGGTGGTAGAGACCGTATGATATATCAAATAAATAAAACATACAAAAATATTACTCAGGCTGATATAATGAAATACCTAAGGTTATTTATTCCCTGTGAACAATAGAAAAAATGTCAGAAAAAAGGAATTCTAGTAAAACCAATAGTGTTTAAAAATGTCAACAGTCGATGTCAAATCGATGTTATTGATTTTCAGTTACAGCCAGATCAAAACTTTAAATTTATTTTTATTTATCAAAATCACCTAATTAAATTTTATGTTATAAAACCATTAATATCAAAACGAGCTGAAAAAACTGCTTACGTTCTTTTGACTATTTTTTGCACTTTTGGTGCACCTGTTGTACTTCAGTCCGATAATGGAAGGGAATTTTGCAATGAAGTTATAGTTTCTTTAAAAGAGATGTAGCCATCTCTTTCAATTATTCACGGAAAATCTCGACATATCTCGTCAATGTCAAGGTAGTGTCGAGCGTGCTAATCAAGATATTGAGAATATTCTCACTACATGGATACACGAAAATAAAACAGCGAAGTGGAGTGACTTCGTTTTGTTCAATTTATGAAAAATATAGGTTATTATTCGGGTATTGAGCGAAGTCCATACCAGGCAATGTTTAGTACAGAACCAAAAGTAGGATTATCAATAAGTGTGTTAACAAAAGCGATTACACAAAATGTGGATTTTTAAAATGTTTGTGTACAACTAAATATATGATAAAAAGATGTATGTGTCGTAAAAATAACATTTTATGTAATTCAAAATGTCACCAAAGTTTAAGCTGAATAATTTTAAACAAATAAATAATATATTAGTCTATAGTCATTTATAACATTTAATAAAAATATTTTCAAAATATGCATAATACTTAGAAGAATATTTACGACATTAATTCTAAATAATAATGAAATTTTTTTACTTATTTTAACTAGTGAATGATGTTAATACTTTAACTATTTACATTTTGGAATTCTATAAAATAATTAGTTATTTTATATAATTTCTAGATAAAGTATTTAATTAACTTTAATGTGCATACTTTAACTTTAATAACGAATTTCATACTTTAACGGTAACATATATATATATATATATCCATGGTGTCCCAGATCTGTTTACAAATTGCTTAAAAAGTGTTTTAGACATATATTAATATATATTTAAGTATAATTAACGTGTTTTAAGAAAAACGAGATACGATATTTTAAATGTTATGATTTGACACTTGTAGCTTTGGACAGTCAATTGAATGATGACGATTGATGACCCATATAAGAACTTATTGTTATTAAATATATTATTTCTCTATGACTAACTTTTCATCAAAATAATATAATAATCATAAACATTCCTTGGACAGATTGGGAACGCCCAGAATTTCCCAATGGGCCACGACTAGGATCAGGCCCGTCACGTTGTGGCAAAAAAGGGCATTTCCATAATAGACCTAATCGTTGACAACTCATAATTTTTTTGTTATATTGCCTACACGTTGTCGACATTAGTCGTCTTTTTATAATTCGATTATTTAATCGATTATCTTGGATAACTATTTAATGAAGTTGCCTAACTACCTATAGGAGTACTCAAAAATTTCAAAAACTTACGTTAAAATTGCATTAGTTATTATGAAAAAATTAAAATGAATTTCATCAAAATTTCAATTTCCGTAATTTTTGATAGTTTTTCTTTTCATGTGGAAACCCTTTTGTGAAATTTAAATAATGAGTTCAAGAAAGTGCCATACTCTATTCGTAATAATCGGACCATTATTTCTACCCGAAAAAGTTTCCATGCATTATAAAAAAAAATTAATATTCAATTCTTCTAAAAATATTTAAATTTTAGAAGTTTATAAAAAAAATTGTCAGTCTTGGTTTTCTAAATATTTCGTAAAAAAATTAAGTTGTATATGTTTAGACTTTGAAAAAATGTTCTAACTGTTAAACCCAAAATTGCAGGTTATCTACAACATTTTCGGAAAAATTGTAAAGCTCCATTTTTAAATATAACAATAAATTATACTAATAATCTATTCCAAAATTTTATTACGTGTGTCAATTAGAAATTCGAAAAATAAGCTAATCGGTATCATAAGGTAATCGGATCATTATTTCTACCAAAAAATTTTTTTTCAGACAACAGAAAAAAAAATATAATTGTAAAATCAATACATTTTTTTGCTTTGTTCAAAACTCTAAATTTTTATTTTTTAGGTTACGTAAAATTTAAAGATAGTTTAACGAGAATTTTGGTATGATAGTTTTTGTGTCAACCTCCTAATTTAATCAATATATTCAATTTACTGAAAAAATCATATTTCTTATATTATTTTCGTAATCAATTAATCTATTATATCATAAAATGTAAAATTCATATTACTAATATTGCATATTATGATAAGTAATTGATACATAAATAGTAAGATGCATCTTTCTATGTAGCTGATGTAGCTACGATATCAATAATAATTTCTTGAGAAATATTGATAATTTATAATAATAATAATATATAAATAATTTTGCACTCCACAATTTATTAGACGTTTAAAACTAAAATAATAATAGAGGTAATATTATAGTCCAATGTCTAAATAATAATTTTAAAAATATTGCATTAAAAATTTTTAATTTATCGCATATATATTGCAACTGTAAATAGATATGGAACACTTGGTATAACAGCAAAATTGTATTAGGCGTAATAATATTTAATACTCACCATTTAACATGAAAAATGTCCTCAAATAATTAACAGCTGGAGATATTGCTATAATATAAGTAAAATATAAATATAATAATTAAATTCATAAAGCTGATTAATAATAATAATAATAATAATACTTATGTAAAATACTTTGTATTTACTAAGACTAATATTCTGGTATATATAAAATTATTTATTATGAAATTTTGAACACCAAAATTTATGTTAAATAAAAACTACTAATAAAAATATATTTTTAAAAATGTCTAATTGTTTTTCCATAGTGTTCCATTGCCGTTTAAAATTAGTTTTTAATGAATGTCCTAAATACCTAGCGTTGTATATTATTAAATTTTTTTTTTTTACTTCAATGTTATCATTCGTCGTGCTTAATAGTAGTATTTTATATATTATTCGGTATAGACAAATAGTTAAATTAAATTCTAAACATAAAATTTCTGTTATGAATAAAATTAATTACATACTATATTATAAACATTCTTTAGCTTTGTTGCATTTACAATTTTACAATTTACATTTTATAATATATCTTAAGTCAAATTTAGATATTATATTGTAAAATTACTTACAATTAATATTTCTTTTTATATTTTCTACAAGATAATTTAAATAATGTTAAAATATTTTTAGTAAATATGTAATTAAAAATATGATGGTCGATTTTGGATGTTCCTCCTTCATCCCTTCGGTCCTCGGAGAAATGTGTGGTTCAATATAATTAAGATTTGAATGCAATGATAATGCATTAGAAAATACGATTCTAAGCGAAACTTAATATAATACAATATTAACAATATATTTTACAAACCGATATTTCTTTACTTATTTATTTAAATAGAAAACAGGTTTTAGTAACCCATTTAAAAATAAATATTCTTAAAAACTAATTTACTGCAATTTATAATGCGTGTAAATGTCATGATCTGGCATTTGGGTATGTTAAGTTGAAGATTAAGGATTTCACCCTAATTTACCAATCGATCCAGGTCTTCTTGTAATTTAACACAATCATGATTAGATTTAATATTCATGAATAATTTGATATCATTAGGAAATACAAGAACATTAGAATAAAGTAATACGGAGGGAGCATTATTAACCAATAATGAAAAAAGAACAAGTAATAATATAGTACCTTATGTACACCTAAAGTAGGTACAAAGATTTGTGATTTAACCCTATACAGTTTAATCCTCTGATACCGGTTAAATAAATAAGAACCGAACCAGGAAAGTAATAGTTCACCAAAACCATAATCATTCGAAATTCTGATTAGAATAAAATGATTCACTCGATCAAATGTCTTATAAAAATCAAGGTAAATAGCATTATTTAACAAATACCATATTACAAATGATCGGGAATCTACCAGGACGGAAGCCATGTTGTTCATCAACCAAGATATTATTTACAATTGTTTTAATAGATTGTAATACAAGGGATTAAAATAATTTCAAGATATGAGAAGTGATAGCAATTGGACGATAATTTTCAACCATTGAAGGATTACCAGTTTTTAAAATTGATGTGATAAAGCATAATATAAGGTGGTACGGGTACACTCATCTAATGACTTTCTAAACAGTGAAAATAGAATCCAAGAGATAACGTTTCTTAGGTTAAAAAAAAAATAAAACCTGCAAGACCATCAAGACCAATAGAATGAATATTACGAAGGGCTGATAGACCATTATTTATATCATCAATATAAAAGAAGGCATTTCTTGGTAAGTCATATTGTAGATATGAAGCAGTAGCGAAATCAAGAGATGAAGTAGGATATACTGAGAAGAAATGTTTGGAGATCATATTTATGGCATCAGATAAATTAGCACATTTATTGTTATTAAGACTAATCGTACTAGATGTTTTACTTCCAAAGCGGTTATTTCGAACAAACTTCCAGAAGGATTGGGATGACTCTTAAGGTTTTACTCAACACTGCAAGTAAAATCACGAAAACAGTTTTTTGATAAGTATTTATATCGGGTACGTAGTAAACAATAAAGATAGTTATCAAGGCTTAAAGATAGTTTGTAATTCTTGTGCGCAATATTTTTTATGAACACAAGAGTTTTTAGCTCCTTTGTGAACCAACGTGGGAAACATGAATTATAATAAAATGATTTAGGGATAATTGAAATAACTGAATAATGTAAAGCATCATAGAACACGTTTGTTGTGAAATCAGCATTTGAAGATGAGAATGTTAATTCCCAATTAAACGAAGATAAAAAGAATTCAGCACGATTATAATCAGTTTTATGAAAATTGTGAGGTTGGCTGACAATAGGATAAGTTAAGAATGTTAAGGATGATATAAATCAAAAGTAACAGTAACATAGAAATATTAATTGATAGATATGCAAGATTTATTACAAAAAACCAAATCAAGTAGGAACCGTGAGAGTGTAATATATTATGAAATTGGTAGAACTCATGAAGGGCAAATAGCTCAGTAATATAAGGAAAACGTATAATTGAATTAGAGGAGTAAAACAATTCAGAATCATCATGTGACTAAGTTATTTCAGGGATGTTGAGATCACCACAACATATAAATAAATGGTTTAAATGTTAATGAATAACGAACTCGACTGAGGCTACATAATTATACATGGAGACTACACTTGAAGGAGGGAGATAAATATAATTGATAATACATTTTTTAGCGTTGAATTCAATACAAATAAATAATTGTTCTATATTACGTACTGGAGTAACAACAACAGAAGAAAGAATGCCTTTACGTATGCCAAAAAAAAAAAAACATCCCCATCATGACTACATAAGCTTAAGTGTGACGTTCATTTCGTATTGAATGTTAATCTTTTTTGCCTTTATTTTGAATACAGAAGGTAAACCATTTGTGAATGAGATAGTAAAGTCAGATTCACCAGATTTCGTACGCCGTTATAATTCACTATGACAAGAATGTAAAAGCTCACGTTCCTTACGGGTTTTATCGTGAAAAAGTCACACAAAGACAAATCCGGATAATTTCATTTAACTGCATGATAAGACATCAAAACCTTTCCAGCGAGATCTTTATTTTGAAATATACTTTTGAGAGGTCAAGTAGACTCAGAAGTTATAGTACTTTAGAGTCAACTGGCAAAGAGACAGATAAAGGATATAGAGCTGAGGCCATGTTGTTTTTGGCAAAAGAGATTCTGGAAGCAAGATCAACAGAGGACTCAGGAATGTCATGTGTTATTAGGTTAGTACTAATCCGTTCACGTTTAGACGAATTATAAATTATTTGAGGAACAGTTACAGAATAAGAAGAAATGTTTCTATTGTCTTAATTCTATTTTTAAGAGAAGTAAGTTCTTCATGCAAAGATTAATTTTCAGATCTTTTGTTTATTCATTTCTTTAGTTAACAAACCAAGACTACTTTTAAGTTTACCAAACTGAAGTGACTGAGACTCACCTAATGACTTATCATAGTTTGTTCCTGTTTTTTACTTATGGAAGTTATCAGCTATTGATATCTCAGTCGAAGTGCTTGGAAGGTCAGGAGTTCCCTTAGTGGAACCGGGACTGGTTGCCTTAGTAGAAGAAGTTCTCTTTTGACTCATTTGTAGAATATAAAGCACAAGGCGTAAAAGTAGACAATAAAAAGGTAGGTTTGGGGAATAAAAGAAGTTCAAATAAGCAGCATCTAGAACGAATTCAAAGCTTCATTTTTACGCCGTGAAAAATGCAACTTAACTGACACTAAATAACGAAATGAAGTCAGCATACTTATCAATTAGTGTTAAGAACTGGAATACTCACAATTTTGCACTAAAACCAAAGAATATGAAGTGGAGGTTTTGACTTAATACAGTCAAATACAATGAAGTTCAAATAGAGAACACGTATACAAATGACATTTCACAAATTGAGAAGCCCAAACAACAATTTATAAAAATAACGTACTAGAAAATTTGAAAAAAATTAATTAATACAGAGTAGTAGTATTTATTTGATAACAGTAATGTTATTATAATAAAAAAATAAAAAATATATGAATATGAATATTTCATGATGATGGTGATGCGTTTACGGCAAAGTGAAAAGAAAAACCCAATTGGTGAACCTGGACGGCGGAGTAGTACACGTGAACGCATGGATAATTTTCGTACAAGAGACGGTGATCAACACACACATCAATGAATTACAGTGGCCTATCGGGAAATCGGGATTTTCCCGGTGGGCCTCCGTCTTGTGGGAACCCCAGTCAAAACAACTTATTTTAATTTAAGCATACCCTGTTTGTGGTAATCGGACCATTATTTCTACCCAAAATCATGCTTTCAAACATAAAAAAAAACCATCTTTGTAAAACCAAACATTACATTCCTCGCTTCGCACAGAATATAAAAATGAATAATATAATTCTAAGCATAAATTAATAGGTAGTAAGTATTAAATATAATAGAATTTCTATTGGAATTAAATGTATCTATACACTAATATTAAACTAGAGAATATAAGAAAGCGGGAAGGTCGATTCCGGACAATCATCTTTCGTCCCTTCAGTCCCCGGAAAAATTAGTAGTTTATTATAATAAATTAAGATTTAAATGATATGATATTAGAAAATACGATTCTAAGCGAAACTCAATATAATATAATAGATTATATTGATAATGCGTTCCAAAATTTTACCACATGTGTAAACTACCCATGAGAAAAATTTTAAAAAATTACTAGTATCTACGTTCAAAATCATAAAAAAATTTAGGAAAATCAAGAAAAGTTTAAGAAATTAAAAAAAAAAAACCAAATAAAGTTGTGTTAATCGGACCATTATTTTTATACGAAAAAGAGTCTACAGACATAAATAAAAATTTTTAAATAAGATATTATTTACAACAAAAGTATCCGTAAATAAAAATAAAGTTTGCCTATCCATAAAAAATTATAAATTTACAGTTATATGAAATATAGAATACATTATCATTTTATAATATTTGAATATTAATATACCTAACATGTTTTCTCTAACAATAAAAAACAGTTATTTAAACAGTATTTTTAAGTAAAATAAATATTCAATGATTTAGATACAATGATTTATGTACCTAAGTTAGTTTTAGCTTTTTTTTCATAAAATAATAATTCTAAAAGTTGGTACATTGAAAAGCATTTATTTGTAATTTAATCTACACATCATTGTTTCATATTAGTTGTGTTCATTTTGTACTAAAATAATATATTGGTTAAAAAAAATTACAGTTTGAAAATTGTGTGACTGCTCTATTTGATTAACTAATCATCAATCAATTTTAAATACTTGAAAATAATATTATATTAAAAAATTAACATACAGAAAACTAACAGCTTATAATTAAGTCAGATATACAAGTAACATTTTTTAAACATTAACTTAAACTAGTTAAAAATACCGAAAGAAAGGTAAGTAGTTTAATAGTTCATTATAATGAGTAACATAAAAAATATTATATATAAATATATTTTGCATAAGAATTATTTAGTTAACATTAATGATATTTTTTAAATTTCCTAGTAAGTTAATTTTTTTTTTTTTTTTTGTAGATTATGAACTATTATGAACAATATATAAAAAGTAAATTAAATTATAAAGCCTATAATTTTATTAATTCCTAACGCTGTATATAAAACTAGTAACTACTATCAACAGTCATACAAATATATTAATTATAAAAACTTAATTTAAAAATAAATAAATAAAATATTATTTGATCTTACGAATACAATTTTCTTTAGTAGGCAACGATTGCACTAAAAACAATATGATATATAATTAAAGATTTATATTTATAAGCTATTTAACACTAAAAATTAAATCATCATAATAGGTATAGAAATAATATTAACCTTAAAAGTAAAAAAAAAAAAAAGAATAATTTTATTAAGAACAGTTTATCAACATTTTATTTAGCTTCAATTCATATCAAAACAGATTTTAATTAATTAAATTAAACCTTATAGAAAATTCAAAATATTAACAGATTTTTTCAAGTTATTAGATTTTATTATCACATTGATTTGATTTAGGGAATATTATGTTAAATCAAAATTGTATACAAATATGATTTTTTTATATCTACATAAAAAGTAATTATTACCTACGAAAATTAAAATTTTAATAATATTATATATTACCCTCATAAATACTTTCAAATACAATAATTGTATATATTACGAAAGAAAAAATTAAAGATATATTTTTGGACAAAACCATATTTATGTTAAATTTGTAAAAAATTAGAGATTTGATGGACACTTAAAAAATGAATAATTCAAAAATTTATCTTTAATTTATAGTAAATTTGTATTTCAAGAAATATTAATAATACAATTCTCTCTTAGTCTGCTTAATGACATCATATTGACATAAAATACCTATTCTTATTTCAAATAAACATAATTATAAAAATGACATAGTACCACACGTTACTAAATTGTTTTTTTTATTTAATTTAAGTGTCATATAAGTTTTTCAAGTTGCTAAAAATATATTTTATATGTAGTTAATTTTAAATAGGTACGCACTCTACTATTTTTAGTAGGTATCCGGATTCTGTGTATATCGTACAATAATTATAATATTTACATAAGTATCTATATTCTTCAGAACATCTGAACATGTGTATTTAAATAAATACTATATATATAATCGTTTACTCAATGACATTAGATACCAAAGAAACCCAAGAATATTAGGTACTTAAAACTATATTTACTTATATGTTTGTATTATAAAATTTTATAATATTTAACTAAGAAAACATATTAATTTAAAATATAATACCAATTTGTTTGAAAAAAAAAAAAAATTTAATGTAAATTACTATTAGTATTAACAATAAGGTAAAAATATTAAAGTAAGTAGGTACGTGAAATGCAGTAGCATAAACATGTAGAAATAGAAAGTTGTTCGATGTATTGGAAAAAAAAAAATAAAGAAAATATTTTTTGTGTGCAAGAAATTATGTGGACAGTTAAGAAAGCAAAGGAAATCGAGGATGGATGTAAGATTATATAACTATATATTTACATAACTCAAGTATAACTGTACAAGGAAGGAGTTGTTGTGAGACATAGGTACAGACAGGGGTATATACTTAACTCTATATAATAAATACGGCCAGTATAATTCTGACACCAGACCCTAATAGGTTTTAGCGCTATAATCGCATAATTTTATATTTTGAATTAATCATCTTAAAAGATCTTGAATTGTGATGCAGAAGCCATAAATATGCAAAATATGTTAACGAATATAACTATATTTATAAATAATCTGTGATATAACTATATATATCATATTGATATGCAGTTACAGCTAATTTAAATGACATACATTTTCTTAAAAAAATAATATCGTACAATAATATTGATATTAATATAGCAGAAAAGTCAATTAAAAAAATTATTAATCATTTATGGTATTTAAGTTCAGTGTGTGCAGCATTTTCAATTTTCGATGATAGATTAAATAAAGAAACAAGATAGCAAATGGCTAAAAAATATTAAAAGAAGACGGGGATGATAATGAATTAAAAAAAAAATACATCATTAAAATACGAGATTTAGAATATTTTCTAAACACATTAGACTTACTGAGTAATAATTCAAAAAAAATATTTGATCGATTTCATATTAAAAAAGATATTATAGAAGTCAGTCCCGAAAACTAGATTAATTTAGAAAGTTATACAAACGGGAAACCAATAATCGTTTTTACATTTAAACATTTAAAAATCAATATTATAAAATAAATAGAAAAAATTATAAATTTATAGTTATTTTTAAAAATAATGAATTTTCGAAAAATAATGTAAATGATATAAATAATGTAAAATTCTAATGACAATATTACGTACTACAATAAAGATTTTATATATTTTTTTGCTAAGTGCAATATATTTTGAATTAAGTTCAAAAAACAATTAAACTACCCCTTTTGGCTATTTTCAACCCTCTTAGGATACAGGAAGCAAGGTTACCATCTTTCACTGTCAAAAATACGGGACAAATATATATTTTTAACACTAATAATACGGAAAACATTTTTTTTTTTATATATATAATAGATTTGATTTATTAACATGCCAATTAAATAAAATATGGTCGATATTTATAGCTTCTTGAAATTCAAAATATGGCTTTTTTTTTATTGTGTATGCAAAACTAAGGAAACTTAAAAAAAAATTTCCAACTTATGTAGGTAGGTATATTTAAATATTAAAAAAAATATATATATAAGATTCTCACTTGTATTATAATATTAATTGTAGTACCCATACAAACTAAAAACTACCCTTGAGTCAATAGACAACAAGAAAAAATTTGACGAAAATGTTTGGTTATACTTGTAGATATACGGTATATTTGTTTATAATTTTAAGAAATAATCAAATACGGGACATATTGAGTCCCGACGCTCATTACACCGGGACGCGGGCCTCAAAACGTGACTGTCCCGTGAAAAACGGAACGGGTGGCAACCCTGATGGGAAGGGCTTCAATGATTATGACCAAAATTACTTTCTTATGATATTTAATAAAATGGCAGGTTCATGTATCAAAAATATTTATATTTTTTTTCTTCACTTATAACTAAGAACTATTCTAATATATATATATATATAGTTATGTCATTATAGTTTATATAATGCATACGTCTTATTGTAAATAATTATGATCAAAACTCAATTAGTTATCATGAAATTAAAAAATTTTAGATAACAGAAACCGTAATATTGCCGATTTTCCGCCATTTTTTGGTTGTTTTTCCCCTTCCAAGGAAAAACTTTTGAGAAATTCGAAAAATAATCTAAATAAACTACCAACTAGAAACTGCTTTCTAAAAACTTTCTAGAAACTTTCTACTGAAAGCATACCCTACTTGTGGTAATCGGACCATTATTTCTACCCGTAAAAATGTCTTCATACATAAAAAAAAAACTTTATAAAACCAATACATCCTTCGCTTCGCTCAAAATCTAAAATTGTCAGTCACGATTTTGAAAATATTTTGTAAAAAGATTAAGTTGTATATGACTAGACTCTGATGAAATTTTCAAATCGAAAAACTAAAAATTACAGGAAATATTAAACATTTTTGGAAAAAAGTTAAAAGCTCAATACTTAGACAGAAATTCAACCAATAATTTCAAAATTTTTTCATTAATATACTTTTATTTGAATATTTTATTGATGAATATTTGAACAACTCATATTTTTAACTTTAATGGTTTTGGTAAAATCCAATCTGAATTAAATTAAATTATTGTTATTTAGCTATAGCCATAGCTTTATAGCTTTAAAGCCACTATGCTTTATGCATTATTACTCTTGATTGATTATTGATAAATGATAATTATTCTTTCTTCTTGGACTTCTAAGATTTAAATATATTTTCTTATTATCATTTTTAAATCTTCATTTAATTTTGGTGAATTATTTAATCACCCACCACCCACCTTAGATATTACTTCAGCGCCACTGATACCTAATATTCTATAAAAGCAAAAACGATTTGATGTGTTTACGTTATGTTAAGTTTCGTTATTTAGTAATTTAATAATATTTCGTTTAATGTTTTGTTTTATTTAATGATATTATTAATTTTCCGTTTTTCGTTTTTCATTTTAGTTACGTTTACACATTTCAATTGTTTTAAACGTATATTCATAACGTTATAATTAGTGTTTGAAAATTTCATGAAATATAAAATTGTGAAATATTTCAATAGCATGTAATATTTCATCCTATGAATTATATTAATTTTAAATTTTTACTGAAAAAAAAGCCAATGACGACACGTTGACACATAGTCATCATCTTCATCATAATAGAGTGTTACTTTTCGTATCCCTATGACGACTACGTGTCATCAATAGTTTTTATTATTGTTGGGTTTACACTAGTGTCAATCAATGTTAAGTCATTTTTGGAGAGAAGTCTTTTGGAACATGGCTGTCCATAAGTGGTGATCGGGGAGTGCCTGGGGTGCTTAAGCCCCCCCCTAAAAACACTTCTAGGCTGCCCAAAGGATAACAAAGGTAGTGTATATGAAAATGATTGTAAACAAATACCTTTATGATGTTGAAAAAATATGTTTTATAATTATATTATTATCATATAACAAATACAATATATATTATACAAGAAACAGAATCGTGGGACAGGAGGAACTTAATATTAAAAATTTACGTAAATACGTCAAATATATAAAACAAACATGTGATAAACATAAAACAATAAATAATTATTTAAAGACTGACGACCTGACCGAAACTGTTCGTAATAGTTCTGATTGACCGTTAAATGATGTGGGCGGTTAACATCAGGAGCGCAATGCCGACGAATAATTCCGCGTTCGTATGCCGACGACGAGCACGACAAAACAAAGTGCAATGTTGCACACTGCACGTACACTAATTAATGTTCCGATTAAGGATTAATAAAAATAAAACGCTAAGCGTACCGTGAGATAATAAAATAATTTAACCCGATTGTCGTATCCCAAATGAAACAAAACAAATTACGTAAATCGAACCGAATGATAGATCAAACATTTTAACACTACCAAACGGCCGTAGCAAGATACCCGATGTATTCAGATTAATTTTTGTTTCCGCTAAAAGCGTTGTAAAAGAAAGAAAACGCGCACGAAAACAAACCGATTATTTTGCTATCGCACATACACGTCGATAGAAAAAATGTACGAAAATTCACACAAAAAGATATAATCAAATTATTACTATAAATCAATTTACAGAACCTTTAGAACTTCCACCATCAACAGAAACTAATCCTAAAACTTTTTTATTTTTGAAATTTAAGTTTATATATTTTTACTTAAAGTTAAGATTTTAAAACAATATTATATTATTTGAATAAGAGATAATATTTATATTTATGATTAAAAATAATTTAAAAAATTAAAATTTAATATTTTATGTTGTAGATTATTTTATTTTATATTTTATGTATGTCATGTTTTTTTTTTTTTTTTTTTTGAAACGTTTAGATGGTCTGTAAATTTGCATAAATAAATATTATACTAGTATTTTATTAATTTTAAAAAAATGATTCTGAATTTGTTATTTCATTGCCTTTATTTGTACTAGATGATTTTTGGAAATATTTAT
>CM023357.1:51712016-51764285 GCA_013282895.1 Eriosoma lanigerum | reverse complement strand
TTAATTATGTCGAAAAATAGTAACTACCGTGTTTAAATTATTAAGTGAGGTAATGTGGATAGCTACTTTGGGATAAATAACTATAGACTTCACAAGTTTTATACTGAATATGCGCCTATGGATAAAACGCTATACTGATGAAAGCATTACACTTTATATCAATCGCATCGCCTAGTAGATTTAATATCTTTAAGTTTAGAGAAAAAAATATATTGTTCAACAATAATATTATTATTATTAATTTATTTTTTTTTATAATACCTTATATCGCAGTTGCATAATTATTGTTAGATGTAATACGACATAATAATACTATCATGTATACACATTTTAATATCTTATATCTATGTGTCATAGAGTAAGAGCCTTAGTCCTTACAACAAAATATTAAGTTAGTTTAATACGTTTCCTTCAAAATATTTATATGCTCAAATACAGAAAGGACAAAGTATTTTTCTAATAATTTATTTTTAGGAAAATATATATTTCGGTTAAAACAGTGGTCTGAAGTAATATTTTCAGATATTTTACGTGTCCTCTCCAGATCAATATTCAACATCAATACAAATTATACACAATACAATTATAACATATACACTATATATTTATAAGTGATAAGTCATAAAATAAGATAAATAAAAATTAACATTTAAGATTTACCTAAATAATATAAAATATTGAGATTATTATTATTACTAGTATTATATTCAGATGCTTATGCTATAATTTTAATTGAGAATTTTTACAATTATCTAGTCTTATTTTGTTCATTTTAGCTGTTTAAAAGTACCTATATAAATCAAACACGTTATTTAAAACTCATCGATCCAATAAGTTATTTATTTCATACAATTTTTTTCCTACAAATTTTGAGCAACTGGGTATAAGATTTTCATGTTGTAGTGTATAATTATCAATTGATTTTTTCTATCTATATAAACCACCGAATCTGGTTCTTGAATGGCTCAATAAGAGTAGACATAAGCATTGTGTAAAAATCATAAAAAAAAAAAACTGTAAAAAACTAATAGCTGCACAATATTTATATGATTGTTAACCGAAGTTTGTAAGAAGTGATTGTTGTAACCTATACTTAAATGAAGGCGTTACCGAACATTGTAAGAACCGGCCGATAATTAAATATACCTTGCATTTATTATTGCGGATCTAACTCAAACATGTTTTTTTTCTCACAGTAAAACAACTATAAAAAGCATACACTCATCATAATGAATTTTACAATCGTGACATTAACGCTATTGTCACATAATGTAATGAATTCTCGAGTTTCCATAACACACATACCTGTCGTTTATGTATTTATGCCTTATCAATGATATTAAATTTTATCAAATGTAACAACAAACTTTTTATGTCAGTTAATTGCTCCGTTCTTCGTATTTTTTGCTTCTTTAATCCACTCTTAAGTAAAGGGCTATCATCTGACATCTATACCTGTATCTAAGCCAAAGATCAACTACGAATTGAGTGTGTCCAAAACAAATTTGTATCATATATCGCTTTCAAGCTTAATTTACAATTAAAAATACATGATCATTCTGCTATTTGTAGTATTTTAAATATACCTCTCTTTTCTTCCCATCAGCACGACGCAGACTCTTAGTTTATAGCTAATATATATTTTTTTGAATACTATAATAATTTATAGCAATACAAAATATAACATTAAATTAGTAGTGTGCTTAAATGATTTAAGAAAAAGAAATTTGATTGTTTGATAATATTGGTAAAATTTGGTCATCAAAAAATTAAAACTATTATGAGAATATTAATTTTGTTTTGTATTTTAAAATAATGTATAAACATTCAACATATGTGTACGAATTAAAAGTTAGAATTATTATTATTATTATTGCTCATAAACGTGTTTTTAACAATACATTTTTTACGATATTTCCGTTATTACAAAATTATAATACTAATATAAGTATAGATATAATATGTGCGTATATTTAAAAAAGTTGATAAATTCCATTTAAATGCTATTATGATATTAAAATATACTAATATAATTAAATTTATCTATATCGCCTGAAATCATTAAACAAACAAATAATTATATTAAATGTATTGGTTTTACAATGATGTGTGGTTTTTTTATTTTCATTATATATTTTTATAAAAATACGATTTTGGGTATAAATAAACAATATACCAATCAAGGCTGGGCAAGTTAATGAAATTTTTAAACTTAGTTAAGTTAAGTTAATCGACATAAAATGGAAAAAGTTTACTGTTATTAGTTGATGATATATTTTATAAACTCAGTAAGTTAATAGTTAAGTTTATAAAAAAAAAAAATATAACTTATTTACTTAACTTAAGTTGTTTTTTTTTTAATTTTTAAAACAATAATAATATTTATTTAAATATTTTTAAATAATATTTAAAATTATATTGATTTAGTTAGGCTTAGGCAGTATGCGTTTAAAAAAGACACATTCAATAAATTTGTACTTGTCTCTACTTATTATATATAAGAATAAGTAAAGCCACACCACACTAAGGTTTGACCATTGAAAACAAACAAAATATTAAATTAATAATTAATATAGATTTGTTTCCTATTATTAGCTCAATTTTATTATGTTATCGGATGTAGAAGGATTATTATAATATTATAATTATGTATTGTATTGTATTTTTCTGTGAAAGAAAAATTTCAAGAAATTACATTTTCAAATTTTGTTTCACAATATCACATGAATTGAATTATATTTTTCGATTGAAAATTTGAGACAATGACTACGAAAAACGTATTGTAGATTTACGCCCGTATATATAATATATAATATAATAATATAATAATATTATAAAAATAGCAATAATGATTATTAATATAAATATTATTGTGATTTTGTAATTATAGATTTTCTAGGTATAATACAACTATACAATATTATTTTATATTTATATATATATATCAAAATATATTAATTATTTTCATAAAATTAATTAAATGTGGGTTTTAAAATGTCTAAAAATTAAAGTATAAACTACATTTAAAAAACGAAAACAAGATAATTATTTATTATTTTATTATTATAACAATAGTCAATAACTCAATAACACTCAATATCTTTTTGACTCGTTATTGTCCAGCCTTGATGCTAATCGTTAAAAATGAATATAAACTCAAACTATTGAAGTGATCTAGAAATTTCTCCAATATCATAAATTACAATTGTAATTAAAATAATACGTAAGTATTGAAAATTGGATCTACAATTAATATTTCCGAAATAAGAATTTTTAAGTTAATAGAATTATTTTAGTCCTAGGAGAATATAGAGGATATAAAGGTCCTAGGAAATGAGTGACGTACGTCTTGAATTGGTAACTATCTGGCTTTTAATATCATTTAATATTTTATGAACTAATTAATTTTTAGAAAATTTTATTAATCTTAAGCATGTCATTGAAAGTTTGAATTCAAATTATTTATTTGAGTTATGGATTTCAGGAGTCCATCATTCGCGTATTCAAAATACCAATAAGAAAAGAACGGGAAAGTCGATTCTTGGTGTTCCACCTTCACTCCTATTGTTCCTATCGAATATCTTTCGATATTGGAGAATTTTGTAGTTTATTATAATTAATATTTTAATGAAATGTATTGAATCTTATTGAAAATAAGAATCTGAGCAAAACTCAGTAAGTTATAAAATATATTATTCTGATAATTCATTTTAAAATTTTACCAATTATATATATCTTCAATGTTCTAAATTCAAATTTGCATTTGTTATCATAAAATATTTAAAATCAAAATTATTCATAGTCCCGGGACCAATCCACAGATTACGATACTAAAATCAAATCCACGTTTTTCAAATGAACTAACCATCAAATAACACGTATATGATTTTCAAGTCGATCGGACCATAAAGAACAAAGTTATAGTGGTGAAAGTAACGCTACTTTTTAATTGTATGGAAAATGGAAAAAATGAATTACGTGTATTGATAAATCATTGCTATTTAATAGGAAAAAGTATCGTGCAAGCTCAAAAATTGTTTGAAAAATGTTAACTGGACAGAGTTCCGTCGAAATCAACGATTTGTCAGTGGTATTCTAATTTCAAATGCGGTTGCATTGATACAAATGATGTGTAACGCTCGGGTAGACCAATAACATAGGAAAGTACTTAGTAAATTTTGAAATTAGTTATTGGTAAGCATAAACTGTAAGTTTATGAGATTGCTAAGAGGGAAAGCATATTAACTAGAAGTGCGTAAACGATTTTACACGAAAACTTGGGCATGAAAAGTATTTTTTCACACAACTAATTATTAATACCACAATCAAGGCGCTCTTACCCAGCCTACACAAAAACTGGCAATAAGGTTCTTATCAGGACCATATGACGCTGAGAGTAGGTGCGGTTCTTAGGATCTGCAACTTCAACATCAAAGGAATATCAAATGCAAAGAGCGAATTGTTAGGAAGAATCTGCACTGACGTTTTTGCTATACAAGAAACACATACAGTTGACAAAGTTGATCTTTGCAGAAGAGGGTCATTGACGGTTATGCATTTATTGCAGCTATTCACCATAAGTAGTATGGTGTAGCGATATTTGAGAGAGACAATATTGACAGCGCAAGGATGATTGTCAATGAATGCAGTCAGAACATCGAAGTCTTAGTGATAGAAGTATGCGGAATAACCGTTATAAATACTTACAAACCACCTAACAATATTCAATAATTATTGGTGTATTTGAAGGAAGAAATCACAATAAAACGATAGCACATGAAGATGAAAAAAATAATCTTTCATCAAAACAATGCACCGTGCCACAAGTTAATGAAAATAATTATCAAATTAAATGAGTTGGGCTTTAGTCTGCTTCCCCACCACTCATACTCACCAAACCTAGCCACCAGTGACTAGTGACTCATTGCTGATCTTAATAAGAAGCTTCAGGCAAAAATAATTAACTCGAATGAGATCTCGATGCACCTGAAGCTTATTTTGAGGATAAAGACAAATCGTTTTACAAGCACAGTATCGAAAAGTTAAGAAATCGTTGGAATGATTGTATCGCGCATTCGCACTTGAAGGTGATTATGTTAATGAATAAAAATGCGTTTTGCGAAAAAAAATGTTGTTTCCTTAGTTAGTCCCGGAGATTATTGAACATTTATTTTCTATTAATAATATATTTAATTATCTCTTATTGAATATTTTATTGTGTATAATTTATACACTATGAATTTCCATTATAACAATCGCATGGAATAATTCTGCATTTAATTTTGGTAACTCATAAGTCAATAAAATTGATGATAATTAAGTAGGTATCTCCAACGGGCTGTGACGACTATCTATACTATTTACGGTCAAAAAATATAATTGTTTCATTTTTCATACCAAGATTGTACACTGCCTTAATGCGACCATATACGGCCACGTATTTGACAAACGTACGCTTCTTTTATATCGACACACTTTCTGAGTTCATGTTGGAAGGGACAAAAATACCAACTATATACAACACTGACAAAGCTGTCAATAAAAATTAAAACAACAGTCAACAAAGATCATATAATAACACTATAATGGTGTAAATACTGAGCTTCTATGTATTATCGTACGCATCGGAACAGGAAAATTACATACAAAAATATAGACAATATGATAATTAAATAATATATTATATCGTTCGTTAGTAACACGAAAACCATTTGCAGCCGGCCTAGGTATGGGGAACTGTAAAACAGAAATAAATTTTTTTTCTGTTTTTCATCAGTTTATATTCAATTTGTATGTATTAAATGATTAACGCAGATCGCCCAATTATAACCTAATTCGTAATAATTTATTTAATTTTCAACAAATTTTAGCGGTCAACAATTATTTAACTTTTTGATGGTATTATTATATATTATATTGTGCATTATTATTATTATAACTACGTATTATTGTATTGATATTTGATATCGTTCCGGCGGCTTCCTAAGTGCCCGGCCACACTATACGTTTTCACCGGTCCGTTTTCTATTGTAAATTTATAATTTGTATTGATTTAATACATATTTTATCAAATAGTTTGACACTGATAAATTTATTCAATGTGTACAAAAAAATAATGCAATATGGAAAACGGGATCAACAGAGTATAAAAATGTAAATATTTAAAACAAGTGTTGGAACAAGATTGGTATAATAATGCATTCGAATTGGATAAAAGAGTTTAAGAGTTTTATCAGCAAAAAAAGATGATTTAGCTAATTATTGTATAAAAATATCATATGTGTTAAGTTATTTCCAAACTAAAGTTAAGTTAATTTTACAAGTTGAAAACTAAAATTCTATAAATATAATTGGAAAATTCAGCTTTTATTCTTACTTTTGGAAGTGTAGGTAAAATATTTAAACAATTAACTTCAAATATTGGTCAATTATTTTATGTATTTAACATACCATAAAAAAACACCACATACTGAAAATATTTTAAAATGCTTATTATAAAATGTCAATACTTATTAATAATATGTGAAAACATTTACTCAAATACTTATTTTGTGTAAGAGCGTATATATATATATATATCAACGATATATTTTTTAATTCATTTAATTAAAACAGATGAGAAAATGTCTTACTTATCGGCAGTGGCTTCATTTGGAGAGGGCCACTCATACATTTGCCGTAGTCTATAATTAGCCAAATCCTAAGTCGGTAGATTTCATAAATAATAACCCCTAAATACAACCCCTTAATTGATTACCGATTACAAGAAAATGAAATACCCACCAAAAAAAAAAAAAAAAAAATGACTCCTCCCACTCCTATTTTTAAAAACAATCAGAAAATGTATGGGTCTGCCCTAGTCTAATGAAAAGTGAAATGATGCTATTGCTTATCGAGTTAACTACGGCGGAACGGGGTGTGATAATTATAGAAATTAAACTAATAACAATATCAAAAATTAGCTGGAAAAAAGCATTGAAAACGCTTGTTGGGGTGTAGTGTTTGATGAAAACACATCGGTTTACTGTCCGTTTTCAACAGAGTGAAGAAAACGCATTGTGTGGCCGGGCACTAATATTGCATACGCGTTAATAATAGTCGTACCATTTTGTTAACAACGCTATTGCTCGTCGCCGCTGCGAAAATTCCCCATACACGGGGCGGCTAAAATTTATTTTTGTGCATTTTATTTTATGGGTCATATCCAGGGCCCTCCCGAATAAGAAACTTTTTTTTGGGGGGAGGGGGTTGTAGACCAATAAATTGACAATTCCTGGAGTCATAAAATTAAGAAGAAAAAAATTTTATCGCTTTGCTCGACTGATAATTTGAACAATATTATCAATTTATTATATGATTTTTTAAAAACAAAAAGTCTTACTTATCGGCAGTGGCATCATTTGGAGGGGGCCACACATACATTTGCCGTAGTCTATAATTAGCCAAATCCTAAGTCAATAGATTTCATAAATAATAACCCCTAAATAAAACCCCTTAATTGATTACCGATTGCAAAAAAATGAAATACCCACAAAAAAAAAAAATGACTCCTCCCACTCCTGTTTTTAAAAACAGTCAGAAAATGTATGCGTCTGCCCTAGTCTAGTAAAAACTGAAATGATGCTATTGCTTATCGGGTTAACTACGGCGGAACGGGGTGTGATAATTATAGAAATTAAATCCATAACAATATCAAAAATTAGCTAGAAAAAAAGCATTGAAAACGCTTGTTGTGGTGTGGTGTTTGATGAAAACACATCGGTTTACTGTCCGTTTTCAACAGAGCGATGAAAACGCATTGTGTGGCCGGGCACTAATATTGCATACGCGTTAATAATAGTCATACCATTTTGTTAACAACGGTATCAATTTATTTTATGATTTTTTCTCTTATTATTTAATACACAATTTTTTAGATCCTGAGCGGAGCGAGGAATGTATTGTTTTTACAAAGATGTTTTTTTTTTTTTACGTATGAAAACATTTTTTCGGATAAAAATAATTGTCCGATTACCTCAAGTGAGGTACGCTTTCGGTAGAAAATTGTGTCCTCTTGGTACTTTATACAGCTCATCCTTCGAATTTCATCAAAGTTTTTCTCTAAGAGAAGAAAAAATGGCAAAAAATTGGCAAAATTAGAATTTTGCCATTTTTTATTTTTTATTTTGTGATAACAAATTGAGTTTTGATCGTAGGAACTTGAAAATTGTTTTAAGTACTAACATAGGTAATATATACATGTTGTAAAATTTTGGAAAGAATCGGTTGATTTTTTGGCCAAATATAGAGCTTTGAATTTTTCCAAAAAATGTTTAATATTATCTGCAGTTTTTGGTTAGGCCATTTCCACTTATTACTTAATACACAATTTTTTTTACTCTTATACATTTCAATCAAAAATAGTTATTATTCACTATGGTAACAATTTAAAAAATAGTGGAAAGATCGATTGTGGATGTTCCTCTTTCGTTCTTTCGGTCCTCGGTGAAATTAGTGGAGAGAGAGAAATTATTAAGATTTTAATGCAATAATATTGCATTAGTAAATACGATTCTGAGCGAATCTCAATATATTATACTGATAATTCATTCCAAATTTTACCACGAATGTAAATTACATATGCAAATATGTAAAATAAATTTTAAATCCCTACGATCAATATTCAAGGAGTTATCATTTCATGGTAAAAATTGTCAGTCACAATTTTCAAAATATTTCGTAAAAAAATTATGTAGTATATGAGTAGACTTTGATGAAATATTTAAACCGATAAACCAAAAATTGCAGGAAATATTACATTTTTGGAAAAAAGTTCAAAGTTTAATATTTAGCCAAAAAATCGACCAATCCGTTTTAAATTTTATTGACCGTAAATATTAACTATGTTAGTACTTAATAAAAATTTCAAGACCTTACGATCAAAAATCAATTAGTTATCAAGAAATAAAAACTATAAAATAATGGAAACCGTAATTTTACCGATTTTCCGCTTCTTAAGGAAAAACATTTGGAAAATTCCAAAAATGAGATAAATAAAGTACCAACAGTAGATGAAATTCAGTATGGAAAGGGTATCCTATTTGTAGTAACCTGGCTATTATTTCTACCCCAAAAAAATGTTTTCATAGATCAGAAAAAAAAAAATAATAAAAAGCCTATAAAAAAAATTGTCAGTCACGATTTTCATAATATTTTGTAAAAATATTAAGTAGTATATTATTAAGCTTCTATAAAATGTTCAAACCGATAAACCCAAAATTGTATAGGTAAAATCAATTTATTTACTAATACTTTAATTAATTAAAGTTCATATATCTATATTAGGCCAAATAATCAACTAATCATTTCAAACACTACTATACTTGTATATTACCTATGTTAATGCTCAAAAAAATATTCAAGTCTCTTCAATCAAAACCTAATTAGTTATCACAAAATAAAAAATAAAAAATTACGGAAATCGAAATTTTGTCGATTTTTTGCCATTTTTTGGTAGTTTTTCTTCTCCTACGAAGAATTTTTTAAGAAATTCAAAAACGAGCTTTATAAAGTACTAACAAGACGCGATTTGCTACCGAAGACATACCCTATTTGACGTAATCGGACAATTATTTCTACCAAAAAAAATGTTTTCATACATAAAAAAAAACATTTTTGTAGTAACAATATATTCCTCGCTCCTTTTAAAATCTAATAGTACCTAATATAGGTATCAAAATGTAATTTTTTTATTTATTATATTAATATTATATATAGTACAATATAAATATTAAATATATAATAAATCCAAATTTTAATCTAAGATTTTATTAAAACAAGGAATGTACAATATGATGACTATTTTTTTATTTAAAACATAAAATAAGTTTTTTTTTACTAAAAATTAATTTAAATTTGACCATTGTTGTGCTAATTTGTTAATATCTAATTAGTCTACAATGTATTTTTCTATTCCCAATATTACTAATAAATTTAACCGGTCATCATTCATTGTTGATCTGAGAAATGTCTTTTAATTTTAGTTTACTTAATGTTCTCTCATTTGAGACAACAGTCACTGAAGAAGTTAAAGCCAAACGACGTAACATATTAGTACATGGTAAAATATGTTTGACTTCTTCAGACTTCTCCATTAAAGATTTAAAACTTTTTGAATCATTTTGCAACATGTTAAATAACTCATATCATTTAATCGCTGTATTTTATTATCATATTGTTTACGTTATTGTATATAATATTTCCGCTACAATACGTACGTGAAATATGATAACATTGATGCTCAGTTATTAACACAGTTTTCGTGATATTCTTTCATCGTTGTTGCTTTAGCTTTTATTGACTCTTTTGTCAGTGTTGTATATAGTTGGTATTTTCTAATATGGACGCAAAACGTGTTTCGAGATAAAAAAAGCGTGCTTTAGTAAAGCACGTAGCCGTCTAAAGTCGCATAAAGCAGTGTACAATCTTGGTATGAAGAGTGAAACTATTACATTGCCCGATCCTAAATAGTATAGATAGTTGTCTCAGTCTGCTGGAGATACCTACTTATCATAGCATAATTAATATTTAAAATTAAAATGCTATTGAAATTAATGAACATTTATTACACAGTATGAGTGTAGCGGAAATAAGAATGTTTAGATAGATGTTTGGAGTGACTTAAATGGATAGAATAAAAATGTCATACATAAAGGGTAGTATTACCCTTCATTGTTGTAAGGGGAGTTTGATGAGATTGTTTGGGCATGTTGACAGGAGTGTAAAAAGAAAAGAAAAACATATTTTCCCGTTATAGTTTTAGGTTTCATATGTCTATACTCCAACCATTAAAAGCTCAACCTCTTTCAGTCTCGCGCATCCAAATGACCGAATTATGCGGTTTCGAAGTCTATTTTCCCTCACAAAACGGACAATCACTATTCGTCGAGTGACTTCGTTCTTTGTCCGTTCACGATCGAACACCAGTCTAGAGCGCACTTTGTCATGTTTATTGATGAAGATGCGTGAACTACGAAGCGTTTTGGTCACCGTTCAGTTGTGCTCTATCAGTGGCTGGAGTATTGATTTCCTATTAACAGTATTAACCAAATACTAACCATTATATCCATGACATTCAAGTTACACCAACTCATAATAAAAGGAGTAGAATATGGTCCTAGTAAAAAACAATTATAAAAAAAAATTAAACATTTCTATATGCAGTAATATTTGTTATTTAATTTCCGTTGTTCCTTACACGTAATGTATCGACTGATTGATTTTTGATAGCGTGTCATTATTACAGTTGTTAAATAACTAACCTTCATTTAATTTATTTGTCATTATTTCGCATCAACTAGTCTTCTACCGTATAGTGCATTAGTAGTATGTGTTTTTGATTATAAAAGATTGTTTAATATTATATTGGCCATATTATAGCCTATCTTAAACCTAATTATGTATTTCTTTTTTATTTTATCGTGGTTACTTTCCACGTAAGCTAGTAGTAACTAGGTCCGTATTAAATATTATATTATTATACCTAATATAAAAAATATAATATGTAGAAGGCCGATAGTCACTGAATATAACGTTAATCTTTGTTTTCTCACTACCATAATCCGACTTGTTAAAAAAAATATTATTTTTACAGCTATCATTAGCATACACACACATAAGACATACACTTAACATAATATATTATTTATACCTATGAATAACTATAATTTTAATCAATGATTATGTTTATATGTAATCGATGCAACAGTCGTTTAAAGTTCATGTGATTGTGTATTTGTGTATGTTATATGTATTTTATTAAAATTACATATTGATGTAATTCGGCATTTTGATTTCGTCAGCATATCGTCTACCGTGTACACAAAACTCCTTTTGTGGAGGTATATTTATGTAAAGGAAATTTCGTAGTCTTATCCGCCTTTGTCGGATTTGAGTCGTCCGTGATCTAGTGGTCTACAGGTGACACCTTTTAGCGGCAAATTTATTACATTTTGGAATTTTAGAATACTTAAATTTGTCTGCTTGCGTAAATACGGAGAATCTGATACGGAGGAAATTGATTTTTTGTTAGGAGTGCGTTTGCGTCCACTCGGAAACATTAATTGTCAGCAAGTTTAATCCGTCATTAGTTTACAACTTCGTCGCACCCACAACTTTTCGAAAGCAAGTTTATTCCGTCTATTGTGTACGATTTCGTCGCACACGTGAATTTTTAACGGCAAGTTTATTCCGTTCTAGAAGTACAACTTCGTCGCACTCGCCAGTTATCCACGGCTAGTTTAATCCGTTGTTAGTGTATGTCTTTCTCACACACGAAAGTTCATGACGGTGCTCATAATGAAATAAATAAACCACACAATTAGGAAAATTATTAAGATCCAAAAAATACTATATTCGAATGGATATAAGAAAAAGTGTTAAACTGCTCAAAAACGGCATATCGATTTCGTCGGCATATCGCCTACGGCGTACACAAAACTCCTTTTGTGAAGGTACATTTATTATAAGGTAATTTCGTAATCTTATCCTCAAATAAAGAATACTTATATGTATATTAATTCATAATTGTAATATTTTAATTGTAATTATGACGAAACATAATAATGTACTATGAAAAACACCCATAATTTCTACAATCGATCAATTATCAATGAGTATAATAAACAAATATAATATGTATTGGTTAAACAAAATATAGGTACACAACATAAAGATATTGATATAATTTATAGAAAATATTAGTATCGAACATACCAGTATCACACATCTCTAAAATCACACATTAAATTACAGTATAAAAATAATTACTTAACTTACATTAAATACATGAGATTAACAATTAAATATAATTTATGTAAATACCAAAATAACTAAAATAATATTTACATATTTTCTAATTTGTTTTTATATAATTTGAACATTGAACATACAAATATAACAGGTAACATAAACAGGTATTATATATTTTTTATATTTTATTTTTTTCATTTTAGATTCTAAGCGGAGCGAGGAATGAATTGTTTCTACAAAAATATTTTTTTTTCATGTATAAAAACATTTTTTCGGGTAGAAAAAATTATTTTATTACCACAAATTAGGTATACTTTCGGTAGCAAATCGAATCATCTTGGTAATTTATATAGTTCATTTTTCGAATTTCTGTAAAGTTTTTTCCTAGAAGAATAAAAACTATCAAAAAATGGCAAAAAATCGCCATTATTTTTATTTTGTGATAACTAATTGAGTTTTGATTGTAGGGATTAAAATTTTTTTGAGTACTAATATTGTAATATACAAGTGTGGTAAAATTTAAGAACAGATTAGTTGATTATTTGGCCTAATACAGAGGCGTGTTTTAGGGGTGGGGGTGGGGGGGGTGATGGGAGCAGTCACCCCTCCTTGAGCCTAGGCTAGATTTATTTCTAAATAAGGCAATTTATGTTTTAGCCATAGTTCTAAAATATAAGTTAAATGATAATTGTTATCAAATAATGAAATTGGATATTGGTAGTGATGAGCAAAATTGTCTTGGTCTTGCAGTCTTGGTCTTGGTCTTGCAGCAAGACCAAGACCAAGACCAAGACCAAGACTACAATTGTTTTGCAAGACCAAGACCAAGACTGAGTCTGCAAGACCAAGACCAAAACAAGACCCACACTGCAAGAGTCTTGCAGTCTTGCAGTCTCGCAGTTATTTTTTTTTTTTTATAAATTTCCCAGAATAACACATTTAGTGTAGGTTATTAGAAATAATTCTTATAATATAATACAAATGTAATATTTCATATTTTGACGGGAAATAATGAATTATTTATTTATGAAAATCAATATCAGAATTCAGAAATAATTAGATATATTATTCACTATAAAGTTGTTTTGTAACAAATAGTAATTATAGAAACGTAATGGAATTATTTTAAGATGCCGAATATGACACAAATGTATATTTGTGAGCACAATAACATATTATAATAATAACATCAGTCACCGACACGGTATTATTTATAAATCAAAATATTTATTTAGAGCTGTAAATACATCTCCCTATTAAATATAATACTAATAACAGTATTTAATTATAGTTGGTACTTGGAGTATTATTATATTGTACCATTGATTATAAATACTAGTATTTATATATAGATTGTACGTATTTATTTCGTCTTCGTGTACTATCCATTTAATACTGTCACATTGTATATTGTGTATATTCATATCGATAGTCGTATTTGCGCCGGTTTAGTACAAATATGAATACAAATATGAATCTGGATACAACATCATCTATACAATCCAACAGTAAATTTGATAATTTTTTTGAAATTATTAATACTAAAGATAAAATTTTTGGAAAGTGTAAGTTGTGCGGAAAGAACAAAAAAACAGTTGAAATTCTAATGAAAAACAGAAACACTTCTGGGTTAAAAAAACACTTAATTTCCGCACATAGAAAAGAGGCACAAATACTTTTTCCTGTAAAACAATTGTCAAAAAATGGAATTGACAAGTTCTTTAAGGGTCCGGCTTCTGATCAGGTATGTATAATGATTGATTAAATATTAAGGCTCGGCCCATACCATAAATTCAGTGGTGTCATTTGAGGGGGCGCAACTCATACATTTGCCATAGTCTAAAATTAGCCAAATCCTAAGTCGGCAGATTTCAAAAATAACAACCCCTAAATAAAAAATAACTTTTAGATTATATTTTCTTATACATTATAATTAATATTAAAATTCATTTAACCCATTTAAATTGCTACACATATTATATTATTATAAGCAAATATTATTTGTATCTATTAATATATCAATTAAGAAACTTAATTTAAATATTTAAAATACAATATAAATATAAAACTCTTACATATTATTTACATATATTTATAATAAAATATAAAATTAGAAGGAAATTATAATTATTATTACATTGAATAATTACAACTTTTAAAATTATATCTTATATATTATGTACTTATTACAATTAGTTATAAATTCTAATAACATAATGTGAATGTGTATTTTACTTGTATATTAATAAATTATTATATTGTATTCAATTTTGTTTTGTTAAATTTAATATATTTTTATTCTACATGGGGAGGGGTGGAGGTGGGGGTTATAAAATGTTGTCACAGGGCGGAAAAAATCTAAATGCGATACTGTTTATATATTTTAATTTTAAATAATGCAAGAGTCTTGCAACAAGACCAAGACTTGAAGTGCAAGACCAAGACCAAAACCAAGACTACAATATCTCTGCAAGACCAAGACCAAGACTGAGTCTGCAAGAACAAGACCAAGACCAAGACTACCATAGTCTTGGTCTTGGTCTTGTTTTGCTCATCACTAGATATTGGTTTAGAGATTATTTTTAGATTATTTCTTCGTTCGACGTCGACGTCGACGTCAATAATAGTGTAATATCTATAATGTACTGTAGTATTTATTGACATTTCTATTATCGTGGTGATGCATGATGCATGCAAAAAGCATACTGTTATTATTATACTATAGATAAGATATTTTTGATTTTATATTCTGTTATATTCAGTTGTTTGTCTATACTATAACACTTGTATACGACTATGTATTAGACCGTTCGTGTATGTGTTAACTTTAAACGCAACAACTTTGCACAATTTTCGTGGTTAGCTTATTCATTAATAAAATCTGGATTGTTCTGTAAATTTTGTTTACTTGTTCTAGTTAATAATAAACAAGAATTGAGGAAAACCGAGCCTTTAAAAAAAACTATTTACTGTACCATTGAATAAATTTGTAAAACTTTTTGGAAAAGACAAGAGATTTAGAAAACTTGCAAAAAAATATATGATTCTATTAAATTTTATTTTCTGTAAAAACTTTCTTGTAGAAAGCCTCATAGATAACTTATGTCTAAGACTACAGCTAACTAAATTATTGAATCTTAATTCGTGAGATTTGAGTGAGATATTTACTAGTACCTACAAAACGGGCATATTGTAGACTTTATGTTAAATTAAAACTGGTACCTTGATTTAGTGGGTGTAGTGGTTTTGTACTTAAAAATTGTTTATAACGTTCAACGTAATCTATAAAATAAGAAGTAGTTAATAAATGATTATATATTTAAGAAGTATTAATTAAATATTTTCAACTGAAAAATTATTTATTTTTAATTATTAATTATAAGCATTTTAAAAATTTAAGACTTCTTTTATGTTTCATGGAAATAGAAATAATTAAATAAGAAAATAACGTTAGTTCTTAAGTTTTTAAAAATATAAGATAATAATTTATTACTTTTATATTACTATTTTATACTAAATCTAATTTATTACTATACTCTATTCCATCTAAGAGTAAATTGCTTTCGCGCATTACGATTGTCGATTTGACGAGTCGTTGAGCTAAATTTCTCCCTCCTAAACACAAAATCAAGGTGCGCCGACACGCCACCTATTTTTTTTTTATGTCAAAATCGAGGTCCATAAAGGTCTATCTCAATTTACATTGTATTGTTTCCAATAGGTAACCACTTAGGTCTTGAATGGGAATGTTTGCCGACGAACGAAAATTGGTCACCGCCTGGTTTACTCTTAGATGGAATAGATCTATACTTTATAGAGTATAGTATATTATTAGTTTAAATTATACATTATAGTATCAGAATATGTATGTTCCGTTAGAAAAGCTTAAAAGATAAGGAATTTACCAGTTTTATTATCTTTTTAAATTTAGAGTAAATCATAATTCAACATACCATCATTATTGTGTAGATATCCTTTAATGGCAACATAATTTGTAAATGTTAGTTGAAATAATAATAATTGAAACAACAATAAAATAGTTCAAATCTATTTATTGTATATGTTTTAAAATATGTTGTCAATAAAATAAATGAACAAAAGTTAAAATATTGTGTAAAATTCAAAAAGGCGTGTTGTTACAGTACCACATAGATAATAAAATAATTATTTTTTAGAACTTAAATGAAATAAACAATATACTACAAAAAGTTTGTTCGATTTAACACAGGCCTTTTATATGGTCTGACACCATGGGCACAAAATATAACTAAAAGCACTTAATCTCTCTATATACTTATTAAAATCCATTACATACTTTTTAACAGACAGAATAATTCAAGTCAGAGTAGATATTAGAACTATATTTATATTTTTAAAATCAGGGATTCTACAAGGATCAGTCTTAGGACCAACCCTTTTCAATATTTATTGCTAAAACATCGCCAATCCTTTAAATTCTCAACTGGCAAAGTTCACGAAAAATACGACTATCCAGACACAAAATAGCTCTATATTATCATCAATCCAAAAACTGCTAACGAAATCACTTCCTGGTTAAAAAGGTGGAAGCTGAACCTAAAAACAACCAAAAGCATGTATATTTACCTAAAAGAGAAATAAAGATTCTAGAAACATCTACATTAACATCCTGACTATACAGTGAAATAGAAAAGACGACTTGGTCAATTACCTTGGTGTTTTTCTCACTGAAAAACTCACATGGAGTATCTATATAAACAAAAAATTCTACAAGGTTATGCTAGAATAAGAATTATTTACCCTCTAATCATCACTTTAAATTAAATCATCTCTCTTTTTATAAACCTCAATAATCAGGTCACTGATATCTTATGACAATACTGGTGGTTGCATCATCCTCTAAAATACATAAGATTCTAGTTTATTAAATAAGTGTTTAGGGATATGCTTTATATAACCGTGTGTCCGTGTTTTATGAGAAACTGTCAAATACATAATGATACGGGTATACTACTTATAAATACATGGATCAAAATTCAATTCAAAATCTTTCTCACCAAGCTAAAATACTAGGACAGAGCCATTACAAAATCTTCACTGATTCACTATTATAGACTTCGTATAATATCAAACCACATAATGGTAATTGATTTTTTATTAGTAGTTCATATTGATTGTGCTACCTATTTATCTAACAGCTATTAAAATAGTACTTTTAAATTTCAAGTTCTAAATTACAATATTATTATCACTTATGAATACTTTATGGTGCTTAATAAATTGTTCTTGTTGTATGTATAATTACGGTTCTCAATGTTTGGTTTCAAAAAAAAAATTTTTTTTTGGACGTTTGTTTATTGTTATGTTTTAATAATTATATACCTTATAGCCTATGTTAATTAAAAACCAATACCTATGTATAATCCCGCTTCTTTTTTTGCTTCAATATATTTCTGAATTTGATTTCTATCTATAAATAATAATAATAGTAAGGAGTTATTAAAGAATTATATAATTTAAGTTATTTAAGGAGTATTAATTAAATATATTCAATTGAAATTGTTTTTTTATTTTAAAGTATATTTAGTAATAATTATTAATTATTATATTAAAATTTTAAATTGTGTTTTATGTTACATTAAATTAGAAATAATTTAATAATAATCAAAAAAGCGGGAAGGTCGATTTTGGACGTTCCTCTTTCGTCCCTTCGGTCTTCGACGAAATTAGTAGTTTATTATAATTAAGATTTGAATGCAATTCAACTAATGCATTAGAAAATACGATTCTGAGCGAAACTCAATATAATACAATATATTATACTGAAAGGTGGTTCCATACGTTTACGTTTCCACGTGTGTGAGCTACCTATAAGAAAATTCAACAATATTTCATGTCCTACGATCAAAACTCAATTAGTTGCTACGTAATAAAAAAATTCAAAATAACAGAAAACGTAATTTTGTATATTTTCATAGTTTTAACTTTAAAATGTTATATAAAATAATGTCAGTTACGACTTTCAAAATATTTTTTAAAAATATTAAGTTGTATATGATTATGCTTTTATACAATTTTCAAACCGATAAACCAAAAATTGTAGGTAAAATTAAATATTTTTGGAAAAAAGTTCAAAGTTCTATATTCAACCAAAAAATCAACCAATCCGTTCCAAAATTAAGCCACACTTGTATATTACCTATGTTTATACTTAAAAAAAAAAAAAACAAATGCAAGTCTCTACGATTTGAATTCAATAAGTTATCATGAAATAAAAAAAATTAAATAATATAAACCGAATTTTGCCGACCTTCCGCCATTTTTTGGCAGTTTTTCTTCTCAAGAGAAAACTTTTAAGAATTTCGAAAAATGAGCTGAATAAAGTACCAACTAAATTCAATCTTCTACCGAATGTATAAACTATTTGTGGTAATCGAACCATTATTTCTACCCGATAAAAAAAAATCTTTGTAAAACCAATACATTTCTCGCCTCGCTCAGAATCTAATAACGTTAGTTCATTATAGATTTTAAAAATGAATAATCCTTTTATAGATTATTATTTTATAAGTTGAAATTATACTTTAGAATTTATATTATGTATAAGCCTTAAAAGATAACAATTTACCACACATATTATCTGAATTTTGAAAATTTAAAAAAAAAACATAATTCAACATAATACCATCAATATTGAGTTTACATTATTTAAGTATAATAATAAAATGTTTCAATGTTAGTTGAAATAATAATAATTAAAATAACAATATAACTCATAATAGTTCAACTCTATTTAGTCCGTACATTTTTAAATATTTTGTAAATAAATTATATGAACAGAAGTTAAAATTATATTTATGTATACTTCTCGTATTTCACTTGAATTGCATACAAATTATTGTACCTTTAAGATTTTATGTAGGATATTCTTAAATAAATATATTAACTTACGTATTTTATTCAAGTCTATTAATTTATAAAATATATAGTAACAATAATATTAATATTGTATTAAAATTATTTTATTATAATAGAATATACTATACAGTGTATATGGGTTCACGATTATTGGTAATACTTAATATTTTGTCCGGATGATTTTGTATTCAAATTTCAAATGAAATCCTGGAAGATCTAAGAGATACTCAAATATACTATTTGTAAAATTTTTAATTTGCTAACACTTTTAGTGCGCTAATAATATTCGTATATTTTTACAGAGCTTAAAACCTATTTAAAAATTGGTATTTTATACTGGTTTAAATTGTTACCTACAAAATCGAAACCAATAAATATTGAATCGTATATCGGTATCCAAAATTAAATCACAACAATAATAAAAAAAAAAATTGAATACTGGCATCCAAAATTGGTAATCAAAAATAATTTCTTAAATCAATACAACAGGCAACAGCATAATATGATTGTATGAATTATGAATATTTTTGATTTAGTTTTTAAATCTATTAATTAATGTAATATATTTTGTTATTGTTTTGTTCTTGTGTATTGAAGTTACTCGTGTCAACTCATAGGGATATAAATCCTAATAAACGAAAAAACATGTAGTTTATTTCATGTAAATTACAAATTTACTAAGAATATTAGAAAATATGTAGTGTTCCAAGATTATTGTACATTTTACAAATATCATTATTATATTATACCTATCTGTCGTATGGATTTAATATTCTATTTGTGATTTTAATAAATATTATTATCTTGTGGCAATAACAAAGTTGTACCTTGTTGTACCCATACATAGTATGACCATACGGGCCATACTGCCATATTAGCTGTTAGTGAATAATTGAAAATAATAAAATGTTATTTAGTATAAACTATAAATCGTACAATTTGTATTATTAGAAATTCAAAAGTATAAAAGTATACAGATTCAATATTATAACATTAAATGTTTTGCTCTCCATCCGTGGATTATATAAAAAAATAATATAATAATGTACTTAATCAAAATATCAATAACAACTAGTCTAAAGTCGAAATCGGAAAAAATTGAATAACGGTAACCTATATCAAAATCGAAATCGAAAAAAAAATTTACGGTTTTAATCCTTGTGTTTTTAAATTGCAACACCTACTTTCAGCACCACATTTGGATTCACCGATGTTTTTGGCTCAATCTGACCTATTTAACTTTACCCTAAATCCAAAATGAATTGGAAAACAATTATAATAAATTAAAAAAACTAATATTTAATTTATCTGAATAATGATATTAGATTCTGAGCAAAACAAGGTATGAATTTCTTTTACAATGATGTTTTTTTTTTATGTCTGAAGACACATTCTCAGGTATAAGTAATATTCCGATTACCACAAGTAAGATATACTTTTGAAAACAAATTTACTTTATTTTATTTGATTCATTTTTTTGAATTTCTCAAAAGTTTTCTTTAGGATACAAAGAACTAGCAAAAAACTAATTAAAAAACGTCAATATTCACGGAAACTGTAATTGTGACCAACTAGTAATAGTTATTTTATAATAACTGATTTTTCTGTTGCGCATTTTCTGTTTTATTTTATAAATAAAGAATATTTATTAAATTTAATATTATCAGTATACAGACTACAGAGTTTCTCAGATCTATTTAATAATTGCAATATCTCCGCAAAAAATTTAAATTTTAAAATGTAGCTTTTTAAAATTATTATTTATACAACGTACTGTTTTATTACCTTTATTACTTGTTTAAAAAAATACGTCTCATAAAAAAAATGAACTCTTTATTTTTTAAGTTATGTAGAATTTGAAGATAGCCATTTTAAAGAGTACATTTATGTGAGAATATTTACGTGTCGATCTCTTGATTTAATCAAGATTTCTATTTTTAGGAATTTTTTTTATGGAGAAATGATATTTCTGACGTTATTATTTTTAATATTTTTAATATTTTAATATTATGGTACGTAAAATTTGTACTATCCTCATTCGTGATACTTAAAAAAAAAAATATTAATTTATCATAGATAATTATGTCTTTAATTTCTATGAGTTTTATAGCTGCAAAAATATTATAATAACCCTACGCTTTAATAATGTTGTCAGAAATAATTTTTTTACAATAAATAAAATTATTTATATTTTAAAAGGATATCCATTATTTTGGATGAAAATATTATTAACGTAAATATAGAAAATAAAACAATCGAAAAAAATGCAAAAATATCATAATTCAGATAAATTAAACTATTTTAGAATTTGAACGAAGAGAGGAATGTATTGATATTAGAAGTATGATTTTTTTTATATGTCTAAAAACATTTTTCAGGGTATAAATAATGGTCCAATTAATGGATTAATAATAATTAATTATAATTTCATTACTTGGTACTTTATTTAGCTCATTTATCGAATTTTTAAAAAAATTCCTTATGGGATAAGAAAAACTACCAAAAAATTGTTGAAAAACTGCGAAATTCAAAGAAACTTTGAATTTGACGAATTTGATTTTAAATACTTTATAACTAATGCAATTTTGAATTTAGAGACTTTAAAATTAAGTATTCTCATAGATAGTTAACGAACGTGGTAAAGTTTTGTAACGGATTATTAGCATTATGTATTGTATATATGACTGAGTTTTACTCAATGAATCGTATTTTCCAATTCAATATCATTGCATTAAAATCTTAATTAAGTTAAATAAATCACTAATTTTTATAAGGACCTAAGAACGAAGGAAGAACGTCCATCAGAATTGACTTCCCGGCTAATTTTTAAATTTAAAAAGATTAATTTTCAGTTTTTAGTACATCGTTGTAAAAGTTCAAACAACTAAAATCTGAAACTAAAAATAGGGTTTGCCTTTTAAAAACATACAAGATGAACACTACGCGTGAATCGAAAGTGTTAGGAATTCAAAAAATTGACAAATAGTGTATTTCAGTATCTCCTACGTACTCATAATTTCATTTAAATTATGAACAATTCAACCGATCGAAATATTAAATATTACCAAAAATCGAGATATGCATATGAATACTAATAATTATAGTTAGTATAATATATAATTTATCTTTAATTTAATATATTTATTTGTTTATTATAGTCAAAAATTCATTGTATTGTATCATATATGGATTCAAAAGGTTAAGTTAGGTTAGGTGTCTAACTCTCCCTACTTGCGTATTACTGGCGTAATTCAATATGAGTTATTTTATTATCTAAAAATGTAGGTATAATTGGATGGATCTACACTTACAAAGTTGTATACATTTTTATTTTTAAGTATCTTATGAATTATGATATTAATATAAATATTGCAATCATATACACCTTTATTAGTATACACATATGTCTTACAATTAAGTAATTCCGTTAAATAATAAGACCTTAGATTAATTGTTGTCAATCAAATTTTTTTTAATATAATTGTTTGGAAATTGATTAATAATATAGCTTACAATGTATATTGCGTTAGATTCAGTTAATTAATAAAACATTTTTTCTTTTACACTCAGTGCTTGTCTTTGAGAGGGACGTAGAAGAACGGAGTACCTCTTTTTATTTTAAAAAAATTTAACGCACCCTTTCTAATGTTTCGAAGTCCTTCTTCTTTTACTTTTCCAATTTAAACACTATTTACACCAGAAGTCTGAGTTCATTAACTTATATTGTGTTACTATAATTTCAATATGAATTACAATACAATACTTGCACTTTATACTTTCTCACAGTTCCGCCTCAACATAAAACAAAATTTTTGTGATCTCATTCTTCCACTCTAAAAATTTATATAGTATTTCTCTTTATTCCTATAAAAAGTGTGTATAACTGCCAACCCTTATATGCCTGTATAAAATCAATGCTCCTTCTCCCATGTACTTCTCTCGTAAATCATAACAATCATGTAAAAAATAACCACAACTTTCATGAGCATAATCGTAATCCGTTAGACGGTCCTATAATTTCTTAAATTTCGATTCATATTAACATCAACCACAATATCCTCGCTTCTATTACTTGCCCTATTTCATCTTTCATTAGAATTTCTCTTTAAAACTCTCCTAACTTTCTACTCGTGGACCATATGATCTTACTACATAATATTATATTTTTTTTTCTATAATTGATATTATTATTATCACTTTTTCTCACCACATCTACAACGATTCCGTTCTTATTTTTATCTACTATTATTATTTATGTGTTTCTTGTATTCGTCTTACCAGAGTATATTTTATATCCTACCTCAATTTCCTTAGGTTTTCTCCTTCTTTTCTGTTTCCCGCACATAAAAAGACACATATTATTTCTAGTTTTTAACTCATGTTACCGTTTCTCAGGCTATTCTGCTCCAACTAAGCAGTTATCTCTCGCCTATTGTTCTAGCGTATATCTGAGATGCGATAAACCGTCTATGTTCAGATTCGGACTTTTTATATTTTATTGACATATTTTACAACGGATGTTAACCAGACGCAAACTTATTTTAGTGGCCTGTTATTATATGCCATTATGGACGTATTCTGATACCCTTCTACAGGAGTTATAGTTTTTAAATATATATTATACTTTTATAAACTATTATATTATTAGCAGATCATAATATGTATATTTTTTAGATAACATGAAATAATAACAACTTACCAAATGCATTAGCTGTCGTATAAGTTGTATTTATTTTTTATTTTTTAAGTAAAATATAATTCAATTTATTAGCAATATTGAGTTTAAATTATTAAATTATGTTAACACAATATTTAAGGTTTAGTAGAAATAATAATAATTTAAATGACAATAAAATAGTTCAAATTGTTGTATAATTTACAATATTTTTTCATATAAATTATATGAACAAGAGTTAAAGTTATAAACTAATTATTTGAATTTTATGAAAACTCTGAAATATATTGACTTACCAACTGAAGAATGAAAAATGTCTATCAATTTATAATAATTATAGGCATTAAAATTATTTACTTAATATGAATAGTATTAGTTATCGTAAAAATTAGGTAATTTTTATTTAATTTAATTTATCAAAGTTGTTTATAAAAGTTAGATAGTGTCAACCATTTAGCTATCATTATATTAAACTATTTATTATACGTTATATATTACTTATTATATAATACAATTTAAATAACATAGTATATTTTAATGTTAATATATTTTTTTTAAATATAAATATATAATCCGAATTATAGTTATTGCCATTAATTGATTATTATCAACACACTGGTGTTGAATATTGGTGAATTATCAGGTAAAAAAATGAAATAGCTAGATTATCTTGATGGTAATCTACATTAAATTTGTAAAACTATCGTGTAATGCATAGAATTAACTGAAGTAGAATTTATGGTCAAGAAATAATAATATTTGAAAATAAAAACTAGGTTTTGTTAATAAAATGTTTACTATATTCTTCTACATAAAACTAAATTAAATTATCTTAGCAAATATTGAATTAAAAATAAGAGGTTCTGTAGTGGTCCCGGTCTTTACTTCGACTAACTGCCCGAAACCACCGTGGGAGAATGTACCGTCATATAGCCTTTGAATTCGCTGACTGAGCGGATTTCTTAGGCTTGGTAGCTCCCAAAGTTACGTAGACAGTTTTACAATATACAACATATACAGAGTATAACAACACCGTGATGCACTTTCGTGCAATCATGGTATCGAATATGATATATAGTACATAAATTTATCTTTTAAAACCTAAGTTTAAATTACGAAAACTCTTCCGAAAGAATAAATAAATAGAAATAGAGGTTTCAAATATAAATGCACATTACAAATACAACTTGTATTAATTGATAGATTTAATGATAAATATTTAATTATTATAAATTTATGTTGTCAGAGTCGTGCTAAATGCCCTAGGGTGTCAAAATCAATACAATATCAATTTTACAATAATGTTTTTTTTGGGTATAAATATTGGTATTGCATCTACTTGGTACTTTATTTAGCTAATTTTTGGATTTTCTGAAGTTTTTCCTCGGTAAATATAAACCTACTAAAAAATTGCAGAAAATCGGCAAAATAACTGTTTTTGTAATTTAAAATTTATTTATTCCGTGATAACTCATTGTGTTATGATCGTAGGGACTTGAAAATTGTTCGACTATTTACATAGTTTACACGCGTGGTGAAATTTTGGAACGGATTATCAGTTTATTATATTGTATTATATTAATTTTTGCTGAAAATCGTATTTTCTAATGTATTATCATTGCACTTAAAACTTATAATAAACCTTTAATTTCTCCAAGAACCGATTAGACGAAAGAGGAACATCAAGAATCAACCTTCATGTTTTTTTATTTGATTCAAATAGAACTATTTTTAATTAAAGCAAATTTGATAATTTATCATTTTTTCTATCTTTAAAATTGACTGACTTACCGCCTATTTAGTTTAAAAATAAAAGTAATTTTTATTTATATTTTTAATACTAAATATCTGCGACACCGTACTCGCCGCCTCCCGATAAGCTCGCCGTACGGAAAAAACGGTTTGATTACCTACCTCGTATCAACTCATTATATTTTTTATTTTTATTTTATTTTCGGTAATAGTTTTTTGTTTTCTGTTTTGGTTCAACCGAGTGGTCTTTTCGCATACAAAGTATCATATGCCAACCAAAGGTTCGTTTTTATTTGTAAAAAAAATTGTGGTAAATAAGTCAATTTTTAAGATAGAAATAAAAGGTTAAAGATTAAAATTACGTGGGTTAAAAATACTAAATAGTTCTTTTCAAATTTGATGAGAATAATAGATGTTGTCATTTAAAAAAATTTAGGATTTACTGCTCAAATGCACACCGAAAGAGCTAAAATATTGAAAAGTAGTCCAAAATGTGTACTGGTACGATTTAATGTCATCCGGCAAAAATATGTGATGTTACTATTTTAGTGAAACACACTGTTTATTTTATAATAACTATAACTATGATAAATATAATTTCAAAGTGTCAAATTCATTGTAAGAAGGTTGACTACAACCGAATGATACTATGATATCATAACAGGCATCGTGATATCTACTTAATTAGATATATTGTCGGTCCTGTCCAGTGTTATACAAAAATAATCCATAATTTATCTAGATAGATGACAGATAATTGATATTAAATTAATCTAGATGAGATAAATAGATAACACTTAAATTTATTATCAAGATAAGAGATAAAAGATAATCAATTTTATCTAGATAAAAAAACAGATAATTAATATTTAATATTGTAGATCGAACGTTCGTACTCGGCGTAAACAATAGTTTTTATCATGGTTGGAATAGCCCCCCCCCATAGAGTACTATAGAGAAGCCCATGTTTTCATGAATTAAAGCCAGAACTTAAACCCAGTGCACACGACGTATGTTTTGTTTCTGGTTTGCTTGATTATTATTCTGCGGGTTATTGAATTGGTTTATGTGATGACTGATGGGTCCGGCGTGCGATGTTGGCATCACACGTAGCGTGTTACTAGGATGGATTTTGAGATTGTTCATTAATTATTATTGATAACTTATCAATTTTATTATAATATAGTGACATATAGTGACATATAGTTCGGTTCAAATGATAAATTAATACAATTTTTATATGTTCGTCTTTATATACGTCAATTAATGCTTCTATTTAGTTATTTGACCACTTTTCAGATTTATAATTCTGCATATTGAACCGTTCATTGTTGTGTATATAAATACCTGTTATGATTATGTCACAGAATAATTAAAATACTAACTATAAATATTATAATAATTGTAATTCCGTTGTGTACTTGTTGTGTGGTAGTAATGATATAAAATATAAATTATATATTATAATTATATTATATATATTCTGTGATAATATTACCCACGTGATAAGAACTATTTTCTGATTGGTTCATATACAAATCAATTAAAGAAACATGCACGAAAAATAGCACACGTTCTATCACAAAATCCAGAATGCATTCATGCAACGAAGCCCGCAGTGACGTCATTTTCAATCACCAAAACCAGCACGGTTGCCATGACAGCACCATGCAAGGAAACAAGCAGCAAAACAAGCGTCGTATGCGGTGGGCTTAAGACTCCTTTTTAAGAACTACCATTTTAAACCAATTAAAATATTGTAAAATATCAATATATGATATACTTGTATGTCTCTGTGTTTTATCAAAAAATTATGTGATTTCTTTTGGCGGTATTTACTCTATATTATTAACACGAATCGCATTGCTTCTTTTACAATTTTTTTGATAAAATACACCAACATATCTTATATTGACATTTTGCAATACTTTAATCTGTGTAAAATGGTAGTTCTGAAAAACGAGTCGAAATTCCGACTTCAATTTTGTTATACAGCAATGATAGGGAACGGCTCCTCTATATTACTCTATGAGCTCGCCGGGATACCGGGAATTTTCTCGGTGGGCTACAGCAATAAAGAGGACCGCTGACATATCGAACCGCGAGTCCGAGGTGATGATTTTGATATAAAAAAAAAAAAAAAAAATAAATAAATAAATATTATTTAAATTGGTTTATTATGGAATTGATAAAAGCAATACCGGATCTATGTCTTATTTAGCCAGGATGCAGAAATAAAATGTACGTCCCTTTTTGTTTTTTGTAAAAAGTTATATTATATTATATACATTAACCTACCTATTAATACAGTGAAATGTAAATTTTTATAATATTTCATGTCGAGTACTATATGCATAAATAAAATAAAAGTGTCAAATTATGATTTAACCCCTCTCATTGAAATAATAAATAGGGGTAAATGGCCCTCTTTGCCACTTCTCCTACGACAATGCTCATGTTGAATAGGGGCATCAAATATGATTACTCTAGGGAATAAATTATAGTTAGCACGGCACTGCTTGTTATAATCATTAAATACTGTATATTTTATTTTATACACATTGCACATAACCGTTTAATGTTTTGATAATTTATATAATAAAATACCTATTATATTAGAATGTTTGTCTCAAGTATATCTAGGTTTATAAAACTAATAATAATATAATTATAACATATCGTAACCTAACCTAATTATGAGTTATACAATCAGCTAAAAGAAATAATGCAGCACATATACCACTTTAAAAATTATTAATTAAGAAATAGTTTTTAAATTAGAAATATATTTAATTCAATATACTTACATTTATTGTAAAACATCAAGTTCATAATAAATGTTTGTCTGTTTGGAACTAGGAAAAATTAAACTAAAATTAACTGTCTGAAATTGTAAATAAATGTTCATACATTTGATATTTATGTTTACATTTTTTCTTTAAAAATGCATAATTTGGAAATTTATTTTTTGAACGTTTCAAACTGAATATAATTGAATATATTTATTTTACAATGCCTAGATTTTTTTGTTATTTAAAGTTTATTATATGGCATTATAAACGTATTTTTTTTTTTTTAAATTGCAACTAATATTTTCTTTAAATTATGATTCTGCATTTTTAAAAAATGTTCTGATGTCTTTATATCAAAATTTTATTGAAAACCTAAATATTTAAATATTTTAGTTTATATTTTAAGGACAATCGTCAGTATAGTTTTTTTTAATTTGTCCATTTTTTTGTTGTATTAGTTAGATTATATAATGCTATAATGTACAAATTATAACACATTATGGTTTTTGAGTATTTTTAAAAACATATTAATCGAACATTTGGTTTGATTAGAAATTTACAATTTACCAAATATTATTAATATAATCATGTGTGTTAATGACTTATTATAGTTTAATAATCGTACCTACCTACTATACTATAATTTCAATTTTATTTTATTAATATTTAATACTATTTATGTTTTATTGTTTGTTTTTAAAAAATGTTTTCTTCGTTTATACAACATAATGTTAATTGTTATTCATAATAAGTAATAATATGATAGTTTAATAAAATATTAAAAGTATGTAAGTAATATTAAAATAACCATGCGTCAAAAATGCAATTGAAATTAATGTTTAATCATAATAAAATATTATTTGTTGGCTGTTATTGTGGTTATTCAATAAGTGAACAATTATTTATTTTATATTAAACTGAGTAGATATGTACTAGATATATTTACAATATATTTAATGTCACTAAATATTTTTTTTTATGGAAGCTTTTTTATTACCTATTTAAAATTACATGATTTGTTTTAAAACTGATTCAATACTTAATATAATATACAATTACTAATTTATACATTCAAAATTGATCTTGTTATTATAAACTAGATACAATGATTAAATAAATTATATTATTTTTAAATAAATGTTGAGCTTTAAATTCCATGAACATAAGTATAAACTCATAATTTTTATTTCCATAAAAACCTTGAATTAATATCTAAATTAGATGATTTGTAATTTTCAATTATAGATTCAAGTTTTAAAACCTTGTAAATTTTATCAAACGTAAGGTCATACCAATAGGATTCTTTTTTCTTCTCATAAAATTATTCTCATTCGCCAGTTTTACACATTTCGAAAAAAAAAGTTATACGTAATAATATTTTTTTATTTTGGTGAAAGGTGAATTATTTTTAGAAAAAGGTTAATCAATTTTTTTTAAAAAGCACGAGACATAAAAATAACACACCAAAAACGACATTAAATAGTCTAGAAATCAAAAACGAAATCAAAATAAAAGTTTCAATTTTAAATTCTTTAATGTATGAAATGAATTTTGTACTTAGAAAGCAATCCTTTAGAGCATTCAGAAAAATCTCATTTAAATAAGTGCCTTACTTATATCTATTTTCAGAAAATATTTTAGTAATTATCTATATCGCATTATTAAATACATATTTAAAATTATATGTAAACCAACTTAATATCTTATTATTTCATTTATCATTAAGCTTATCATCATGATTATTTTAAACACATTTGTAGTTAACTAATATACATTTGTTGGCGCGAGGTAGAATTTGTATATATATTTAAGATTAAAATAACATTGTACGGGAATCTAAACCCACATTTTGTCAGTCGCAACACACACCTAATGGAGTCAACATCGTCTCGAGTGTGTAGATATAAGTTTTTGAACGAATAAAATAAAATCTTTATAAAACTATAATCAACAACTCTTCACTATCCGAGAACCAACAAATCCTTACAGTTCACTCAACAACATTTCTATAAGTTAATTTATTAGTTATAAATTGTGTCACTCAGAATCATATTTTCGAATGCAATATCATTGCATTCAAATTATATTATTATAAACCATTAATTTCTCTAAGGACCTAAAATTCTAAGGAAAAAAGGAGGAACGTCCGGAAGTGACGTTCCCACTTTTTTCATGTTGTAATTCAATTGTAGGACTTGGGAGTTAAAACAACAATCAGATAAATCCAATTTTTAATAACGATTAGTGCTGATAAAAAATGTTTTATTGTTATGATGCATCAATTCTAAAATTATTAAAATGTATATTTTTAATTATTGTAAAGGATCAGGACAGAGGATGTAATACCTGAATTGAGAAAATAATTTTTGAAATCATGGTTAATCTGGTAGTTGCGTCTAATAAAGGTATTGTTTTTCAAGGTTATACTTAACGTACCTAAAAATTTATCCAAAATTCTTTAATTTCTATTTTAATACTTATGAAATATAATAATACAATATCTTATGTTTTAAATAAAGCTATAAATGAAACACATTACATATAAACTATAGGTATTTAATCAGCATTAAAGAAAAATCATATAAATTTATGTTAAATATTATATTATACTAATATTTGTAGGATATAGTTAGTTGGTATACCAAAATATAAATAATTTTTATTACACAATAATTTATCAAAAAGTGTATTTATCTGGTTGCTCCAATCCCATCAATTTTATCCTAATTTTTTATTAAACATTATAAATGATAAACTATTTTTTTGGGAGGAACATTTTTATTTACATTTTTCTAGATTAAAAGAGAAACTAAAATAGGAATAGGTTCATTTTTTTAGAGGAACTTGATCTAAAATAAATACTTATAATAGGAAGTAAAATGGAACGGAATAATATCTTTTTAAAAAGTCATTTTTTTAATACTGTATATTATAAATTTTACAGTGATTTTCGTATTTTTTATATTGTTTCTGTTAATTTAATTAAATATTGTATTTCTAATGTAACCCATTTCGTATTATCTATTTATAATAATCTAATAATTTAAATATATCATTTAATGTAATTGTTTATATCAATGTGACCGTATGTGTGATACTACATCGCAACATCGATTTTCACCATTCAATAATTCACTTTGATTCCTTATAATAGTTCACAATCACATCGCTAATAAAGTGTGAAGGTCGATTATGGACGTTCTTACTTTGTCCCTTGAATCCTTGGAGAAATTAGTGGCTTATTATACTTAAAATTTGAATACAATGATATTGCATTTGAAAATACGATTCTGAGCGAAACTAGATATATTTTAATATATTATACTAATCATTCCAAATTTTACAACGTGTGTAAATTACCAATGTAACTATTTAAAATAATTTTAAGTTCCTACGATCAAATTTCAAGGAGTTAAACCGTTAAACTCAACATTACAAGTAATATTAAATATTTTTGGAAAAAATTCCAGAGCTTAACGAAAATCGTAATTTTGTTGATTTTACGCCATATTTTGGTAATTTTTAATTCCCCAAGGAAAACCTGTTTTTCAATTCGAAAAATGAGCTAAATATAGTACCAACTAGATGCAATTTGGTACAGAAATGATCTTTCAAGTCCTTATTATCACAATCTAATAAGTTATCATAAAAAAAAAAAATAAAATAACAAATACTGTAATTTTGCCATTTTCGGTAGTTTAAATATAAAAGCTTATAAAAAAGTTAGCCACAATTTTTAAAATATAGATATGATTAGGCTTCAATAGAATTTTCAAATCGATAAACCCAAAATTGCAGGAAATATTTAACATTTTTGGAAAATATATCAAAATTCTATAATTAGTTGTAAAATTAACCACTTCGTTCCAAAATTTAACCACGTATGTAAACTACCAATGTTAATACTCAAAAAAAGTTTCACGTCCCTACGATGAAAACTTAATTAGTTATCATGAAATTAAAAAATTTAAAATAACAGAAACCGTAATTATCCGATTTTCCTCTATTTTTTGGTATTTTTTCTTCTCCGAAGAAAAAACTTTTGAGAAATTCGAAAAATAAGCTTAATAATGCACCAACTAGACATGATTTGCTACTGAATGCATATTCTAATCGTGGTTTTCGTAATATTTTTTTTTTTTACCAGAAAAAATATTTTCATACATAAAAAAAAGTAAAAATAAAAAAACATTTGCCCTCAACTCGCTTCGCTCAGAATCTAAAAATAGAAAAGAAAAAAAACATTTTCATGATTCCTTTCACAAAGTAGGTTAGAAAATAATTCGGGGAAAAATATTATAAGTAACTCTTAAAAAGAACATATCTCAGTTAAATTCTATTGGGTAATTCAATAAAGCATAAAAAAATTATTTAAAAAAATAGTGTGAACTCACTATTATAATGAGTGAATACATTCTTAATGTAATCTGTAATTATAAAGATTTTTTTTTTATGTTAATATTAAATGTAGTTTATAAATTATATATTATATTATAAAAAAACAAATTAAGATATATTCATTGTGATTTTAAAAATTACAAAGATATGTCTATAATATATATAAATTATTTATTAAAAAATAGCTTGTTTGGGTTTTTTCAAAATTTTAAAATTTTAATATATAGTGGGAAAGTATGATTTAATAATCTGTGAGAAGGTTATGTTACCTACAGATGATATTAATATATATTTAATTAAATTTTAATTTTGTTACAGACATAAGAAAAAAATCCAGTATTATAAAATTTACAAAACTTATATCTAAAAGTGACTACAAATTGAACAATCGAAAAAGATTATAGTTTAACATTAGAGGAATAAAAATAAAAACAACAATATACAAAAAGTGAGAATGTCGACCTTTCTTCGTCTCTTCAGTCCTCGGCAAAAAAAGTGGTTTATTATAATTAAGATTTGAATGTTATGATATTGCATTAAAAAATATGATTCATGGCAAAACTCAATATATTACAATACATTATACTGATAAGTTGTTCCAAAAGTTTACCACGTGTGTAATCTACCTATGAAAATATTCAAAAAGTTTCAAGTACCTATGTTCAAAATTATGAAAAATCAATTGTGTCAAAATTATGATTTCTGTGAATTTTGACGCTTATCTATTATTTTTTGGTAGTTTTTCTTTTCCAAGAAATAACTTTTGAGATATTTGAAAAATGAGCTAAATAAAGTACCAAATTAATATAATTTGCTACCGAAAGCATACCTTACTCTTATAATCGGACTATTATTTCTACCCGAAAAAGTGCCTACAGGGCAAATAAAAGATACAGGGAGATCCGTATGCTGTACGGTGGGTGGGCGGGGGGGAAGGTACGGAGCAAATTTCACTCGGTATATCATAATATTTATCTGATATATTACAATTCGAACTATTAGACTTTCTTAAGGTTTCGTGTCTACTTGGTACTTAATTTAGCTTACTTTTCGAGTTTTTTAAAAATTATTTCTTGGGAGGGGAAAAACTACCAAAACATGACAGGAAATTGGCAAAAATACGGACACAGTGTAAATCAACTAAAATATATGCCGCTCCTAAGTTCTAACATAAATTAATTTATATTTTATATATTGTTGTAAAACAAGATATGTAAATATCCTCATAATATAATAGTAAAATAAATCATAAAAAAGTCAAAATATAATAATATTAAGGGACTTATAATAATTAACCAGTTGAGCGCCATGAGACTCAAATTTGGATCTCACGTTTCTATGACCAAACCGCCACGTGATTTCTACCATGAGTTACTCATAACAATTTTGGGAAAAAAATAATGTTAAATAATTTCAAATTTTGTACATACATTTAATATGGCTTATAGATTGAGTAAATTATATTTTTTAATTGAGTAGGAATGAGACCACGGAATGTGTCTCATGGCCACTCGATGTCAACCAGAAAAAGTCATTGTTTTGCCTGTTATTATGAAACCCAAATTAGCCTCAATAGTAAAATTACACTGAATGAGACTCAGTATTTAGACATATTTTGTCAAATATATAGTATATAGACGTATATTATATTATATAGATATATTTCTTGACATAGGAAAGTAGATTGTTGTTAAAAATATACGTTAAATAACGTTATAAATATGTTAATAGAAAATTATTCATAAAAAACAAGTAATTAACTTATTCTGTTGCTACAAATACCAAAATAATGTGTCTACACTGTAGAATTCAAATATATAGTCATAATATAGTTAGTTGAATACACCTTGTAATCTATACTTTGATGAGGACTTGCATTATTTTTCAATAATTTCAAGATGACTCAAAAGCCAGAGTTCAACCTTGTTAGGTTAGCCAACCAAGCTTAGCCTAACCTAACCTAATTGTTATGTTATATATTTATTCAAATTATTGATTTATTACTGTCATTGAATATTGTTTATTTTATTGAAAAGTATACTAATTCTTTCATTGCAAATTATATTATTTATTATTATTATTATTATAATCTTGAATTATTATACAGCCCACTCAAATACATTTTTCTTATTTGGTAGAGTGAACCGCCTTTTTTATAAAAAGGCTCTTCCTACGCCATCAAATATGTTATTTAAAATATCAATATATTCTCGTAATAAATAAATATTAAATTGTTATACATTACTTACTTCTACATTGAGAGACCTTAGATGGATCTGCAATGTTATAATTTCAATGTATAAATGTACTTATATGATTATCTCCTTTTATATAAATTAACGATTTAATAAATAATTCAATGTATTTTATTCATTTTATCAAGAGTTATTTAAATTGTATTAGTAGAAAACCAAAATTAAATACAAATTTATATTATAATTATAAATAACTATCATGATTGAAATTATATTTTTGTTGAGAGGAATAATCCGAATATAGTATTTAATAGTAGTTACTATTGGTACGTATATACTATAGATACATATGTTTATGTATAAAACATAGTATAAAAAGCTGTAGATTAACAGTTTAAATATCGAAGCGAAAAGTGTAGTCAAGGAAATAAAATCAAAGAAGTTTATGCATTGAATGAAAAGGAGAAAAGAAATTGTATAAATTAACTAAAATTTAAGAAACAGTATTCAAATACTTTGGAATTTATAAAAAGAGAAAAAAAATAAGTGGTAAGAAGTTAAAATTAATTGAATAGAATATTATGGAGAAATATTGATTAAGACATTTCAAAAAAGTAGATTATCTACACTTGTTGGCGCAGCATTCTTTCCTTGGGCAATTAACGCAGGGTACCTTGTGCACGAAGAATTAGGTGGTAAATTTTGGTAATAAATAATGAAATTATATAATATGTGTGTGTATTGTTATTTATTATATACTCGTTTTTACCGTACACCTACGGCAATCGAATAGTTAGATATAAAAATTGGTGGAAAGTGGGGACAGAACTTTCAACAAGAATATACAGTCAGAACAGGGAGGAGAACAAACAATTCACCGCAATGTAGTCGCTGGATCTACTTAGTTGTCGAAAGTCCTGGATACAATGGAAGTCTGAGCGACTGAGTTTGAACAACGTCGAGCGAGACGTTGACGAGAATGGACGGCGGGATTGCGGACATAACAGCGATCTATGCAATGGACGGTCGAGATCGGACGAGCAGGCACAGATCACGGCTGTAACGATCGATCAGTAGCTGAAGGTGATCACCTTCGATATTAATAATGGCAGTCGAACGTGACAATGCAGTTTTACTTCACACTGCGACGAAGATGTTTGTCAAGCAAGACAAGGTAATATTAAGACGGAGCAGAAATTGAGCATAATGTTATTCTCGTGAACGTCGGAGAAGAAGAGAAAGAAAGGAAAGAAGTCGTGCTGTCGATTATTACGTCGAGCGCGAACAACAATCTTTAGATGAGGACACAATATATTATCAGGTTGAAGCAATATGGGGTAGTTTCGAAGAAACAATAAGAAGTATATAAAAGGCATGAACAGGGAGAGCAAATTTTTAAAAGATTCTTAAAGGAAAAGAACTAAAAATAAGTATAAGTACCAGAAGCAATAATGTATACATATGATGCAAGTATTTATGGAATTCAGATAACAATTTAAATTAAATCGATTAATTATGATGTAGTAGTAGTAGTACACAAGATAAATAGATTAACGTAATTAGGATTGGCAGTGTAAAATATTAGTGGTTCTGAGGAAAATATGATAAATAGGTTATAGTTAGCATAAAAGAAAGACGTTGGCTATTTTATGTACTAAAGGGATGCCAATATGATTATAAAATAAATATTATAAATTATTGAGCCATATACTTTTGTTTGGATAATAATATTAGAATACTTTTGAAACCGAGAAAATGAAACAATAAATAAGTGTATGGCATTAAAAATGTTAAGGTGGATGTTTGAAGTGACTAGAATAGAAATTATAAATATTTAAGTTTTACATTTTTTTAATTTTGTTAATTTACGAATATTTACCTATAGGCTGTAGGGATTTAACTTTTAATGTGATAATTTTTGCATTGAAAAATTATTTTACTAATTACGAATACTTATTAATACTGCACTTAAAAGCTTAAAATAATATGCAAATATGCATAAAAAACTTGAGATATGCAAAAATATGCTCTTATCCAAAATATATGCAGTTATATATATATATATATATTTAATTATTTTATATTTTTAAATCAAGTGAAAAATGTAAAAATACACTTTTTACTTTATATAATATCCCATTTATTAGAAAAAACTATATTTATATTGGTTTTATTCAATCTTTTTACTAAACATCATTCAGTCAAACAAAAATAAATTACTTAATTAGCAAACAATGTTCATTAAACTAATTATTAAGTAAAAAAAAAAATGTCAATGAAGATGTAGATTTATCCATCGTACATATTTTGTATAAAAATATAATTTCACATTTATTAAAAATAAATAAATGAAAAAAAAAAGTGGGAAGGCCGATTGTGGACGTTCCTCCTTTGTCCCTTTGGTCCTCGGAGAAATTAGTGGTTCATTATAATTATTAAGATTTGAATGCAATGATATTGCATTAGAGAATACGATTCTGAGCGCATATAAATGTATTGCAATATATTATACTGATAAACCATTTCAAAATTTACCAAGAATATATAAATTACATATGTAAATATGCAAAATAAATTTCAAATCTTTACGATCAATTTTCAAGGAGTTATTATTCCTTTTCAAGGAAAAACTTATGGGAAATTCAAAAATTGAGCTGAATAAAGTACCAACTAGATGAAATATGGTATAGAAAGGGTACCTTATTTGTGGTAATAGGACCATTATTTCTACCCGAAAAATTGTTATCATACATCAGAAAAATTATATAATAAATAACCTATAAAAATTTTTCCGATTCTTAAGGAAAAACTTTTGGGAAATTCAAAAAATGAGCATAAAAAGTACCAACTAGATGAAATTTGGTATAGGAAGGTTCTCTTTTTGTGATAATCGGACCATTATTTCTACTCGAAAAAAGGTTTTCATAGATCAAAAAAAAAGTAATAAAAAGTCTAACAAAAAAAATTGTCAGTCACGATTTTCAAAATATTTTGTAAAAATATTACGTAATATTGTATTGGACTTCTATACAATTTTCAAACAGATAATTCCAAAATTGTAGGTAATATTAATTTTTTTTTGGGAAAACGTTCAAAGTTCTATATTTTTCCAAATAATTTACTATTCCGTTCCAAAATTTTACCACGCTTGTAAATAATCTACGTTAAAAAAAAAAATTTCAAGTCCCTACTATTAAAACTTAATAAGAAATCACGAAAAAAAATAGCATATACGAAAAAAGCATATAAAAAATTGCCAGTTTTTCGCTTTTTAAGGAAAAACTTTTGGGAAATTCTAAAAATGAGCTTAATAAAGTACCAAGTAGACAACATTTGCAAGCAAAGCATATGCTATACTATACGTGAAAATTGGGCCATTATTTTTACCCAAAAAAATGTTTTCATACATAAAAAAAAAAAAAAAACAACATCGTTGTAGAATCATCAATACATTCCTCTAATATAGAAAAAATACTTTTTTACGAAAAAAATCTATAAAATATGCTTAAATATGTAAAGTTCTTCAAATATGCTTATATCCCTAAAATATACATTTATATGCACTATAAACTTTTTCAAATGCATTCATTGCTAAACAAATCGTCGACATTTCTTACACTCACCAAGATGCATACTATCAAAAAATATATGCAATTGCATACAAATCGGACTTTAGTTATAAACCAACATTAAAATCACTAATTAATCATAAATATTAACTACTTACATTTTATAGCACAAAACTCTTCATAACTGTATTTTGTATTTTCTAAATAAAAATAAATGCTTTGTACAATATAATTAAATCAACTAAAAATAACTAGATAAATGTGATATATTGATAATATACATAAATTATTGTAATGATATTAAATCAAAATTTAAAAAAAACAAAAAGTCATGAATATTAAAAATAATGAGAATAATAATAAATATATTAACAACACTCTTAGTGTGTTTTTGTAGAATGTCCGTAATCATTATGTAATAACGATAAGATCGAGCGCAGACACCTACCACGATCATATACAAAACCATATCCAATGTTTTATATTAAATACAAATTTAATATAAAATTTAATAATAAATAACTTGTAGTGTAATTTACCTGTACAAATAATTACTTAATTAACTTATAATTAAACAATTAACGTATAATAAAATGTATGATCTGTATCTGTAAGTGAGTCACGACTTTAAAAGAACACAACTCTATTTACTAGAATTGAATTAAAAATAATAAAAATAATATTGAAAAGTTTAAATATTGAAAATTAATAGTAGCTATGGATGAGTTTGGTAAAATTAAAAACACTTATCCATAGCATTATTTAAATTATTTATTTTGCATATGACTATCGGCTGATTTGAGATTACATAAAGATAATAGAATTAATATAAATGAAAAAAATATAATAATAAAGCTCTAAAAAATTTTAGTAACAATCAATAATTAAATAACATAAGAAAAAAAAAATGTAAGCATTTGCACATTTAAAATTTAAAAATGACAATAATAATTCATTATAATGGCGTCTCTAGGTGAAATCCAGTTTATTTTTCCATCCAGGCTTCGTGCAATTTCCCCACTCTGCCTTCAAATTTTGTATTTGGATACTCTTCGACGATGTTTCGGATCGTTTGATCAGCTCCGCATTAGCATAGAGAAGATTGTACCATTTCCCACTTGTAAAGTAGGCTTTTGCATCTTTCTTGCACAGTTCTTACCCGGTTTAACTTTGTCCACACCATCCGCGGGAGATCAAAACCAGGGACTCTTGACTCTAGCCTTTTTATCAAGATGACATCTCGTACCCCTGAGTCCCTCCAATATGTTTTCCATATTTCTAACAAGGCTTTTGCTGGAAATTCAAAGTCTAATATCGGGTTTCTTGAATTTAGTCTCTTTTGGGGATGCTTAGTAATATCTCCATACAGTGAAAAGTCTGCGTTTCTTTTTATTTTATCCACTATACGTTCAGCAAGTATCATTCTACGTAAGTCCGGTGGAGCTATGTTTGCAAGCACCGGCAGCCACTGTACTTGGGTCGATCTTACTGTTCCGGTGATTACTCACATGGTCTGGTTAAGTTCCGTATCCACTTTCTTACAATGTGTGCTCCTGAGCCAAACTGAGGCGCAGTATTCATATATATATATATACTATACAAGTATAGTATACAATACATTTTTAGTTGGCCAAAGAGTTGTTCAATTTTATTATTTAAACAATAATATAGTATATTCTATACTAAATTATTATTTTAACAATATAATAGTTTATTCTATACTAATATATTCGGTTGTATCACTGTGTTTATATTCATAAAACGTATCTTTTATTTTTCACTATTGTAATTTCAATCTTTAAACTCTTTCCTATTCGTTAAATTTAAACCAACAAATTAAATACAGCTTATTATTCGGTCTTTTTTCTTACCAACTAAGTTTTTAGTATATTTCTTTTTCTTATCGTCTTGATTTTGCGGACTTCAGCTTTCCGAACACTTAATTTTACCTATTTTATTCCACTAAATATAAGCAAAATCACCTTCGTTTTATTCATATCTCTTCCCACTATTTTCTTCTTTTTTGTGCATAGAGTTGTTCACACAATTTGGCAGTGCACATTTGTAACATACAAAATTTTATATAATGTTATAAAGGTATTATTACTAGTTCTAATACTATAGTTGACTTATTATATTGTCAGACTATAGAAATGCACAACAAACACTATTCAGTCTGCAAAGTATATTAACATTTAAAAAGAGTGAGCACATTTTATTTTTGCAAAATGAGGGTGGTTTTAATCATCACGTTACACGACTCTAAAGAGGTAAATCTAGAGGACTCTAAAGGTAATTTTCTGGTTGTTAACAATCCACCTAGTTCCATCGTGTGGTCGCAGAAATCAATAGATGCGAATTTATATAATTATAAATTAGACTGGTTACGGTATTGGATAGTATTGAACTACTCTATGACAAAAATAAGCACCCCCAATCACTCATCATCGTGCTTAAACGTGATAGAATACTCGACCGACTTCCAATAGCTGCTAATCCACGTTAATTTAAATATCATGACTAGTGTGATATTTATAGTAAAGCCATTTTGGAAACGTGGATCGTTTATTTTACGATATAATATTTCTTACTGAGCTTTAAACTTAAAATGCGCAATCGCAAAATCATAAGTTGAACATATTTGGGATCACTTTGGTTCATACTCGTTAGTTGATCGTAAAGTCTCGTTTAATATAAAATTTATCATTAGGTTACTAAGCGCTAAAATTGATTCTTCTTTTCTTTTATCTTTAATTAATTTCAAAGTTTCTAATTTGAGAGCCTTTGTTATTTTCTTTATTTATACTTTTACAACATTCTTGTTATTTGTCCCATGAACCTTTGACACTTTTATTATCTAGTGCCAATACCGACTCCATATTACATTTTAGTGTTGTTCAATTAGTTTTCACAATATTTTTTTGCCTAATTTTTTTATCTATAATATTATGGTCTTTAAATGTATTGATAATATTAATCTCATTGTATTTACTTGAAACTGTTTTACTTTAAATGTTATGTATTAAGGGTTAAACTTGTATAAATAAAGTACAATAAATAAATAAATAATTGTATTAGTATATATTTGTATACTATACCATCATAATTATAAGCATTGTATCGTTGCGTTAAATAATAAAAGTATGCTTCATCACCTGGGTAAATTAATCAAATATTAATAGTTATGTGAAATATTCTTTAAATTATTCTTTATTTTCTTCTGCTTATTTATAGACAAAAACGGTTTGGGAATGTAATGCGGATAGATTATTCAGAAGCAATGAAAGTTATTATGTAAAGTAAAGAAGCACGTATGAGGGAAAGACATACCGAAGAATGAGAGTAGATAGATGGGATAGAGACCAGAGACTTATACTATGATAGAAATTAGATAGTGTGTATGTACAAAAGTTAGAAGATCAAATCTATGAAGATGTATAGTGGCCAAATGCATCTAGTTGGAGTGCAAGTCGAAGTAAATAAACATGATTCTATCTAAATTTGTAATCATAATTTATGATATATAATTTTGAATAAAATAATAATAATAATCTTCGTTATCAAATTTTGGCATCTGAGTGTTTCTGTCTTATCTTCTTGGAATATATAGATAATATAGTATATAGTTAAGTTAAAATTGTAATAAACTTAACATGATGTCTAAGAGATGATGTATGTTGTATTTAGTTATTTTAATTACTTATATCTATACTGTTATTAATATTTTACATAATGAAATTCGAAATTATTATTGTAATGAAAAAAAACTATAATTTGGAATACTGATGACAAATGTATAAATATAAATAAAGCGTTTCATATCTATTACTTTTACAAAAAACAAAAAAAAATTAAATTTATTAAATTCACGGACAATAAACATTTATCGTAGTCGCTTACAAACTAATAACACTATAAATAAATTATTTAATAGTTTTCGAAACCCTATCTTTAAATTGACCACCAATAGTATCAAAAAATAACAACACTTAATTTTGTTGGTTTTTATCATTGGATCCGTTTCTATTTGTATAAAGTCATAACTGATGTAAACAGAATTTAATGTTATTAGAACTTAGACAAAAAGACGTAGTGACTTATAACAATAGTATAAGTATCCGAATAATTTACCATTAAATTTAAGTTAAGTTGTATCTTAAACGTCAGCTATTTGTCTGTTAGTCTTAAATATTTTTGTACTAAAAACGATTTACACTTCATAAATGTAATCCTTTAACGTTAAATAAATTTACATAGATTATTTATTATACCAAATACCCATTAACATCAAAGAACAATCGAGAATCTAGCAGTGGAACTGACTTCGTCGGACTTTATGTCGAACATAGTTAAGACATGTGAGATACTACAATAACCATCAAACAACTTTGTGGGTTTCCCTGTTTACATACCTGGGCTAAAAAATCTGACTTTAGTGACTGGAACACATTCTCTATTAGGTAACTTTGGTCGCTCTGGAGTTAAACATACCAAATTAAGGTAGTGAATGTTTGGAGCGTAAATGTTCATCAAACTAGGCGGCATAATGTAGTGGTGTATAAGATGATGTAGATTATTGACATCTCTTAGCTGTTTCGTTTGTAGATTGTATGGTCATCTTCATAGAATTTAAACATATAAATTATTTAACCTATTCGATTATTTAACCTACATCCACGGATATAACTTTGGTTGTAAACAGCTGTCAGCTAATAAATTTCTTCTTACACATTAACATTATTTTTATAATATATACAGGGACGATCTAAAAAAAAAATCATTCAGCAAATTCGATTAGCCCATGGAAGAACTGATTTTGTGCAATCTGATTTTTTAAAAATATCGATTAAATTTTTTTTATCACATTTATTTAGCAAGATATAAATTTCTGCATGTACAGCATCAAAATCATGGAAATTTGTGCTATTTATTGTTGGAGGAAATAATTTTAGAGTGTTTTCAATATTTTCCAATGAACATATTTTTATCAAACGGTAAAGTAAAAATATTAAATAAAGGTTTTAGTGTTTTAATAGTAGTTTTTAAATGTTTATTTATTAAATTTATAAGTATATCTAACACTCGTATGAATTATTTTCTATAAAATGACTTAAAAAAAAAAATCTGACTGTGTTATTAAATTATATTGTTAGTGTATGTAGTAAATTATGTGTGTTACTCTTTTTGGTAATAAATATTTACGGTGTTGTTTATTAAAATCTGTTTCTGGATCTAATTCTAATTTTTTTGAGAAAATTATATAATATATATAGATAACGATTTAATAATTATTAATTTTAAATTAATAATAGTTTGATTGTTACGGATTTAAATAATAAATTATAGTAATTTCCAATAACGTGTAATGTGTATATAAATAATAGGCAAATTCTTCACCGTTACGATATTTAAATGATATGAAATCTACCAATAAAACAATTATTAATATTACGTACACTAAGATACATAGAATTTAACAATAAAACTCAATTACGTACAAATAATATTTTTTTCTCATAAAATATTACTATTTAAAATGTTTATCAATAAAAAAAAAAGTGGGAAGGCCGATTGTGGACATTCCACCTTTGTCCCTTCGGTCCTCGGAGAAATTAGTGGAGAGAGAGAAATTATTAAGATATGAATGCAATGATAATGCATTAGAAAATACGATTCTGAGCGAATCTTAATATATTAACTGATAATCCATTCCAAAATCTACTACAGATGTAAATATGTAAAATAAATTTCAAATCCCTACGAACAATAATCAAGAAGATATCATTTCATGATAAAAATTGCCAGTCACGATTTTCAAATTATATTGTAAATAGATTAAATACTATAAAGTAGGCTTCTATAAAAATTCATATCGTTAAATCAAAAATTGCAGGTAATATTAAATATTTTTGGAAAAAATTTAAAGCTCTATATTTAACCAAAAAACAAACCAATCCTTTTAAAAATTTTACTAAACGTAAATATTACCTATATTAATACTCAAAACAATTTTCAAGTTCCTACGATCAAAACTCAATTAATAATAAAAAAAAATTAAAATAACGAAAACCGTAATTTTACCAATTTTCCGCTTTTCAAGGAAAAACTTTTGGGAAATTCGAAAAATGAGCTATATAAAGTACCAACTAGATGCACTCTTCGATAGAAAGCATACCCTACTTGTGGTAATCGGATCATTATTTCTACCCAAAAAAGTGTTTTCATACTAGAAAAAAAAACAACTTTGTGAAACTAATATATAATATAGAAATAATATATCTAAATTACAGACGCTTATTATTTTTAGGGGGATGAAATGTTACCTGGGTTGATTTCATTTCGCAAGTTAACATAGTAACTAAATATTTACAAGACCTGAATGCTGATACTGCTCAAGGAATTGTATTAATTAATTATTTTAAAGAACATTTTGGTGGTTTAAGAAATGATCAGGTTAACAAACTACATTATACAATGAATCTAAATTGATTGCTAGTAGATTAAATATAAAACATGCTTCAATAAAGAAAAAAAAATATAGTTGAATACTATTTAGACAATACAATGTTAGATTATGAAACTGATTTTAAAACTAATATTTATCTGCCTATTGTAGATAAAATAAATATTGGACTCAATAAAAGATTTTCTGATAATGAAAATTTGTTAATGGGCATTTGTGCATTGGAACCTATAAACTATGATTTTTTGAATGCAGAACTCATTCAAACATTTGCACTAGCTTATAGATGTAATGTGGAAACACTAAAGTCAGAATTATAAATTCTTATAAAAGCAATAAAACATTTTAAAAATAAGTATAATTCTGGACAAAATATTTTTCAATAAATGCTTTTTTTATTAACTTGTAATTGTAAGTTGTTACCACCCGATAGGTAAGATGATTATTTTTACGTCATTGGCCCTACCTATAAATCAATGGCCTTATTACCGCCACTGGTCAACCCCTTTACCTCCTAATGGGTGCCCTTGAGCACGAGATAGGTTATACAATTACCGAGAGAATGGCAATTATAAGTGATTTAAAATTGACCTATAGTTTATATAAATTATACAATTATTTAGTTATAATTAATTAATTTTAAATTATCAGTATTTCACGCTAAACTAGGTATTAAAATATTAATAGTAGATAATAATAAAACACTTACATCGGTCAGATAATGGTACAACGGGAGCTAAAAAATATTTAGCCTTATTTATATAGCTAACGTAAGTACGCATACATATTATACAGAGAAAGACTAAAAAACTAAACAAAATAACTATAAAAAATATTTTAAATTATGTTTAACAAATGAAGTTAGGCATGTTTGACGTAATTATCATATTAGGAACTTGAATTAAATAACAACAAATTGTTCATGTGTTCATGAGGAGGTGATAAATTCGCATTTTTGGAATGCAGGTTTTAAATCATTATATTATAGTACCCCACTAAATTTTTTCCAATTCAATCACTGTTCATACTATTTAATAAAATATTATATTACTTATTATTATCATATTATTTTAAACTTTAACCTTATGAACTCAGAAACTATATAATATGAATTATAGTTATTGAAACTTGAAAATGGGTACACTACTATCAAAAATGCCTATAATATATATTTTATTCGACTTTAATCATGTAACTATAAAGTATTAGATAACATTGGAATTAATCAAACAACAAAATTCACGTGTTTGTGTCGTTTGTGATGAACGGGTGTCCAAAGAAGAGAATAGGGTCATAGACGCCTTCCTTTGCAGTAACTACAGCAAAAATAGTACCTAAATGTTTAGACTGACAATGTGACCAACCACTATATCGTTGTTTTCTTATTATTATCTTCATCATAATTATTATTCATTATTGTATCATTTAATATTTATTTTCGTTGTTTATATAATTTTTTTATTCATTGATTAAAAAACTTCAACGAGTTATTTTACAATAGTTATTACTAAACTGTTGTGCCCATGGCTAAATATATAGGTATGTCAGCAACTTTGTAAAATGTTGTTAAAGTTTGCGCATGTATTATTATTCCATGATATTTCATGAAAGATAATTTTTGCTGGCAGTGATCCATAGAGTAGATTATTATTACCTGCTGAAATCATGTGAAATATCTCACTCATTATTCACATGTGACCAATCATTACTGTTATTTGTTATGATAATAATTGATAATGAAATCACTGCCAGTGGCTGCCATGACACCTGCGTAATACAAAGTTGTTGACATACCTATATATTTAGCTATGGTTGTGCCTACACTAAATTTAAGTAATTCGTTTTTAACCTAGTTAAAAGCGTAAAATACAAATTATTTTCAAAAATGGATATTTATATTATATTATTTACGATGTTAGTATGTGTTTAAGATAGATTAGATTAGGTACTTAAGTGATGAAATATATTATTTATTTTTATTTGTGTTTCATTTAAAGCTACTGTTGGAACTTTGGAACATGGTATTATTAGAGTGAAAATATTGTTTGTTTTTAATAACGGAATCGATGTATAGACAAACCGTGGTTGCGGTTGCTTCTCGGAGACCGGAGTATCCGGTCACTACAACCAACGACGCGTCAACGACTTTAGGCCGTTATGTCAAGAAGTAATGACACTGAAACGGTCATGAATTTTGGGTGGTTTTAAGCAATAATATAATGGCATATCCTACTTTGCATTATCGATTTAAAAAATTTTCAAAGGAAAATATTATTTATTTAGTTTAGTAGATTTAGTTAGTAGTTTAGTGGTTTTTACAAAGAAATAATAGGTTTATGGATCCATTTTTTTATGTTGGAGGAATGGGGCCTAATGGGAAATGTTGGCCCACGTGGGTCCTTAAATTATCTTAATCCGGTCAACTAATTTGTAGTGACAAAATTAGATTTTGTAACTTTACCCCATTCCCGCAAAAATCTATTTCTAATGGTGGTGTATAATCGATTGAAATATAATATAAAATAAAATATTATGAATATTTTGATATACATTTCTAACGTAATAAGTGGAGTTTACATACAAAATTATCGATTTAACGAAATTGAAAAGTAAAATTAATTTTGATGAAATAAAATATAGAATCTGTGTAATATTACGTTTAAATAGATAGTATTAATAATATTCTCTAATCAATAATAATATAATGGTTGAATCCTGAATATTAATTTAGAAGTATACATAATGTTTATATGCTATAATTATTCTAATCGATTATATCAATTATACAAGAGATTTTTGCCCCCTTTATAAAATTAACTATTGGTTTGTTTGAGAAAAACATCAAAATTTACTATTTTTAAAATTGTTTAATTGCACCATTCAACATTTAGGAATATTATTCATTTCGTTGTGCATCACGAAACAGACATTGAGAATATACATTTAATATTTTAAAAATTAAAACGGACCATAATAAGATAATTTTTTAATAGTTATACGTATTATTCATATTATTATATGAATATATGATTTTATTTATACATTTAATTTTGGAACTTTGAAAATTAACTATCTAATTAATTATAATATTAATAAACTGATAATCCATTCCAAAATTTACCGCGAATGTAAATTACATGTGTAAATATGCAAAATAAATTTCAAATCTCTATGATTAATATTCAAGAAATTATCATTTCATGATAAAAATTGTCAGTCACGATTTTCATAATATTTTGTGAATAGATTAAATAGTATATGATTAGGCTTCTATAAAAATTTCATATCTTTTGAGCTAAATAAAGTACCAACTAGATGACATTTGGTACGGAAAAGGTATTCTATTTGTGTTAGTCGGACTATCATATCTACACGAAAAAATGATTTTATATATCAGAAAAAAATAATACTAAAAAGCCTATAAAAAAAAATTGTCAGTCACAATTTTCAAAATATTTTGTAAAAAATTGAGTAATATATTATTAGGCTTCTGTAAAATTTTTAAATCGATAAACCCAAAATTGTAGGTAATATTAATTTTTTAAATTTAAAATTTTTCAATTCTAATTTCTAATTTTTCAAAGCTCTATATATGGCCAAAACCTATTCCTTCAATAGTTTTACCAAACTTGTATATTACCAGTGTTAGCACTTAAAAAAAATTTAAATTCCCTACGATCAAAACTTAATTAGTTATCACGAAATAAAAAATAAAAAATGACAAAAATCGTAAATTTGCCAATTTTTGGCCGTTTTTTGGTAGTTTTTCTTCTCCTAGGGAAAAACTTTGGAGAAATTCGAAAAATGAGCTTTATAAAAGACCAAGAATATACAATTTTCTACCAAAAACATACCCCACTTGTGGTAATCGGACAATTATTTCTATCCAAAAAAATGTTCTCATACATAAAAAGAACAAAAAAAAAAAAAAATATCTTTGTAGAAACAATACATTCCTCGCTCCGCTCAGAATCTAAAATATAATATGTTAATGACTATTTTGCATACAATAACAAAATCTAAAATAAAATGGCACAAGTTATCACAGTGGCTGATGTTAACAATAGTAAGGAAAACAATTTTTTTTTTTATTGGAGTGATATGTGTTAGTGGTTTTCATAAAAATAATTAATGTACCGTGACATGCGTTTTTTTTTTTATGTTATAGTGTATCGGACCAGTTCGCGCACAGCCACACTACCTTCGCCAATTGGCGCCGCCTATCAGAGGCATGAGATGTCCACTGATGTCGCCAAGTTCGAGGTGGCGGTTGACAGAATTACAACGCCGGTTTGCGGGGTAGATGTTTAATTCAAACAGCATCCTATCGCGGACCGCGTCAATGTTGCATAATATACATTTATTAGTGTGTTAGTATAAAAAAAAAATATCTCACAGAAATAAACATCTATATATTATTCCTACTTAATTCTCTTCTATTTGACATACTAAAAATAATAATTGTTTTGATATACAAAACCACAATTCAATTCTGGTAAAAACTTGAAAATGTCAAAAGCATAAAACAAATTGTCATTGAATATGAATTAAATTAAGGTTAAATAATAAATAAATCTATAAATTTCATTGTAATTAAAATAAAAGTTCAAATAACGACAATAATTTAATAAAACAAATATACACTTACTTTGAAATATGTGTTTCATACAACTACCTAAGTTAATACTATAAATATAAAATAAATGACGGTTTATTAAAAATACAATTTTAGTTATGTTAATATTCTATTTTCTCATACGTTAGAACTATACGTGCGTTTACATCTAATTTTATAAAATGACTAACATAGTTTGTACACTTAGTGGTAAGAAATGTGTAACGTAAGTTGTTCGAGCCTATCGTTAATATTTATATAATCAACATATTTAAGGTTTCCATGCTCATATAGTCCATTCTGATTCTCCATAATATAATATATTTCTCCGGTAATTTTGACAATATATAAGTCCCTGTGTTCGAAATTGCATTAATTATCATAACTAATGGCCCGTTTTTTGGTTGTGCTTTTTTAGATTCTGAGCGAGGCGAAGAATGTATTGATTTTACAAAGATGTTTTTTTTATGTATGAAGACACTTTTACGGGTAGAAATAATGATCCGATTACCACAAGTAGGGTATACTTTCGGTAGAAAAGTTCATTTAATTGGTACTTTATTAATTTACTAAATTAATTAGGTAGAAATAATAGTCCGATTACAACAAGTAGGATATACTTTCGGTAAAAAAGTGCATCTTACTTTATTTAGCTCATTTTACGAATTTCCCAAAAGTTTTTTCTTGGGAGAAGAAAAACTACCAAAAAATGGCGGAAATCGGCAAAATTACGGTTTCTGTTATATTGAATTTTTAAATTTAATAATAACTTATTACGTTTGAATTGTAGGAAATCAAAATTTTTTTTGAATATTCACATAAGTGTTCTTTATTGGAGAAAAAATTTCAAAACGATTAGTTGATTTTTTATTAAATATAGAACTTTGAATATTTTTCCATAAATGTTTTATTTCCTGCAATTTTAGGTTTAACAGTTTGTAAAGTATTATAGAAGCCTACTCATATAACACTTTATTAATTTCCAAATTTTTTTGAAAATCGTAGGTTAATTTTTATTTTTAAGGTTCTAAAATTTGAATATTTTTGGTAAAATTAAATATTATGATAATTTTTTTTTATATCTGAGTACACTTATTAAGGTAAAAATAATAATCCGATTACCACAAAAAGGTATGCTTTCGGTAGCAAATTGCACCTAGTTGATACATTTTTTAGCTCATTTTTCGAATTTTCCAAAAGTTTTTTTTTGGAAGAAGGATAATTACCAAAAAATGACGGAAAAACGTCAAAGCTTACAGAAATCGTAATTTTTATGAAATTGATTTTATGTTTTTCATGATAACTAATGCAATTTTGCCAACGTTCAAAGGTTACCTCAATTTCTGACTCAAAAGGTTGATTTTTGAAAACTTCCTAACCTAAATGGACCTTACAATTTTTAACTTATAAATTGGTTTATTAACTCCCTAAGTTTTAGGTTAGACCTTAACATATAAATACAAATTACTTATTTCCAAAAGCTTCTGTTATACTAGCTAAAAATACATTTTTTTAATCAACAAAAGTGTTTAAATTTTGATGTGATTGACAAGATGACCATAGACCATGTAATTAAATAATAATTTATCCAAGTAATGAACTTAATAATAGAAAATTAATGTAATAGAACAATATGTATAATTACATTTATGGTGCGAGTCATAGTACAGTCACACAATATCATTACCTACCTTGTCATAGTGATAGTGATAATTTTATATTATATTTAATATTTACATTGCTCGATTATAAATTTTTTGTTGAATACGTAGTAACATTAATTGATACACGGTCCTCGACGGGTGATTCAATTGATGCGGCGTAGTTCGGTATTTTTTTGTTAAGCGTTTTTCGAACAGAGTATATTTTTATTACGTTTTCACCATTTACAACAAAGTAATATCATGAGCGATATACTACACAGTACACGTACAAACAAAAAACTATGATTTGTAGACTTTTTGTAACCCGTTTAAAAGTTTGTTAGAAAAGACAGAAAACGCGAAAATATAATTACCCTATGACAATAATTGATACGATTAATGTAATTATTTTGGTTGATTGTGGTTACAAGTATTAACCGACATGTTTCAGCACATTAACATAAAGGTGTTCCTAAATTCA
>CM023357.1:51701238-51711916 GCA_013282895.1 Eriosoma lanigerum | reverse complement strand
TGATACATCCCTTTAAAGTAGTGGGATAATTTTAAAAAAGTAGTGGGGGCGACAGGTGAAATAGTGGCGGCGAGGCCGCCCGAATTCTTTTCGGTGGCGGTGGCCGCCCGAATTCTTTCCGGTGGCGGTGGCGGCGGCGGCTGTGGCGGTGACGGTTTTTGAACATACCTTTATATCCTACTCACACCAAACTTGTGATATTCACAGCATTATTACTGCCCGAAAAAGTGTTTTCAGAATTTAAAATAACTTAAATCAAACATCAATGTGAAATATTAAAATTATTATTTAAGTCAAAAATATTTAAAATAGTAGAATTTTGTGTAAGGAATATTATTATAAAGTTATATACAATAACAATTAATTGTATTAATTTCTAAACTCAATATTTTCTTTATAATCGAATCATTTATTTGCTCAAATGTAGAGTGTTCTTCTAAAAGTTGTAAACATGTTAGGTATTGCTGATTTACGTCGATGTTATTAACTAGTTTATTTGCTCAAGTGCAGAGTGTAATTCTAAAAATTATAAACATGTTAGGTATTGCTGATTTATGTCGATGTTATTAAATAGTTTATTTGCTCAAGTGCAGAGTGTACTTCTAAAAATTGTAAACATGTTAGGTATTGCTGATTTATGTCGATGTTATTAACTAGTTGGCAATTTGTACTACCTACCATATTTCATTGCATATAAAATACAAATACACGGACATTCTAAAAACTTGATAAACATATAAGAAATGTACAAATTTTATAATATTTTATAAACATGCTTGTCTAATTAAGGTATTTAAAACAATATAATATATATATATATATTTCAGAATATATTAAAATTGATTGACTGTCAAAAAAACCCACTTCGAGAAATCCAACTTATATTTAATTTAGTTTATAATATTATATTTATAATTTACAATATTTATGTTTAAAAATATCGTTTAATAGATGTATATATAATAATTTACCAATTTACAATGCTAAGAATATAATTATAAGAATATTAGAAAATATGTAGTGTTCTAAGATGTATATTCATAAATTTTACAAGTATCATTAATATATTATTGTTTGGCGGAATAATTATTAGGATAATAAAAAAAAAGAAATTGTAAATATTTAAATAAGAATATATTACAATTAATTAAGTATTTATTAGTTTTAAATAAAGTCTATTTTAATTATTCAACCACAAATAATATGAAATATTATGTCATATAATCAATGATTCAATTAACCTACTATGACACATGCTCACACAGTGACAAATGCGTCTGTATATATTTACAATATTGTCTATACAGTACTCCTTAATAATTGATCTGCACCAACCACCTTAATATATCATATTACTTATGTCATTATATATTATAAATAATATTATTAATTGCATGAGGCGTGGATAATAGGAATAACTAATAAAGTATTATCACAGATTAAATAAACTATTTTCAACACACATATATATATGCCTTCTAGCGGTGATTGTCATGTACTATATTTTTAAAAATATGATGTTTTTTTTAGTTGTTTACGATAGATTGTATTTGCATTGATTATAGAATAGATTCTATAATCAATGGTAATAGGTTAAATATAACAAGGAATACACATTATGAGACATGGCACTCGTCTTTTGCTTATCTAATTCCTGGAATCCAAAAATATTATAAAATAATAAATAAAGTATATTAATTTTTAAAATTATAACCAAATAGTTTAAAATAATATAATATATTATATATATTTATTTATAAACGATGCAGCCCCTAAAATTCCAAAAAAATTTGCCGCGAATGTGGTTGCACGGGTCACACCTGCTTTTTGCCGGCTCTCCCGATTACCATAAGTAGGGTATGATTTCGGTAGCAAATCGCGTCTAACCTTGGGAGGGGAAAAACTACCAAAAAATGGCGGAAAATAGGCAAAATTACGGTTTCTGTTACTTTAATTTTTTTAATTTCATGATAACTAATTGAGTTTTGATCGTAGGGACTTGATATTTGTTTGAGTATTAACATAATTATTATACAAGTGAGGTAAAATTTTGAAAAGACTTTAGTATTGTACATTAGTATAGTATATTGTAATATATTGATAATAGTTTCGCTCAGAATCGTATTTCTAATTTCTATTATTGCATTCAAATCGTAAGTTTAATAAACCACTAATTTTTCCGAGGACCGAAGGGACGAAGAAGGAACGTCCCCAATCGACATTCCCACTTTTTAATATATAATATATATGTTATACTTTTACCATGGTTAAAATTTTTTATTTTTTAGTTTAGATTGTAGATCTGAAGTTCTAACGCTAGTATAGTTCTGTGTTTCGATACATTGTAATTACTCAAAAAAAAATAGATATGACAATGTAAATTTATTAACCATATTTACAACTGTTATTGTTTAAATATCATAGAATAACATTATTTATGTTCAAGAATTTGGCTTTCCACTTAAGGTTTCGAGAGGCTTAATTACATTTCACTTTTGTTACTATATATTTTGTCTTAATACGAAACTTTACAGTTATCATTTTTATTAGCAGTATAGACTTATTTTCATTATTAAAATAAAAATGAATTTGATAAATAATTCTGTTATTATAAGGATAACTATTATTTCATGTTTCATATTTAATGACGTTTATCAAGGTAATAAAACTCAATATGTTGTATTATTTAAATTGTTACATTTTATTTATTTTATGTTAAGTATAGGTTTAGTTATTTTAAACAATATTTATAAGATTAATTTATAATTTTTTTAAATTAAAATAACTTATTATAATAGCTTACAATCTATACTTCATAGTTTTAATGTTATCATTATAGTGGTGTTTAATGTTGTTTTTGATCTTGGACCCATTTTATTCCGTTCCCTGAGGTGGTGGTGGTGTTGGCGTATTCTTGATATTGAGTATTCACAAAATATTAATATAATATTCTATTTTTTATTTTTATATATTGTATTTTTCTACTTACCTACATTAATCTCTAATAATATTATTTAAACTTATTTAGGTTTTTGTGATCCAAATACTTGTAATCGTAAGTTAAATTATAAATATAATAATTTGGTAACATAATTATACACATTTAAGTACATATAGGTATTTATGCTTAACGTGTGCGTTTGTTGAATAGATCTTCATACTTTTATAGGTTGTATACATCAGAATGTACACGACGTGTGCAAATGATTTATAACAAATTTATCACAAAATATATAATCGAGAATTCGAGAATATGATTACTATTAAACGAAGAAAAATTATACCCGAAAGACTAATTTCCTTGTAGGTCCAGGGGGAGGTCGTTTAACTCACACGAACCTTAAAAAGATTGGATAGGCAACCTAATCGACTTGTATTTTGCCACTGAAATATAACACGATACGACACTTACACGGTAACAATACGAAGACAACGAAGAAACGGACACATTATTACACAGGAAACAGGAATTTGAGTTTATATAACAGAGGAGGTAATGGAGGACCGATTGTGCAATGATCCCCAGTTTTATAAACCTACGAAATATAATACTATGAACTCAACACATAACTAAAAACTACGATGGTTGATGGTAACCGATGATGTGATAAATGATAATTCTCAATGACTTGGACGGCCACGCACCGGTCTGTGATGGACTTACGTATCGTTATCCCGATAATGGACGGTAGACAAGACGAATCCGGAATTTATCCCGCTGTTCAGAGATGTATTTAGCAATTTATAAAGTTGGGGGGAGGTTTGTAATAATATATCATTATATCCTTAATGAATATTCGATGGATTTGTGAGTCATAACCGAGCAATACCTATAATCATAGGCGGAAATCTACCGAAATTTTTGGGGGGGCTAAGCCCCCTCAAGCCCCATCATCCCCCCCACGATTTCCGCTTATGCTTATAATCAGCATTTCCCATTCTCTCGTCCACAATAAAAGTCTCTTAATTAAAATGGTCATCTTTTTTCAATTTTTCTATTTATTATTGTTAATTGTATTAGCATATAATTTTATTTTTGTCAGTAATAGTTTGTACAAAAAAAAAAGTCGTTAATTGGTCCTACTACACGTAGTATCACGTTTGTAACAAAACGTCTGCATTTAACATATTTTTCGCATTTTTCGCAGCCTATGTTTACTCTTAGTGATTTAATTGGGCTTAATTGCTTGGTTTTCGTGTTTACTGAAAACACAAATGAACACACTACTTAAAACATCGGTAACGCGTATAAATGTTCAACTGCCGCATAGCCACGTCGTATAATACCGAACGTAACACGTAGACGCAAACATACGCGTTTAGTGCATTATATTCCGCGTTTTGTAATTGAACCTTTCTTGAACTGCTTTATTCATTCTTAAATGACTCGTTGTCCTTCTAAATAACTTTCCTTTTGTTTCATTTATTATATATGATCTAGGTCCTGTACATTTATTGATTATTATATCTCTTTGCCACTCGTTATTTTTTAACCAATACCTAGTCGTGCCATAAGTTCTGTCCCTATTTTTCAGTTATTCTATAAATATTTTACGATAACACTAATGACTTTGTTTATGAACATAATTTTTAATAAGTGTCATATCTACTATTTCTGGTTAGTACGATAGTTCACGTCGTGTATTAAACATGGAATGGGGTATTAAAGAAAATCATATTGCTGTCATTGCGTTATTTAAGTGTAATAAAACACCAACAGAGATTTTTAACTTATTAAAACTGTTAAAAATAACGAAAAAATTTGTTTACCGGACCATTAAACGGTTTAACGAGTTAAACACTATAGATGACAAGCCAAGAAGTGGACGTCCACGCGAAACAAGAACAAATGCAGCAGTCAAAGCTGTCGCACAGAGGATTCGCAGAAATCCACTCCGCAAGCAAAAAATCATGGCTAGAGAAATGAAAATTCCACCAAGAACCATGTCACGCATAATTAAAGAAGACCTTGGCCTTGGTGCTTATCGAAGATGTACCGGTCAGCGCTTGACAGACGCTTTACGTAAAATTAGAGCGACATGAGCGAAGAAGTTACTTCAGCAGTACGCGAAAAATGGTCACAGACAGATACTGTTTACAGATGAAAAAATTTTTACCGTAGAAGAAAAATTTAACCGTCAAAATGATAGAGTTTATGCTCACAACTCTCGGGAAACTGCTGAAAAAATTCAAAGAGTAGAAAGAGGACATCATCCAGCCTCAGTTATGGTTTGGTGGGGAGTGTCATATGAGGGCGTTACACAACTGCATTTCTGTGAGCAGGGAGTTAAAACACGTGCTGTTAACTACCAAAGTGATATTTTAGAAAAGGTAGTAAAGCCTTTAAATGATACCTTGTTTGTAGGAAAAAACTGGACCTTTCAGCAGGATTCAGCGCCTGCACATAAAGCAAAAACGACACAACGCTGGTTGGAGGTCAATTTACCAAAATTTATCGCCGCTCAAGATTGGCCCTCAGGAAGTCCAGACCTCAATCCTTTGGATTACAGACTGTAGAGTATTTTAGAGGAGAAGGCTTGCTCTAAGTCCCATAGAAATATCGAGTCCTTGAAAGCCGATTTGGTGAAATCAGCTGCCTTAATACCGATGAAAGTGGTGCGTGCTGTCATAGACGAGTGGCCAGATCGTTTGAAGAAGTGTATAAATGCAAATGGTGGACATTTTGAATAGTATTAAATTTTTTTTATTTACTAAGTTAATAAAGAATAAATAACATCAGATTTTTATATTTGTTTTATTTTATTTATTAAATATACACATTTATATAAGGGACAGAACTTATGGCTAGACTAGGTATATTGGATTGTTTATTTCATAGTTTTTCTCTTTTACTTTAGCCGTTTTATTATACAATTTTGCTTGATTTTTATTATTTTTTTTTTTTTGTAAAATTTAGAGTTAAGTATTATAAAGTTAAATAAAATTGATTTAATATATAAATGATAATTGTTATGTAGTGAACCTACACGTAACACGTACGAAGTTAATATGACGAAATTAGGTCCACTGCGTTGCGGTTGACTTCGTGTAGGTGTTTTAATTGAAATAAATATAATACTTAATAAAGTTACAAGTATTTATTTATTACACAAAAAATATAAGTTTAAAATTTTGAAGACAGAATGTTTAATTCTACCTGAGAATAAATATATAATTATTATTAAGAAGAGCGACGTTACGTCTGTATGAAACAAAAATATAGTCTAAAACATATTCTAAAACATCCCATAACCTATACTTATAGTTACTCTACCCGGAGAAAATTTAGAAAAGACCGTAGTTGTTTACGTCGTTAGGTGGTTGTACTTTTTAAGTTCAGTGTCTTCGAATTGTATGTTTCGAGAAAAACAAAAATATGTTTTTCTGGGTCGCTGGTTTACGCTTCGAGTTCATATACCCTTTGTAATTTATTACTTTGTTTAACTGATACATTGAAAAACACCAAATACTAGTTATATAAAAAAATAAGTAGTAAACTTCGGTTTACTACAATTACAATAATTAATGATTAGTCACATTCTATGTTATATATAAATATATTATAATACTCATATAATCAATCATCGTATTATTATTTTGTATAAAGTTAATCATTAAAAAATCATTGTGTATTTTTGGCCATTTTTAAATTAATTTAATTTGTTTTAAAAATGCATAATTAGTTACAGTTTCTGGTATTGATGATATTCGAGTGGTTAAATACCAAATTAAAAATGTTACAAGACGTTGGTACTCATAACGGTTATTATTCGGGTTAATAATACAGGTGCATAGTAAACATATCAATTATTGAAGCAATTGCTTACTTTGAACATTTGTATCATTCACATAAAATATACGTAAACTGATACTAAATTTTCGTCCAGCGCATAAAATATGTATGTATAAAAAAACGTTTCGAAATCATTTTTAATTTGAAAAATTCATTTGGGTTTTGGGTTAATTCGGAATTTTCAAATAAATAACATTTGGCTTAATAAAGATTTCAATTGTTTGAATTTTAAAAGTTTTAAATGATATTACGGATTCGGGTTAATTCAAGTGCAAAGCCCTGCTCAAAACTGACTATCCTCTCATATGAAATATATACACGAAAATCGAGATTAATATAGGAATTATTAAGAAGAAAAACAAGCGAGTGGTATGTAACGCTGGATAGTTGACTTAGGAGATTATAATAGATTGTTCATAAAAATGTTGTTTAAATATATTTTTTAATAATATATATATATATTATTCACATATAAATTATGTAGAGCTTATAGTTTTATAACAGTAACGTAAAAACGATTTTAAATAATTAGAAAATGTTTTCAAACGATTGCATAGTAGGTACCTTTATAATGTTTGTTTAAAATAATACTTTTGCTCGTTCGTTTTTGTTATTTATTCAGGTTTATTATTATTATTGTAAAATCGATATTTTGTAATACGTGCAAAACTATAAAATATATAATACCGTAAAAGCCAAACTAAATTGTTTTCTATGTCGTAGACGTGCGTATTGTAACAAACTAGCAAATGGCATATCGATTTCGTCGGCATATCGCCTACGGCGTACACAAAACTCCTTTTGTGGAGGTACATTTATTTAAAGGAAATCTCGTAGTCTTATCCACCTTCTGCGGATTTAAAGCATCCGCCATCTAGTGGTCTACAAATATACCTTTTGGCTGCAGATCGATTACATTTTGGAATTTTGGAATATTTAAATTTGTCTGCCTGCGCAAATACGGAAAATCTGATACGGGGGAAATTGATTACCTGTTAGGAGTGCTGTTGCGTCGCATTCAGAAACATTAATCGTCGGCAAGTTTATTCCGTCGTTAGGATACGACATTGTCGCACACGTCAGTTATCTACGGCAAGTCTATTTTATGATTAATGTACGACTACGTTCCACACGTACATTTTCGTCTGCAAATTTATTCCGTCGTTAGTGAACGACTACGTCGCACACGTAAATTTTCGAACATTTTATAACTGTCAAAATAGTTAAAATATTAAATGAACGTGTGTATGAAAAATTTGCTGCGAAATATTTACGTTTTGCTGTATTATTAAAATATTCATTGTTGTAGCTACAGCTCGTAGCTATTGGTAACCCCGCCAATCAAAATGCTTTATGTACCATAAATGATAAAACCAATTTTTATTAACAAATAAATTATATAATTATATAAATTTAATATAAACAGATATAAAGAGAAGAAAAGAAGAAATATCAATATCGCCTTAGTGATAATTATCTCTTAGTATAAAGTTTTGGCTTTTTTTCTAAAAATGTTTAATATTTCCTGCAATTTTTGGTATATTGGTTTTAAAATTTTAGTCTAGATATTAACTACTTAATCTTTTTACAAAATATTTTAATAATTGTGAATGACAATTTTTTTTTTATTATAAGTTTTTAACGTAAAAGTTTTTAAAATTCAGTAAAATTACGGTTTCGTTATTATATTTCTTGAAAACTAATTATGTTTAAATTGTAGGAACTTGGAATTTTTTTAAAAAATATTTACATTCGTAATTTACACACGTAAATAGATTTTCAGTATAGCATACTATAATAAATTGAATTTCGCTCAGAATCGTATTTTCTAATGCAATATCATTGCATTCAAATCTTAATTATAATAAATCACTAATTTCTCCGAGGACCGAAGGGACGAGTGTGAAACGTCCGAAATTGACCTTTCCATTTTTTTTTCTTATATTTTATTTTTAAGTTCAAGCAAGTTAAAATTTAAATATCTGCATACATTTATTCAATAATATCAAATTAAACATTTTTTGTTAATTTAAAAAAATAAATATTTTCTAGAGAGTATAACCCAAGCTTTTGGAGATAAGTAATATATTATTATTTATATATTAATGCTTAACATTTAAGCCTATAAGTGTGTTTAATTATACTAATATGAGACGTAAACAATTATTACGAAATATTATTAATTTAAATAATATTAAACTATACCATATTTGTAAACTCCTAATAGTTGTACGCACGATAAGCCTAACTAGAACATTATGATATAGGGTGTAGGGCCCTCACTATTTTCAGTATAAAATGCCTTTTATGTTGAGTTATATCTCTCATAAAATTTGATTTTGGGGTTTTGAAAGCAACACCCCCACTCTTAGGCCCATTAGTTACGTCTATATTTATTCCATACGTTATCCGTAACTTATTTTAATCCATGCGATGACTAAATATAGAATCAACTTTGCAATTTTTTTAGGTTATAATTACTTTATAATAAAATAAATATAAATGGTTATATTGTGCGTAAGCTAACGTATTATAAAGTTTCAGAAAATATAATATTAACATAACTAAAATTGGTATTTTAATAAACAATATTCTTTATTTTATAGTAAAACTATTAGGAAATGTTTGTTGTATGCATTTGGTAAGTGTTATGCTAACCCTTATTATAATTATCATAAATTATGTAGTATCATTTATTCTTTATCTCTTATTTATCAATGATTAAATTAATTAAAATTATTTTATTTAGTCATTGAGTATTTTTCTAAATATCAATTGGTACTTCCGTTATAATTATGTAATATGTATATAAAATGTTTGTTATACAAATCATATTAAATATTTTTTAGATAACATTCAAAATTATGACATATATGATGATTGTAAGTTATTTAATTATATTATTATTAATTATTTGTTACCTAATTTAGCGTGAAATATTGAATATTTAACTAAATTAATTCTAACTAAATATAATGTAAATAATCACACTATCACTTATATGATCAATAGCCCAATTTTTATCAAAACACAAACATATTTGTAGTATTCAATAACAAATGTAATACTGGAATCAGGGGCTGACTGTTCAGTGAGGCGAGGGGGGTGATTGCCCCCGGACCCTCCATTGAATTATATATATTAATTAATGGAGCCTCCTCCTAAAAAACATGTATGCCTTTCTGAATACGTCATTGTGTTGAGCCCTAATATACAATTAATCACCTGGGCTCTACAATACCCAATCCGCCACCGACTAGAATTCGTTATAGCGTTAAATTAATTAAAACTATTTATAACAAATGAACTAAAAAATATTAATTTATTCTTTTTATTTTTGTATCCGAAAGAAAAATTAAATAAAAGTTAATATAAGTGATACAGTTATATATTGTATATTTAAAAGGTCTATACTTCATTTAATTGATAAGTAAAACTGTAGATAAAATGGTAGCTAAATAAATTTGAATGGAATTGCTATAGTTTTCGGGAGAGATTAAGTGTCCATTATCCTCTGTGCTCTAATAACGCTAATGTGGAAGATAATTTAAACAAAACTAAAAAAAGAGTATTTTGTTTTAGTTTCATATTTTATAATTTCCTATTATATATATTATATTAGGTTTCTTTACTACTACTAATAAGAAACGATAACATATAATCTCTTGATATATTATTATCATTTATATCTTTAATTTGATTTTCTACTTCCTTCTGATATGCCTATGGAAATCTATACTGTAGTTTGTTAATGGGTTTTGTTAATGGCAATGTTAATATTAAATAAACATTATTGAGAAAAAATATTATATTACATCGCTTTTACTCAAAATTCCAATTTTAAATACATATTACAAAAATGTATGTCATATTATTTGAGCATTG
>CM023357.1:51647275-51689249 GCA_013282895.1 Eriosoma lanigerum | reverse complement strand
TGAATTTAGGAACACCTTTATGTTAATGTGCTGAAACATGTCGGTTAATACTTGTAACCACAATCAACCAAAATAATTACATTAATCGTATCAATTATTGTCATAGGGTAATTATATTTTCGCGTTTTCTGTCTTTTCTAACAAACTTTTAAACGGGTTACAAAAAGTCTACAAATCATAGTTTTTTGTTTGTACGTGTACTGTGTAGTATATCGCTCATGATATTACTTTGTTGTAAATGGTGAAAACGTAATAAAAATATACTCTGTTCGAAAAACGCTTAACAAAAAAATACCGAACTACGCCGCATCAATTGAATCACCTGTCGAGGACCGTGTATCAATTAATGTTACTACGTATTCAACAAAAAATTTATAATCGAGCAATGTAAATATTAAATATAATATAAAATTATCACTATCACTATGACAAGGTAGGTAATGATATTGTGTGACTGTACTATGACTCGCACCATAAATGTAATTATACATATTGTTCTATTACATTAATTTTCTATTATTAAGTTCATTACTTGGATAAATTATTATTTAATTACATGGTCTATGGTCATCTTGTCAATCACATCAAAATTTAAACACTTTTGTTGATTAAAAAAATGTATTTTTAGCTAGTATAACAGAAGCTTTTGGAAATAAGTAATTTGTATTTATATGTTAAGGTCTAACCTAAAACTTAGGGAGTTAATAAACCAATTTATAAGTTAAAAATTGTAAGGTCCATTTAGGTTAGGAAGTTTTCAAAAATCAACCTTTTGAGTCAGAAATTGAGGTAACCTTTGAACGTTGGCAAAATTGCATTAGTTATCATGAAAAACATAAAATCAATTTCATAAAAATTACGATTTCTGTAAGCTTTGACGTTTTTCCGTCATTTTTTGGTAATTATCCTTCTTCCAAAAAAAAAACTTTTGGAAAATTCGAAAAATGAGCTAAAAAATGTATCAACTAGGTGCAATTTGCTACCGAAAGCATACCTTTTTGTGGTAATCGGATTATTATTTTTACCTTAATAAGTGTACTCAGATATAAAAAAAAATTATCATAATATTTAATTCTACCAAAAATATTCAAATTTTAGAACCTTAAAAAAAAAAATTAATCTACGATTTTCAAAAAAATTTGGAAATTAATAAAGTGTTATATGAGTAGGCTTCTATAATACTTTGCAAACTGTTAAACCTAAAATTGCAGGAAATAAAACATTTATGGAAAAATATTCAAAGTTCTATATTTAATAAAAAAATCAACTAATCGTTTTGAAATTTTTTCTCCAATAAAGAACACTTATGTGAATATTCAAAAAAAATTTTGATTTCCTGCAATTCAAACGTAATAAGTTATTATTAAATTTAAAAATTCAATATAACAGAAACCGTAATTTTGCCGATTTCCGCCATTTTTTGGTAGTTTTTCTTCTCCCAAGAAAAAACTTTTGGGAAATTCGTAAAATGAGCTAAATAAAGTAAGATGCACTTTTTTACCGAAAGTATATCCTACTTGTTGTAATCGGACTATTATTTCTACCTAATTAATTTAGTAAATTAATAAAGTACCAATTAAATGAACTTTTCTACCGAAAGTATAGCCTACTTGTGGTAATCGGATCATTATTTCTACCCGTAAAAGTGTCTTCATACATAAAAAAAACATCTTTGTAAAATCAATACATTCTTCGCTTCGCTCAGAATCTAAAAAAGCACAACCAAAAAACGGGCCATTAGTTATGATAATTAATGCAATTTCGAACACAGGGACTTATATATTGTCAAAATTACCGGAGAAATATATTATATTATGGAGAATCAGAATGGACTATATGAGCATGGAAACCTTAAATATGTTGATTATATAAATATTAACGATAGGCTCGAACAACTTACGTTACACATTTCTTACCACTAAGTGTACAATCTATGGTAGTCATTTTATAAAATTAGATGTAAACGCACGTATAGTTCTAACGTATGAGAAAATAGAATATTAACATAACTAAAATTGTATTTTTAATAAACCGTCATTTATTTTATATTTATAGTATTAACTTAGGTAGTTGTATGAAACACATATTTCAAAGTAAGTGTATATTTGTTTTATTAAATTATTGTCGTTATTTGAACCTTTATTTTAATAACAATGAAATTTATAGATTTATTTATTATTTAACCTTAATTTAATTCATATTCAATGACAATTTGTTTTATGCTTTTGACATTTTCAAGTTTTTACCAGAATTGAATTGTGGTTTTGTATATCAAAACAATTATTATTTTTAGTATGTCAAATAGAAGAGAATTAAGTAGGAATAATATATAGATGTTTACTTCTGTGAGATATTTTTTTTTTATACTAACACACTAATAAATGTATATTATGCAACATTGACGCGGTCCGCGATAGGATGCTGTTTGAATTAAACATCTACCCCGCAAACCGGCGTTGTAATTCTGTCAACCGCCACTTCGAACTTGGCGACATCAGTGGACATCTCATGCCTCTGATAGGCAGCGCCAATTGGCGAAGGTAGTGTGGCTGTGCGCGAACTGGTCCGATACACTATATCATAAAAAAAAACGCATGTCACGGTACATTAATTATTTTTATGAAAACCACTAACACATATCACTCCAATAAAAAAAAAAAATTGTTTTCCTTACTATTGTTAACATCAGCCACTGTGATAACTTGTGCCATTTTATTTTATATTTTGTTATTGTATGCAAAATAGTCATTATCATATTATATTTTAGATTCTGAGCGGAGCGAGGAATGTATTGTTTCTACAAAGATATTTTTTTTTTTTTTTGTTCTTTTTATGTATGAGAACATTTTTTTGGATAGAAATAATTGTCCGATTACCACAAGTGGGGTATGTTTTTGGTAGAAAATTGTATATTCTTGGTCCTTTATAAAGTTCATTTTTCGAATTTCTCCAAAGTTTTTCCCTAGGAGAAGAAAAACTACCAAAAAACGGTCAAAAATTGGCAAAATTACGATTTTTGTCATTTTTTATTTTTTATTTCGTGATAACTAATTGAGTTTTGATCGTAGGGAATTAAAAATTTTTTTAAGTGCTAACACTGGTAATATACAAGTTTGGTAAAACTATTGAAGGAATAGGTTTTGGCCATATATAGAGCTTTGAAAAATTAGAAATTAGAATTGAAAAATTTTAAATTTAAAAAATTAATATTACCTACAATTTTGGGTTTATCGATTTAAAAATTTTACAGAAGCCTAATAATATATTACTCAATCTTTTTACAAAATATTTTGAAAATTGTGACTGACAATTTTTTTTTATAGGCTTTTTAGTATTACTTTTTTCTGATATATAAAATCATTTTTTCGTGTAGATATGATAGTCCGACTAACACAAATAGGATACATTTTCCGTACCAAATGTCATCTAGTTGGTACTTTATTTAGCTCAAAAGATATGAAATTTTTATAGAAGCCTAATCATATACTATTTAATCTATTCACAAAATATTTTGAAAATCGTGACTGACAATTTTTATCATGAAATGATAATTCCTTGAATATTAATCATAGAGATTTGAAATTTATTTTGCATATTTACACATGTAATTTACATTCGCGGTAAATTTTGGAATGGATTATCAGTTTATTAATATTATAATTAATTAGATAGTTAATTTTCAAAGTTCCAAAATTAAATGTATAAATAAAATCATATATTCATATAATAATATGAATAATACGTATAACTATTAAAAAATTATCTTATTATGGTCCGTTTTAATTTTTAAAATATTAAATGTATATTCTCAATGTCTGTTTCGTGATGCACAACGAAATGAATAATATTCCTAAATGTTGAATGGTGCAATTAAACAATTTTAAAAATAGTAAATTTTGATGTTTTTCTCAAACAAACCAATAGTTAATTTTATAAAGGGGGCAAAAATCTCTTGTATAATTGATATAATCGATTAGAATAATTATAGCATATAAACATTATGTATACTTCTAAATTAATATTCAGGATTCAACCATTATATTATTATTGATTAGAGAATATTATTAATACTATCTATTTAAACGTAATATTACACAGATTCTATATTTTATTTCATCAAAATTAATTTTACTTTTCAATTTCGTTAAATCGATAATTTTGTATGTAAACTCCACTTATTACGTTAGAAATGTATATCAAAATATTCATAATATTTTATTTTATATTATATTTCAATCGATTATACACCACCATTAGAAATAGATTTTTGCGGGAATGGGGTAAAGTTACAAAATCTAATTTTGTCACTACAAATTAGTTGACCGGATTAAGATAATTTAAGGACCCACGTGGGCCAACATTTCCCATTAGGCCCCATTCCTCCAACATAAAAAAATGGATCCATAAACCTATTATTTCTTTGTAAAAACCACTAAACTACTAACTAAATCTACTAAACTAAATAAATAATATTTTCCTTTGAAAATTTTTTAAATCGATAATGCAAAGTAGGATATGCCATTATATTATTGCTTAAAACCACCCAAAATTCATGACCGTTTCAGTGTCATTACTTCTTGACATAACGGCCTAAAGTCGTTGACGCGTCGTTGGTTGTAGTGACCGGATACTCCGGTCTCCGAGAAGCAACCGCAACCACGGTTTGTCTATACATCGATTCCGTTATTAAAAACAAACAATATTTTCACTCTAATAATACCATGTTCCAAAGTTCCAACAGTAGCTTTAAATGAAACACAAATAAAAATAAATAATATATTTCATCACTTAAGTACCTAATCTAATCTATCTTAAACACATACTAACATCGTAAATAATATAATATAAATATCCATTTTTGAAAATAATTTGTATTTTACGCTTTTAACTAGGTTAAAAACGAATTACTTAAATTTAGTGTAGGCACAACCATAGCTAAATATATAGGTATGTCAACAACTTTGTATTACGCAGGTGTCATGGCAGCCACTGGCAGTGATTTCATTATCAATTATTATCATAACAAATAACAGTAATGATTGGTCACATGTGAATAATGAGTGAGATATTTCACATGATTTCAGCAGGTAATAATAATCTACTCTATGGATCACTGCCAGCAAAAATTATCTTTCATGAAATATCATGGAATAATAATACATGCGCAAACTTTAACAACATTTTACAAAGTTGCTGACATACCTATATATTTAGCCATGGGCACAACAGTTTAGTAATAACTATTGTAAAATAACTCGTTGAAGTTTTTTAATCAATGAATAAAAAAATTATATAAACAACGAAAATAAATATTAAATGATACAATAATGAATAATAATTATGATGAAGATAATAATAAGAAAACAACGATATAGTGGTTGGTCACATTGTCAGTCTAAACATTTAGGTACTATTTTTGCTGTAGTTACTGCAAAGGAAGGCGTCTATGACCCTATTCTCTTCTTTGGACACCCGTTCATCACAAACGACACAAACACGTGAATTTTGTTGTTTGATTAATTCCAATGTTATCTAATACTTTATAGTTACATGATTAAAGTCGAATAAAATATATATTATAGGCATTTTTGATAGTAGTGTACCCATTTTCAAGTTTCAATAACTATAATTCATATTATATAGTTTCTGAGTTCATAAGGTTAAAGTTTAAAATAATATGATAATAATAAGTAATATAATATTTTATTAAATAGTATGAACAGTGATTGAATTGGAAAAAATTTAGTGGGGTACTATAATATAATGATTTAAAACCTGCATTCCAAAAATGCGAATTTATCACCTCCTCATGAACACATGAACAATTTGTTGTTATTTAATTCAAGTTCCTAATATGATAATTACGTCAAACATGCCTAACTTCATTTGTTAAACATAATTTAAAATATTTTTTATAGTTATTTTGTTTAGTTTTTTAGTCTTTCTCTGTATAATATGTATGCGTACTTACGTTAGCTATATAAATAAGGCTAAATATTTTTCAGCTCCCGTTGTACCATTATCTGACCGATGTAAGTGTTTTATTATTACCCACTATTAATATTTTAATACCTAGTTTAGCGTGAAATACTGATAATTTAAAATTAATTAATTATAACTAAATAATTGTATAATTTATATAAACTATAGGTCAATTTTAAATCACTTATAATTGCCATTCTCTCGGTAATTGTATAACCTATCTCGTGCTCAAGGGCACCCATTAGGAGGTAAAGGGGTTGACCAGTGGCGGTAATAAGGCCATTGATTTATAGGTAGGGCCAATGACGTAAAAATAATCATCTTACCTATCGGGTGGTAACAACTTACAATTACAGGTTAATAAAAAAAGCATTTATTGAAAAATATTTTGTCCAGAATTATACTTATTTTTAAAATGTTTTATTGCTTTTATAAGAATTTATAATTCTGACTTTAGTGTTTCCACATTACATCTATAAGCTAGTGCAAATGTTTGAATGAGTTCTGCATTCAAAAAATCATAGTTTATAGGTTCCAATGCACAAATGCCCATTAACAAATTTTCATTATCAGAAAATCTTTTATTGAGTCCAATATTTATTTTATCTACAATAGGCAGATAAATATTAGTTTTAAAATCAGTTTCATAATCTAACATTGTATTGTCTAAATAGTATTCAACTATATTTTTTTTTCTTTATTGAAGCATGTTTTATATTTAATCTACTAGCAATCAATTTAGATTCATTGTATAATGCAGTTTGTTAACCTGATCATTTCTTAAACCACCAAAATGTTCTTTAAAATAACTAATTAATACAATTCCTTGAGCAGTATCAGCATTCAGGTCTTGTAAATATTTAGTTACTATGTTAACTTGCGAAATGAAATCACCCCAGGTAACATGTCATCCCCCTAAAAAATAATAAGCGTCTGTAATTTAGATATATTATTTCTATATTATATATTAGTTTCACAAAGTTGTTTTTTTTTCTAGTATGAAAACACTTTTTTGGGTAGAAATAATGATCCGATTACCACAAGTAGGGTATGCTTTCTATCGAAGAGTGCATCTAGTTGGTACTTTATATAGCTCATTTTTCAAATTTCCCAAAAGTTTTTCCTTGAAAAGCGGAAAATTGGTAAAATTACGGTTTCCGTTATATTAATTTTTTTTTATTATTAATTGAGTTTTGATCGTAGGAACTTGAAAATTGTTTTGAGTATTAATATAGGTAATATTTACGTTTAGTAAAATTTTGAAAAGGATTGGTTTGTTTTTTGGTTAAATATAGAGCTTTAAATTTTTTCCAAAAATATTTAATATTACCTGCAATTTTTGATTTAACGATATGAATTTTTATAGAAGCCTACTTTATAGTATTTAATCTATTTACAATATAATTTGAAAATCGTGACTGGCAATTTTTATCATGAAATGATATCTTCTTGATTATTGTTCGTAGGGATTTGAAATTTATTTTACATATTTACATCTGTAGTAGATTTTGGAATGGATTATCAGTATAATATATTAAGATTCGCTCAGAATCATATTTTCTAATGCATTATCATTGCATTCATATCTTAATAATTTCTCTCTCTCCACTAATTTCTCCGAGGACCGAAGGGACAAAGGTGGAATGTCCACAATCGGCTTTCCCACTTTTTTTTTTTATTGATAAACATTTTAAATAGTAATATTTTATGAGAAAAAAATATTATTTGTACGTAATTGAGTTTTATTGTTAAATTCTATGTATCTTAGTGTACGTAATATTAATAATTGTTTTATTGGTAGATTTCATATCATTTAAATATCGTAACGGTGAAGAATTTGCCTATTATTTATATACACATCACACGTTATTGGAAATTACTATAATTTATTATTTAAATCCGTAACAATCAAACTATTATTAATTTAAAATTAATAATTATTAAATCGTTATCTATATATATTATATAATTTTCTCAAAAAAATTAGAATTAGATCCAGAAACAGATTTTAATAAACAACACCGTAAATATTTATTACCAAAAAGAGTAACACACATAATTTACTACATACACTAACAATATAATTTAATAACACAGTCAGATTTTTCTTTTAAGTCATTTTATAGAAAATAATTCAAACGTGTGTTAGATATACTTATAAATTTAATAAATAAATATTTAAAAACTACTATTAAAACACTAAAACCTTTATTTAATATTTTTACTTTATCGTTTGATAAAAATATGTTCATTGGAAAATATTGAAAACACTCTAAAATTATTTCCTCCAACAATAAATAGCACAAATTTCCATGATTTTGATGCTGTACATGCAGAAATTTATATCTTGCTAAATAAATGTGATAAAAAAAATTTAATCGATATTTTTAAAAAATCAGATTGCACAAAATCAGTTCTTCCATGGGCTAATCGAATTTGCTGAATGATTTTTTTTTTAGACCGTCCCTGTATATATTATAAAAATAATGTTAATGTGTAAGAAGAAATTTATTAGCTGACAGCTGATTACAACCAAAGTTATATCCGTGGATGTAGGTTAAATAATCGAATAGGTTAAATAATTTATATGTTTAAATTCTATGAAGATGACCATACAATCTACAAACGAAACAGCTAATAGATGTCAATAATCTACATCATCTTATACACCACTACATTATGCCGCCTAGTTTGATGAACATTTACGCTCCAAACATTCACTACCTTAATTTGGTATGTTTAACTCCAGAGCGACCAAAGTTACCTAATAGAGAATGTGTTCCAGTCACTAAAGTCAGATTTTTTAGCCCAGGTATGTAAACAAGGAAACCCACAAAGTTGTTTGATGGTTATTGTAGTATCTCACATGTCTTAACTATGTTCGACATAAAGTCCGACGAAGTCAGTTCCACTGCTAGATTCTCGATTGTTCTTTGATGTTAATGGGTATTTGGTATAATAAATAATCTTTGTAAATTTATTTGACGTTAAAGGATTACATTTATGAAGTGTAAATCGTTTTTAGTACAAAAATATTTAAGACTAACAGACAAATAGCTGACGTTTAAGATACAACTTAACTTAAATTTAATGGTAAATTATTCGGATACTTATACTATTGTTATAAGTCACTACGTCTTTTTGTCTAAGTTCTAATTACATTAAATTCTGTTTACATCAGTTATGACTTTATACAAATAGAAACGGATCCAATGATAAAAACCAACAAAATTAAGTGTTGTTATTTTTTGATACTATTGGTGGTCAATTTAAAGATAGGGTTTCGAAAACTATTAAATAATTTATTTATAGTGTTATTAGTTTGTAAGCGACTACGATAAATGTTTATTGTCCGTGAATTTAATAAATTTAATTTTTTTTTGTTTTTTGTAAAAGTAATAGATATGAAACGCTTTATTTATATTTATACATTTGTCATCAGTATTCCAAATTATAGTTTTTTTTCATTACAATAATAATTTCGAATTTCATTATGTAAAATATTAATAACAGTATAGATATAAGTAATTAAAATAACTAAATACAACATACATCATCTCTTAGACATCATGTTAAGTTTATTACAATTTTAACTTAACTATATACTATATTATCTATATATTCCAAGAAGATAAGACAGAAACACTCAGATGCCAAAATTTGATAACGAAGATTATTATTATTATTTTATTCAAAATTATATATCATAAATTATGATTACAAATTTAGATAGAATCATGTTTATTTACTTCGACTTGCACTCCAACTAGATGCATTTGGCCACTATACATCTTCATAGATTTGATCTTCTAACTTTTGTACATACACACTATCTAATTTCTATCATAGTATAATTCTCTGGTCTCTATCCCATCTATCTACTCTCATTCTTCGGTATGTCTTTCCCTCATACGTGCTTCTTTACTTTACATAATAACTTTCATTGCTTCTGAATAATCTATCCGCATTACATTCCCAAACCGTTTTTGTCTATAAATAAGCAGAAGAAAATAAAGAATAATTTAAAGAATATTTCACATAACTATTAATATTTGATTAATTTACCCAGGTGATGAAGCATACTTTTATTATTTAACGCAACGATACAATGCTTATAATTATGATGGTATAGTATACAAATATATACTAATACAATTATTTATTTATTTATTGTACTTTATTTATACAAGTTTAACCCTTAATACATAACATTTAAAGTAAAACAGTTTCAAGTAAATACAATGAGATTAATATTATCAATACATTTAAAGACCATAATATTATAGATAAAAAAATTAGGCAAAAAAATATTGTGAAAACTAATTGAACAACACTAAAATGTAATATGGAGTCGGTATTGGCACTAGATAATAAAAGTGTCAAAGGTTCATGGGACAAATAACAAGAATGTTGTAAAAGTATAAATAAAGAAAATAACAAAGGCTCTCAAATTAGAAACTTTTAAATTAATTAAAGATAAAAGAAAAGAAGAATCAATTTTAGCGCTTAGTAACCTAATGATAAATTTTATATTAAACGAGACTTTACGATCAACTAACGAGTATGAACCAAAGTGATCCCAAATATGTTCAACTTATGATTTTGCGATTGCGCATTTTAAGTTTAAAGCTCAGTAAGAAATATTATATCGTAAAATAAACGATCCACGTTTCCAAAATGGCTTTACTATAAATATCACACTAGTCATGATATTTAAATTAACGTGGATTAGCAGCTATTGGAAGTCGGTCGAGTATTCTATCACGTTTAAGCACGATGATGAGTGATTGGGGGTGCTTATTTTTGTCATAGAGTAGTTCAATACTATCCAATACCGTAACCAGTCTAATTTATAATTATATAAATTCGCATCTATTGATTTCTGCGACCACACGATGGAACTAGGTGGATTGTTTAACAACCAGAAAATTACCTTTAGAGTCCTCTAGATTTACCTCTTTAGAGTCGTGTAACGTGATGATTAAAACCACCCTCATTTTGCAAAAATAAAATGTGCTCACTCTTTTTAAATGTTAATATACTTTGCAGACTGAATAGTGTTTGTTGTGCATTTTTATAGTCTGACAATATAATAAGTCAACTATAGTATTAGAACTAGTAATAATACCTTTATAACATTATATAAAATTTTGTATGTTACAAATGTGCACTGCCAAATTGTGTGAACAACTCTATGCACAAAAAAGAAGAAAATAGTGGGAAGAGATATGAATAAAACGAAGGTGATTTTGCTTATATTTAGTGGAATAAAATAGGTAAAATTAAGTGTTCGGAAAGCTGAAGTCCGCAAAATCAAGACGATAAGAAAAAGAAATATACTAAAAACTTAGTTGGTAAGAAAAAAGACCGAATAATAAGCTGTATTTAATTTGTTGGTTTAAATTTAACGAATAGGAAAGAGTTTAAAGATTGAAATTACAATAGTGAAAAATAAAAGATACGTTTTATGAATATAAACACAGTGATACAACCGAATATATTAGTATAGAATAAACTATTATATTGTTAAAATAATAATTTAGTATAGAATATACTATATTATTGTTTAAATAATAAAATTGAACAACTCTTTGGCCAACTAAAAATGTATTGTATACTATACTTGTATAGTATATATATATATATGAATACTGCGCCTCAGTTTGGCTCAGGAGCACACATTGTAAGAAAGTGGATACGGAACTTAACCAGACCATGTGAGTAATCACCGGAACAGTAAGATCGACCCAAGTACAGTGGCTGCCGGTGCTTGCAAACATAGCTCCACCGGACTTACGTAGAATGATACTTGCTGAACGTATAGTGGATAAAATAAAAAGAAACGCAGACTTTTCACTGTATGGAGATATTACTAAGCATCCCCAAAAGAGACTAAATTCAAGAAACCCGATATTAGACTTTGAATTTCCAGCAAAAGCCTTGTTAGAAATATGGAAAACATATTGGAGGGACTCAGGGGTACGAGATGTCATCTTGATAAAAAGGCTAGAGTCAAGAGTCCCTGGTTTTGATCTCCCGCGGATGGTGTGGACAAAGTTAAACCGGGTAAGAACTGTGCAAGAAAGATGCAAAAGCCTACTTTACAAGTGGGAAATGGTACAATCTTCTCTATGCTAATGCGGAGCTGATCAAACGATCCGAAACATCGTCGAAGAGTATCCAAATACAAAATTTGAAGGCAGAGTGGGGAAATTGCACGAAGCCTGGATGGAAAAATAAACTGGATTTCACCTAGAGACGCCATTATAATGAATTATTATTGTCATTTTTAAATTTTAAATGTGCAAATGCTTACATTTTTTTTTTCTTATGTTATTTAATTATTGATTGTTACTAAAATTTTTTAGAGCTTTATTATTATATTTTTTTCATTTATATTAATTCTATTATCTTTATGTAATCTCAAATCAGCCGATAGTCATATGCAAAATAAATAATTTAAATAATGCTATGGATAAGTGTTTTTAATTTTACCAAACTCATCCATAGCTACTATTAATTTTCAATATTTAAACTTTTCAATATTATTTTTATTATTTTTAATTCAATTCTAGTAAATAGAGTTGTGTTCTTTTAAAGTCGTGACTCACTTACAGATACAGATCATACATTTTATTATACGTTAATTGTTTAATTATAAGTTAATTAAGTAATTATTTGTACAGGTAAATTACACTACAAGTTATTTATTATTACATTTTATATTAAATTTGTATTTAATATAAAACATTGGATATGGTTTTGTATATGATCGTGGTAGGTGTCTGCGCTCGATCTTATCGTTATTACATAATGATTACGGACATTCTACAAAAACACACTAAGAGTGTTGTTAATATATTTATTATTATTCTCATTATTTTTAATATTCATGACTTTTTGTTTTTTTTAAATTTTGATTTAATATCATTACAATAATTTATGTATATTATCAATATATCACATTTATCTAGTTATTTTTAGTTGATTTAATTATATTGTACAAAGCATTTATTTTTATTTAGAAAATACAAAATACAGTTATGAAGAGTTTTGTGCTATAAAATGTAAGTAGTTAATATTTATGATTAATTAGTGATTTTAATGTTGGTTTATAACTAAAGTCCGATTTGTATGCAATTGCATATATTTTTTGATAGTATGCATCTTGGTGAGTGTAAGAAATGTCGACGATTTGTTTAGCAATGAATGCATTTGAAAAAGTTTATAGTGCATATAAATGTATATTTTAGGGATATAAGCATATTTGAAGAACTTTACATATTTAAGCATATTTTATAGATTTTTTTCGTAAAAAAGTATTTTTTCTATATTAGAGGAATGTATTGATGATTCTACAACGATGTTGTTTTTTTTTTTTTTTTATGTATGAAAACATTTTTTTGGGTAAAAATAATGGCCCAATTTTCACGTATAGTATAGCATATGCTTTGCTTGCAAATGTTGTCTACTTGGTACTTTATTAAGCTCATTTTTAGAATTTCCCAAAAGTTTTTCCTTAAAAAGCGAAAAACTGGCAATTTTTTATATGCTTTTTTCGTATATGCTATTTTTTTTCGTGATTTCTTATTAAGTTTTAATAGTAGGGACTTGAAATTTTTTTTTTTAACGTAGATTATTTACAAGCGTGGTAAAATTTTGGAACGGAATAGTAAATTATTTGGAAAAATATAGAACTTTGAACGTTTTCCCAAAAAAAAATTAATATTACCTACAATTTTGGAATTATCTGTTTGAAAATTGTATAGAAGTCCAATACAATATTACGTAATATTTTTACAAAATATTTTGAAAATCGTGACTGACAATTTTTTTTGTTAGACTTTTTATTACTTTTTTTTTGATCTATGAAAACCTTTTTTCGAGTAGAAATAATGGTCCGATTATCACAAAAAGAGAACCTTCCTATACCAAATTTCATCTAGTTGGTACTTTTTATGCTCATTTTTTGAATTTCCCAAAAGTTTTTCCTTAAGAATCGGAAAAATTTTTATAGGTTATTTATTATATAATTTTTCTGATGTATGATAACAATTTTTCGGGTAGAAATAATGGTCCTATTACCACAAATAAGGTACCCTTTCTATACCATATTTCATCTAGTTGGTACTTTATTCAGCTCAATTTTTGAATTTCCCATAAGTTTTTCCTTGAAAAGGAATAATAACTCCTTGAAAATTGATCGTAAAGATTTGAAATTTATTTTGCATATTTACATATGTAATTTATATATTCTTGGTAAATTTTGAAATGGTTTATCAGTATAATATATTGCAATACATTTATATGCGCTCAGAATCGTATTCTCTAATGCAATATCATTGCATTCAAATCTTAATAATTATAATGAACCACTAATTTCTCCGAGGACCAAAGGGACAAAGGAGGAACGTCCACAATCGGCCTTCCCACTTTTTTTTTTCATTTATTTATTTTTAATAAATGTGAAATTATATTTTTATACAAAATATGTACGATGGATAAATCTACATCTTCATTGACATTTTTTTTTTTACTTAATAATTAGTTTAATGAACATTGTTTGCTAATTAAGTAATTTATTTTTGTTTGACTGAATGATGTTTAGTAAAAAGATTGAATAAAACCAATATAAATATAGTTTTTTCTAATAAATGGGATATTATATAAAGTAAAAAGTGTATTTTTACATTTTTCACTTGATTTAAAAATATAAAATAATTAAATATATATATATATATATAACTGCATATATTTTGGATAAGAGCATATTTTTGCATATCTCAAGTTTTTTATGCATATTTGCATATTATTTTAAGCTTTTAAGTGCAGTATTAATAAGTATTCGTAATTAGTAAAATAATTTTTCAATGCAAAAATTATCACATTAAAAGTTAAATCCCTACAGCCTATAGGTAAATATTCGTAAATTAACAAAATTAAAAAAATGTAAAACTTAAATATTTATATAATATTTATAATTTCTATTCTAGTCACTTCAAACATCCACCTTAACATTTTTAATGCCATACACTTATTTATTGTTTCATTTTCTCGGTTTCAAAAGTATTCTAATATTATTATCCAAACAAAAGTATATGGCTCAATAATTTATAATATTTATTTTATAATCATATTGGCATCCCTTTAGTACATAAAATAGCCAACGTCTTTCTTTTATGCTAACTATAACCTATTTATCATATTTTCCTCAGAACCACTAATATTTTACACTGCCAATCCTAATTACGTTAATCTATTTATCTTGTGTACTACTACTACTACATCATAATTAATCGATTTAATTTAAATTGTTATCTGAATTCCATAAATACTTGCATCATATGTATACATTATTGCTTCTGGTACTTATACTTATTTTTAGTTCTTTTCCTTTAAGAATCTTTTAAAAATTTGCTCTCCCTGTTCATGCCTTTTATATACTTCTTATTGTTTCTTCGAAACTACCCCATATTGCTTCAACCTGATAATATATTGTGTCCTCATCTAAAGATTGTTGTTCGCGCTCGACGTAATAATCGACAGCACGACTTCTTTCCTTTCTTTCTCTTCTTCTCCGACGTTCACGAGAATAACATTATGCTCAATTTCTGCTCCGTCTTAATATTACCTTGTCTTGCTTGACAAACATCTTCGTCGCAGTGTGAAGTAAAACTGCATTGTCACGTTCGACTGCCATTATTAATATCGAAGGTGATCACCTTCAGCTACTGATCGATCGTTACAGCCGTGATCTGTGCCTGCTCGTCCGATCTCGACCGTCCATTGCATAGATCGCTGTTATGTCCGCAATCCCGCCGTCCATTCTCGTCAACGTCTCGCTCGACGTTGTTCAAACTCAGTCGCTCAGACTTCCATTGTATCCAGGACTTTCGACAACGAAGTAGATCCAGCGACTACATTGCGGTGAATTGTTTGTTCTCCTCCCTGTTCTGACTGTATATTCTTGTTGAAAGTTCTGTCCCCACTTTCCACCAATTTTTATATCTAACTATTCGATTGCCGTAGGTGTATGGTAAAAACGAGTATATAATAAATAACAATACACACACATATTATATAATTTCATTATTTATTACCAAAATTTACCACCTAATTCTTCGTGCACAAGGTACCCTGCGTTAATTGCCCAAGGAAAGAATGCTGGCCAACAAGTGTAGATAATCTACTTTTTTGAAATGTCTTAATCAATATTTCTCCATAATATTCTATTCAATTAATTTTAACTTCTTACCACTTATTTTTTTTCTCTTTTTATAAATTCCAAAGTATTTGAATACTGTTTCTTAAATTTTAGTTAATTTATACAATTTCTTTTCTCCTTTTCATTCAATGCATAAACTTCTTTGATTTTATTTCCTTGACTACACTTTTCGCTTCGATATTTAAACTGTTAATCTGCAGCTTTTTATACTATGTTTTATACATAAACATATGTATCTATAGTATATACGTACCAATAGTAACTACTATTAAATACTATATTCGGATTATTCCTCTCAACAAAAATATAATTTCAATCATGATAGTTATTTATAATTATAATATAAATTTGTATTTAATTTTGGTTTTCTACTTATACAATTTAAATAACTCTTGATAAAATGAATAAAATACATTGAATTATTTATTAAATCGTTAATTTATATAAAAGGAGATAATCATATAAGTAAATTTATACATTGAAATTATAACATTGCAGATACATTTAGGGTCCTTATATGCATAAGTAAGTAATGTATAACAATTTAATATTTATTTATTACGAGAATATATTGATATTTTAAATAATATATTTGATGGCGTAGGAAGAGCCTTTTTATAAAAAAGGCGGTTCACTCTACCAAATAAGAAAAATGTATTTGAGTGGGCTGTATAATAATTCAAGATTATAATAATAATAATAATAAATAATATAATTTGCAATGAAAGAATTAGTATACTTTTCAATAAAATAAACAATATTCAATGACAGTAATAAATCAATAATTTGAATAAATATATAACATAACAATTAGGTTAGGTTAGGCTAAGCTTGGTTGGCTAACCTAACAAGGTTGAACTCTGGCTTTTGAGTCATCTTGAAATTATTGAAAAATAATGCAAGTCCTCATCAAAGTATAGATTACAAGGTGTATTCAACTAACTATATTATGACTATATATTTGAATTCTACAGTGTAGACACATTATTTTGGTATTTGTAGCAACAGAATAAGTTAATTACTTGTTTTTTATGAATAATTTTCTATTAACATATTTATAACGTTATTTAACGTATATTTTCAACAACAATCTACTTTCCTATGTCAAGAAATATATCTATATAATATAATATACGTCTATATACTATATATTTGACAAAATATGTCTAAATACTGAGTCCCATTCAGTGTAATTTTACTATTGAGGCTAATTTGGGTTTCATAATAACAGGCAAAACAATGACTTTTTCTGGTTGACATCGAGTGGCCATGAGACACATTCCGTGGTCTCATTCCTACTCAATTAAAAAATATAATTTACTCAATCTATAAGCCATATTAAATGTATGTACAAAATTTGAAATTATTTAACATTATTTTTTTCCCAAAATTGTTATGAGTAACTCATGGTAGAAATCACGTGGCGGTTTGGTCATAGAAACGTGAGATCCAAATTTGAGTCTCATGGCGCTCAACTGGTTAATTATTATAAGTCCCTTAATATTATTATATTTTGACTTTTTTATGATTTATTTGTTTATATTATTTATTATGAGGATATTTACATATCTTGTTTTACAACAATATATAAAATATAAATTAATTTATGTTAGAACTTAGGAGCGGCATATATTTTAGTTGATTTACACTGTGTCCGTATTTTTGCCAATTTTCTGTCATTTTTTGTTAGTTTTTCCCCTCCCAAGAAATAATTTTTAAAAAACTCGAAAAATAAGCTAAATTAAGTACCAAGTAGACACGAAACCTTAAGAAGGTCTAATAGTTTGAATTGTAATATATCAGGTAAATATTATGATATACCGAGTGAAATTTGCTCCGTGGGCGCCCGCCCCCCCTCAGTACAGCATACGGATCTCCCTGTATCTTTTATCTGCCCTGTAGGCACTTTTTTGGGTAGAAATAATAGTCCGATTATAAGAGTAAGGTATGCTTTCGGTAGCAAATTATATTAAGTTGGTACTTTATTTAGCTCATTTTTCAAATATCTCAAAAGTTTTTCCTTGGAAAAGAAAAACTACCAAAAAATAATAGATAAACGTCAAAATTCACAGAAATCATAATTTTGACACAATTGATTTTTCATAATTTTAAACGTAGGTACTTGAAACTTTTTGAATTTTTTCATAGGTAGATTACACACGTGGTAAACTTTTGGAACAACTTATCAGTATAATGTATTGTAATATATTGAGTTTTGCCATGAATCGTATTTTTTAATGCAATATCATAACATTCAAATCTTAATTATAATAAACCACTTTTTTTGCCGAGGACTGAAGAGACGAAGAAAGGTCGACATTCTCACTTTTTGTATATTGTTGTTTTTATTTTTATTCCTCTAATGTTAAACTATAATCTTTTTCGATTGTTCAATTTGTAGTCACTTTTAGATATAAGTTTTGTAAATTTTATAATACTGGATTTTTTTCTTATGTCTGTAACAAAATTAAAATTTAATTAAATATATATTAATATCATCTGTAGGTAACATAACCTTCTCACAGATTATTAAATCATACTTTCCCACTATATATTAAAATTTTAAAATTTTGAAAAAACCCAAACAAGCTATTTTTTAATAAATAATTTATATATATTATAGACATATCTTTGTAATTTTTAAAATCACAATGAATATATCTTAATTTGTTTTTTTATAATATAATATATAATTTATAAACTACATTTAATATTAACATAAAAAAAAAATCTTTATAATTACAGGTTACATTAAGAATGTATTCACTCATTATAATAGTGAGTTCACACTATTTTTTTAAATAATTTTTTTATGCTTTATTGAATTACCCAATAGAATTTAACTGAGATATGTTCTTTTTAAGAGTTCCTTATAATATTTTTCCCCGAATTATTTTCTAACCTACTTTGTGAAAGGAACCATGAAAATGTTTTTTTTCTTTTCTATTTTTAGATTCTGAGCGAAGCGAGTTGAGGGCAAATGTTTTTTTATTTTTACTTTTTTTGATGTATGAAAATATTTTTTCTGGTAAAAAAAAAAAATATTACGAAAACCACGATTAGAATATGCATTCAGTAGCAAATCATGTCTAGTTGGTGCATTATTAAGCTTATTTTTCGAACTTCTCAAAAGTTTTTTCTTCGGAGAAGAAAAAATACCAAAAAATAGAGGAAAATCGGATAATTACGGTTTCTGTTATTTTAAATTTTTTAATTTCATGATAACTAATTAAGTTTTCATCGTAGGGACGTGAAACTTTTTTTGAGTATTAACATTGGTAGTTTACATACGTGGTTAAATTTTGGAACGAAGTGGTTAATTTTACAACTAATTATAGAATTTTGATATATTTTCCAAAAATGTTAAATATTTCCTGCAATTTTGGGTTTATCGATTTGAAAATTCTATTGAAGCCTAATCATATCTATATTTTAAAAATTGTGGCTAACTTTTTTATAAGCTTTTATATTTAAACTACCGAAAATGGCAAAATTACAGTATTTGTTATTTTATTTTTTTTTTTTATGATAACTTATTAGATTGTGATAATAAGGACTTGAAAGATCATTTCTGTACCAAATTGCATCTAGTTGGTACTATATTTAGCTCATTTTTCGAATTGAAAAACAGGTTTTCCTTGGGGAATTAAAAATTACCAAAATATGGCGTAAAATCAACAAAATTACGATTTTCGTTAAGCTCTGGAATTTTTTCCAAAAATATTTAATATTACTTGTAATGTTGAGTTTAACGGTTTAACTCCTTGAAATTTGATCGTAGGAACTTAAAATTATTTTAAATAGTTACATTGGTAATTTACACACGTTGTAAAATTTGGAATGATTAGTATAATATATTAAAATATATCTAGTTTCGCTCAGAATCGTATTTTCAAATGCAATATCATTGTATTCAAATTTTAAGTATAATAAGCCACTAATTTCTCCAAGGATTCAAGGGACAAAGTAAGAACGTCCATAATCGACCTTCACACTTTATTAGCGATGTGATTGTGAACTATTATAAGGAATCAAAGTGAATTATTGATTGGTGAGAATCGATGTTGCGATGTAGTATCACACATACGGTCACATTGATATAAACAATTACATTAAATGATATATTTAAATTATTAGATTATTATAAATAGATAATACGAAATGGGTTACATTAGAAATACAATATTTAATTAAATTAACAGAAACAATATAAAAAATACGAAAATCACTGTAAAATTTATAATATACAGTATTAAAAAAATGACTTTTTAAAAAGATATTATTCCGTTCCATTTTACTTCCTATTATAAGTATTTATTTTAGATCAAGTTCCTCTAAAAAAATGAACCTATTCCTATTTTAGTTTCTCTTTTAATCTAGAAAAATGTAAATAAAAATGTTCCTCCCAAAAAAATAGTTTATCATTTATAATGTTTAATAAAGAATAAGGATAAAATTGATGGGATTGGAGCAACCAGATAAATACACTTTTTGATAAATTATTGTGTAATAAAAATTATTTATATTTTGGTATACCAACTAACTATATCCTACAAATATTAGTATAATATAATATTTAACATAAATTTATATGATTTTTCTTTAATGCTGATTAAATACCTATAGTTTATATGTAATGTGTTTCATTTATAGCTTTATTTAAAACATAAGATATTGTATTATTATATTTCATAAGTATTAAAATAGAAATTAAAGAATTTTGGATAAATTTTTAGGTACGTTAAGTATAACCTTGAAAAACAATACCTTTATTAGACGCAACTACCAGATTAACCATGATTTCAAAAATTATTTTCTCAATTCAGGTATTACATCCTCTGTCCTGATCCTTTACAATAATTAAAAATATACATTTTAATAATTTTAGAATTGATGCATCATAACAATAAAACATTTTTTGTCAGCACTAATCGTTATTAAAAATTGGATTTATCTGATTGTTGTTTTAACTCCCAAGTCCTACAATTGAATTACAACATGAAAAAAGTGGGAACGTCACTTCCGGACGTTCCTCCTTTTTTCCTTAGAATTTTAGGTCCTTAGAGAAATTAATGGTTTATAATAATATAATTTGAATGCAATGATATTGCATTCGAAAATATGATTCTGAGTGACACAATTTATAACTAATAAATTAACTTATAGAAATGTTGTTGAGTGAACTGTAAGGATTTGTTGGTTCTCGGATAGTGAAGAGTTGTTGATTATAGTTTTATAAAGATTTTATTTTATTCGTTCAAAAACTTATATCTACACACTCGAGACGATGTTGACTCCATTAGGTGTTTGTTGCGACTGACAAAATGTGGGTTTAGATTCCCGTACAATGTTATTTTAATCTTAAATATATATACAAATTCTACCTCGCGCCTACAAATGTATATTAGTTAACTACAAATGTGTTTAAAATAATCATGATGATAAGCTTAATGATAAAAGAAATAATAAGATATTAAGTTGGTTTACATATAATTTTAAATATGTATTTAATAATGCGATATAGATAATTACTAAAATATTTTCTGAAAATAGATATAAGTAAGGCACTTATTTAAATGAGATTTTTCTGAATGCTCTAAAGGATTGCTTTCTAAGTACAAAATTCATTTCATACATCAAAGAATTTAAAATTGAAACTTTTATTTTGATTTCGTTTTTGATTTCTAGACTATTTAATGTCGTTTTTGGTGTGTTATTTTTATGTCTCGTGCTTTTTAAAAAAAATTGATTAACCTTTTTCTAAAAATAATTCACCTTTCACCAAAATAAAAAAATATTATTACGTATAACTTTTTTTTTCGAAATGTGTAAAACTGGCGAATGAGAATAATTTTATGAGAAGAAAAAAGAATCCTATTGGTATGACCTTACGTTTGATAAAATTTACAAGGTTTTAAAACTTGAATCTATAATTGAAAATTACAAATCATCTAATTTAGATATTAATTCAAGGTTTTTATGGAAATAAAAATTATGAGTTTATACTTATGTTCATGAAATTTAAAGCTCAACATTTATTTAAAAATAATATAATTTATTTAATCATTGTATCTAGTTTATAATAACAAGATCAATTTTGAATGTATAAATTAGTAATTGTATATTATATTAAGTATTGAATCAGTTTTAAAACAAATCATGTAATTTTAAATAGGTAATAAAAAAGCTTCCATAAAAAAAAATATTTAGTGACATTAAATATATTGTAAATATATCTAGTACATATCTACTCAGTTTAATATAAAATAAATAATTGTTCACTTATTGAATAACCACAATAACTGCCAACAAATAATATTTTATTATGATTAAACATTAATTTCAATTGCATTTTTGACGCATGGTTATTTTAATATTACTTACATACTTTTAATATTTTATTAAACTATCATATTATTACTTATTATGAATAACAATTAACATTATGTTGTATAAACGAAGAAAACATTTTTTAAAAACAAACAATAAAACATAAATAGTATTAAATATTAATAAAATAAAATTGAAATTATAGTATAGTAGGTAGGTACGATTATTAAACTATAATAAGTCATTAACACACATGATTATATTAATAATATTTGGTAAATTGTAAATTTCTAATCAAACCAAATGTTCGATTAATATGTTTTTAAAAATACTCAAAAACCATAATGTGTTATAATTTGTACATTATAGCATTATATAATCTAACTAATACAACAAAAAAATGGACAAATTAAAAAAAACTATACTGACGATTGTCCTTAAAATATAAACTAAAATATCTAAATATTTAGGTTTTCAATAAAATTTTGATATAAAGACATCAGAACATTTTTTAAAAATGCAGAATCATAATTTAAAGAAAATATTAGTTGCAATTAAAAAAAAAAAAAAATACGTTTATAATGCCATATGATAAACTTTAAATAACAAAAAAATCTAGGCATTGTAAAATAAATATATTCAATTATATTCAGTTTGAAACGTTCAAAAAATAAATTTCCAAATTATGCATTTTTAAAGAAAAAATGTAAACATAAATATCAAATGTATGAACATTTATTTACAATTTCAGACAGTTAATTTTAGTTTAATTTTTCCTAGTTCCAAACAGACAAACATTTATTATGAACTTGATGTTTTACAATAAATGTAAGTATATTGAATTAAATATATTTCTAATTTAAAAACTATTTCTTAATTAATAATTTTTAAAGTGGTATATGTGCTGCATTATTTCTTTTAGCTGATTGTATAACTCATAATTAGGTTAGGTTACGATATGTTATAATTATATTATTATTAGTTTTATAAACCAAGATATACTTGAGACAAACATCCTAATATAATATGTATTTTATTATATAAATTATCAAAACATTAAACGGTTATGTGCAATGTGTATAAAATAAAATATACAGTATTTAATGATTATAACAAGCAGTGCCGTGCTAACTATAATTTATTCTCTAGAGTAATCATATTTGATGCCCCTATTCAACATGAGCATTGTCGTAGGAGAAGTGGCAAAGAGGGCCATTTACCCCTATTTATTATTTCAATGAGAGGGGTTAAATCATAATTTGACACTTTTATTTTATTTATGCATATAGTACTCGACATGAAATATTATAAAAATTTACATTTCACTGTATTAATAGGTAGGTTAATGTATATAATATAATATAACTTTTTACAAAAAACAAAAAGGGACGTACATTTTATTTCTGCATCCTGGCTAAATAAAACATAGATCCGGTATTGCTTTTATCAATTCCATAATAAACCAATTTAAATAATATTTATTTTTTTTTTTTTTTTTTTTTTTTTTATATCAAAATCATCACCTCGGACTCGCGGTTCGATATGTCAGCGGTCCTCTTTATTGCTGTAGCTCACCGAGAAAATTCCCGGTATCCCGGCGGGCTCATAGAGTAATATAGAGGAGCCGTTCCCTATCATTGCTGTATAACAAAATTGAAGTCGGAATTTCGACTCGTTTTTCAGAACTACCATTTTACACAGATTAAAGTATTGCAAAATGTCAATATAAGATATGTTGGTGTATTTTATCAAAAAAATTGTAAAAGAAGCAATGCGATTCGTGTTAATAATATAGAGTAAATACCGCCAAAAGAAATCACATAATTTTTTGATAAAACACAGAGACATACAAGTATATCATATATTGATATTTTACAATATTTTAATCGGTTTAAAATGGTAGTTCTTAAAAAGGAGTCTTAAGCCCACCGCATACGACGCTTGTTTTGCTGCTTGTTTCCTTGCATGGTGCTGTCATGGCAACCGTGCTGGTTTTGGTGATTGAAAATGACGTCACTGCGGGCTTCGTTGCATGAATGCATTCTGGATTTTGTGATAGAACGTGTGCTATTTTTCGTGCATGTTTCTTTAATTGATTTGTATATGAACCAATCAGAAAATAGTTCTTATCACGTGGGTAATATTATCACAGAATATATATAATATAATTATAATATATAATTTATATTTTATATCATTACTACCACACAACAAGTACACAACGGAATTACAATTATTATAATATTTATAGTTAGTATTTTAATTATTCTGTGACATAATCATAACAGGTATTTATATACACAACAATGAACGGTTCAATATGCAGAATTATAAATCTGAAAAGTGGTCAAATAACTAAATAGAAGCATTAATTGACGTATATAAAGACGAACATATAAAAATTGTATTAATTTATCATTTGAACCGAACTATATGTCACTATATTATAATAAAATTGATAAGTTATCAATAATAATTAATGAACAATCTCAAAATCCATCCTAGTAACACGCTACGTGTGATGCCAACATCGCACGCCGGACCCATCAGTCATCACATAAACCAATTCAATAACCCGCAGAATAATAATCAAGCAAACCAGAAACAAAACATACGTCGTGTGCACTGGGTTTAAGTTCTGGCTTTAATTCATGAAAACATGGGCTTCTCTATAGTACTCTATGGGGGGGGGCTATTCCAACCATGATAAAAACTATTGTTTACGCCGAGTACGAACGTTCGATCTACAATATTAAATATTAATTATCTGTTTTTTTATCTAGATAAAATTGATTATCTTTTATCTCTTATCTTGATAATAAATTTAAGTGTTATCTATTTATCTCATCTAGATTAATTTAATATCAATTATCTGTCATCTATCTAGATAAATTATGGATTATTTTTGTATAACACTGGACAGGACCGACAATATATCTAATTAAGTAGATATCACGATGCCTGTTATGATATCATAGTATCATTCGGTTGTAGTCAACCTTCTTACAATGAATTTGACACTTTGAAATTATATTTATCATAGTTATAGTTATTATAAAATAAACAGTGTGTTTCACTAAAATAGTAACATCACATATTTTTGCCGGATGACATTAAATCGTACCAGTACACATTTTGGACTACTTTTCAATATTTTAGCTCTTTCGGTGTGCATTTGAGCAGTAAATCCTAAATTTTTTTAAATGACAACATCTATTATTCTCATCAAATTTGAAAAGAACTATTTAGTATTTTTAACCCACGTAATTTTAATCTTTAACCTTTTATTTCTATCTTAAAAATTGACTTATTTACCACAATTTTTTTTACAAATAAAAACGAACCTTTGGTTGGCATATGATACTTTGTATGCGAAAAGACCACTCGGTTGAACCAAAACAGAAAACAAAAAACTATTACCGAAAATAAAATAAAAATAAAAAATATAATGAGTTGATACGAGGTAGGTAATCAAACCGTTTTTTCCGTACGGCGAGCTTATCGGGAGGCGGCGAGTACGGTGTCGCAGATATTTAGTATTAAAAATATAAATAAAAATTACTTTTATTTTTAAACTAAATAGGCGGTAAGTCAGTCAATTTTAAAGATAGAAAAAATGATAAATTATCAAATTTGCTTTAATTAAAAATAGTTCTATTTGAATCAAATAAAAAAAACATGAAGGTTGATTCTTGATGTTCCTCTTTCGTCTAATCGGTTCTTGGAGAAATTAAAGGTTTATTATAAGTTTTAAGTGCAATGATAATACATTAGAAAATACGATTTTCAGCAAAAATTAATATAATACAATATAATAAACTGATAATCCGTTCCAAAATTTCACCACGCGTGTAAACTATGTAAATAGTCGAACAATTTTCAAGTCCCTACGATCATAACACAATGAGTTATCACGGAATAAATAAATTTTAAATTACAAAAACAGTTATTTTGCCGATTTTCTGCAATTTTTTAGTAGGTTTATATTTACCGAGGAAAAACTTCAGAAAATCCAAAAATTAGCTAAATAAAGTACCAAGTAGATGCAATACCAATATTTATACCCAAAAAAAACATTATTGTAAAATTGATATTGTATTGATTTTGACACCCTAGGGCATTTAGCACGACTCTGACAACATAAATTTATAATAATTAAATATTTATCATTAAATCTATCAATTAATACAAGTTGTATTTGTAATGTGCATTTATATTTGAAACCTCTATTTCTATTTATTTATTCTTTCGGAAGAGTTTTCGTAATTTAAACTTAGGTTTTAAAAGATAAATTTATGTACTATATATCATATTCGATACCATGATTGCACGAAAGTGCATCACGGTGTTGTTATACTCTGTATATGTTGTATATTGTAAAACTGTCTACGTAACTTTGGGAGCTACCAAGCCTAAGAAATCCGCTCAGTCAGCGAATTCAAAGGCTATATGACGGTACATTCTCCCACGGTGGTTTCGGGCAGTTAGTCGAAGTAAAGACCGGGACCACTACAGAACCTCTTATTTTTAATTCAATATTTGCTAAGATAATTTAATTTAGTTTTATGTAGAAGAATATAGTAAACATTTTATTAACAAAACCTAGTTTTTATTTTCAAATATTATTATTTCTTGACCATAAATTCTACTTCAGTTAATTCTATGCATTACACGATAGTTTTACAAATTTAATGTAGATTACCATCAAGATAATCTAGCTATTTCATTTTTTTACCTGATAATTCACCAATATTCAACACCAGTGTGTTGATAATAATCAATTAATGGCAATAACTATAATTTGGATTATATATTTATATTTAAAAAAAATATATTAACATTAAAATATACTATGTTATTTAAATTGTATTATATAATAAGTAATATATAACGTATAATAAATAGTTTAATATAATGATAGCTAAATGGTTGACACTATCTAACTTTTATAAACAACTTTGATAAATTAAATTAAATAAAAATTACCTAATTTTTACGATAACTAATACTATTCATATTAAGTAAATAATTTTAATGCCTATAATTATTATAAATTGATAGACATTTTTCATTCTTCAGTTGGTAAGTCAATATATTTCAGAGTTTTCATAAAATTCAAATAATTAGTTTATAACTTTAACTCTTGTTCATATAATTTATATGAAAAAATATTGTAAATTATACAACAATTTGAACTATTTTATTGTCATTTAAATTATTATTATTTCTACTAAACCTTAAATATTGTGTTAACATAATTTAATAATTTAAACTCAATATTGCTAATAAATTGAATTATATTTTACTTAAAAAATAAAAAATAAATACAACTTATACGACAGCTAATGCATTTGGTAAGTTGTTATTATTTCATGTTATCTAAAAAATATACATATTATGATCTGCTAATAATATAATAGTTTATAAAAGTATAATATATATTTAAAAACTATAACTCCTGTAGAAGGGTATCAGAATACGTCCATAATGGCATATAATAACAGGCCACTAAAATAAGTTTGCGTCTGGTTAACATCCGTTGTAAAATATGTCAATAAAATATAAAAAGTCCGAATCTGAACATAGACGGTTTATCGCATCTCAGATATACGCTAGAACAATAGGCGAGAGATAACTGCTTAGTTGGAGCAGAATAGCCTGAGAAACGGTAACATGAGTTAAAAACTAGAAATAATATGTGTCTTTTTATGTGCGGGAAACAGAAAAGAAGGAGAAAACCTAAGGAAATTGAGGTAGGATATAAAATATACTCTGGTAAGACGAATACAAGAAACACATAAATAATAATAGTAGATAAAAATAAGAACGGAATCGTTGTAGATGTGGTGAGAAAAAGTGATAATAATAATATCAATTATAGAAAAAAAAATATAATATTATGTAGTAAGATCATATGGTCCACGAGTAGAAAGTTAGGAGAGTTTTAAAGAGAAATTCTAATGAAAGATGAAATAGGGCAAGTAATAGAAGCGAGGATATTGTGGTTTATGTTAATATGAATCGAAATTTAAGAAATTATAGGACCGTCTAACGGATTACGATTATGCTCATGAAAGTTGTGGTTATTTTTTACATGATTGTTATGATTTACGAGAGAAGTACATGGGAGAAGGAGCATTGATTTTATACAGGCATATAAGGGTTGGCAGTTATACACACTTTTTATAGGAATAAAGAGAAATACTATATAAATTTTTAGAGTGGAAGAATGAGATCACAAAAATTTTGTTTTATGTTGAGGCGGAACTGTGAGAAAGTATAAAGTGCAAGTATTGTATTGTAATTCATATTGAAATTATAGTAACACAATATAAGTTAATGAACTCAGACTTCTGGTGTAAATAGTGTTTAAATTGGAAAAGTAAAAGAAGAAGGACTTCGAAACATTAGAAAGGGTGCGTTAAATTTTTTTAAAATAAAAAGAGGTACTCCGTTCTTCTACGTCCCTCTCAAAGACAAGCACTGAGTGTAAAAGAAAAAATGTTTTATTAATTAACTGAATCTAACGCAATATACATTGTAAGCTATATTATTAATCAATTTCCAAACAATTATATTAAAAAAAATTTGATTGACAACAATTAATCTAAGGTCTTATTATTTAACGGAATTACTTAATTGTAAGACATATGTGTATACTAATAAAGGTGTATATGATTGCAATATTTATATTAATATCATAATTCATAAGATACTTAAAAATAAAAATGTATACAACTTTGTAAGTGTAGATCCATCCAATTATACCTACATTTTTAGATAATAAAATAACTCATATTGAATTACGCCAGTAATACGCAAGTAGGGAGAGTTAGACACCTAACCTAACTTAACCTTTTGAATCCATATATGATACAATACAATGAATTTTTGACTATAATAAACAAATAAATATATTAAATTAAAGATAAATTATATATTATACTAACTATAATTATTAGTATTCATATGCATATCTCGATTTTTGGTAATATTTAATATTTCGATCGGTTGAATTGTTCATAATTTAAATGAAATTATGAGTACGTAGGAGATACTGAAATACACTATTTGTCAATTTTTTGAATTCCTAACACTTTCGATTCACGCGTAGTGTTCATCTTGTATGTTTTTAAAAGGCAAACCCTATTTTTAGTTTCAGATTTTAGTTGTTTGAACTTTTACAACGATGTACTAAAAACTGAAAATTAATCTTTTTAAATTTAAAAATTAGCCGGGAAGTCAATTCTGATGGACGTTCTTCCTTCGTTCTTAGGTCCTTATAAAAATTAGTGATTTATTTAACTTAATTAAGATTTTAATGCAATGATATTGAATTGGAAAATACGATTCATTGAGTAAAACTCAGTCATATATACAATACATAATGCTAATAATCCGTTACAAAACTTTACCACGTTCGTTAACTATCTATGAGAATACTTAATTTTAAAGTCTCTAAATTCAAAATTGCATTAGTTATAAAGTATTTAAAATCAAATTCGTCAAATTCAAAGTTTCTTTGAATTTCGCAGTTTTTCAACAATTTTTTGGTAGTTTTTCTTATCCCATAAGGAATTTTTTTAAAAATTCGATAAATGAGCTAAATAAAGTACCAAGTAATGAAATTATAATTAATTATTATTAATCCATTAATTGGACCATTATTTATACCCTGAAAAATGTTTTTAGACATATAAAAAAAATCATACTTCTAATATCAATACATTCCTCTCTTCGTTCAAATTCTAAAATAGTTTAATTTATCTGAATTATGATATTTTTGCATTTTTTTCGATTGTTTTATTTTCTATATTTACGTTAATAATATTTTCATCCAAAATAATGGATATCCTTTTAAAATATAAATAATTTTATTTATTGTAAAAAAATTATTTCTGACAACATTATTAAAGCGTAGGGTTATTATAATATTTTTGCAGCTATAAAACTCATAGAAATTAAAGACATAATTATCTATGATAAATTAATATTTTTTTTTTTAAGTATCACGAATGAGGATAGTACAAATTTTACGTACCATAATATTAAAATATTAAAAATATTAAAAATAATAACGTCAGAAATATCATTTCTCCATAAAAAAAATTCCTAAAAATAGAAATCTTGATTAAATCAAGAGATCGACACGTAAATATTCTCACATAAATGTACTCTTTAAAATGGCTATCTTCAAATTCTACATAACTTAAAAAATAAAGAGTTCATTTTTTTTATGAGACGTATTTTTTTAAACAAGTAATAAAGGTAATAAAACAGTACGTTGTATAAATAATAATTTTAAAAAGCTACATTTTAAAATTTAAATTTTTTGCGGAGATATTGCAATTATTAAATAGATCTGAGAAACTCTGTAGTTTGTATACTGATAATATTAAATTTAATAAATATTCTTTATTTATAAAATAAAACAGAAAATGCGCAACAGAAAAATCAGTTATTATAAAATAACTATTACTAGTTGGTCACAATTACAGTTTCCGTGAATATTGACGTTTTTTAATTAGTTTTTTGCTAGTTCTTTGTATCCTAAAGAAAACTTTTGAGAAATTCAAAAAAATGAATCAAATAAAATAAAGTAAATTTGTTTTCAAAAGTATATCTTACTTGTGGTAATCGGAATATTACTTATACCTGAGAATGTGTCTTCAGACATAAAAAAAAAACATCATTGTAAAAGAAATTCATACCTTGTTTTGCTCAGAATCTAATATCATTATTCAGATAAATTAAATATTAGTTTTTTTAATTTATTATAATTGTTTTCCAATTCATTTTGGATTTAGGGTAAAGTTAAATAGGTCAGATTGAGCCAAAAACATCGGTGAATCCAAATGTGGTGCTGAAAGTAGGTGTTGCAATTTAAAAACACAAGGATTAAAACCGTAAATTTTTTTTTCGATTTCGATTTTGATATAGGTTACCGTTATTCAATTTTTTCCGATTTCGACTTTAGACTAGTTGTTATTGATATTTTGATTAAGTACATTATTATATTATTTTTTTATATAATCCACGGATGGAGAGCAAAACATTTAATGTTATAATATTGAATCTGTATACTTTTATACTTTTGAATTTCTAATAATACAAATTGTACGATTTATAATTTATACTAAATAACATTTTATTATTTTCAATTATTCACTAACAGCTAATATGGCAGTATGGCCCGTATGGTCATACTATGTATGGGTACAACAAGGTACAACTTTGTTATTGCCACAAGATAATAATATTTATTAAAATCACAAATAGAATATTAAATCCATACGACAGATAGGTATAATATAATAATGATATTTGTAAAATGTACAATAATCTTGGAACACTACATATTTTCTAATATTCTTAGTAAATTTGTAATTTACATGAAATAAACTACATGTTTTTTCGTTTATTAGGATTTATATCCCTATGAGTTGACACGAGTAACTTCAATACACAAGAACAAAACAATAACAAAATATATTACATTAATTAATAGATTTAAAAACTAAATCAAAAATATTCATAATTCATACAATCATATTATGCTGTTGCCTGTTGTATTGATTTAAGAAATTATTTTTGATTACCAATTTTGGATGCCAGTATTCAATTTTTTTTTTTATTATTGTTGTGATTTAATTTTGGATACCGATATACGATTCAATATTTATTGGTTTCGATTTTGTAGGTAACAATTTAAACCAGTATAAAATACCAATTTTTAAATAGGTTTTAAGCTCTGTAAAAATATACGAATATTATTAGCGCACTAAAAGTGTTAGCAAATTAAAAATTTTACAAATAGTATATTTGAGTATCTCTTAGATCTTCCAGGATTTCATTTGAAATTTGAATACAAAATCATCCGGACAAAATATTAAGTATTACCAATAATCGTGAACCCATATACACTGTATAGTATATTCTATTATAATAAAATAATTTTAATACAATATTAATATTATTGTTACTATATATTTTATAAATTAATAGACTTGAATAAAATACGTAAGTTAATATATTTATTTAAGAATATCCTACATAAAATCTTAAAGGTACAATAATTTGTATGCAATTCAAGTGAAATACGAGAAGTATACATAAATATAATTTTAACTTCTGTTCATATAATTTATTTACAAAATATTTAAAAATGTACGGACTAAATAGAGTTGAACTATTATGAGTTATATTGTTATTTTAATTATTATTATTTCAACTAACATTGAAACATTTTATTATTATACTTAAATAATGTAAACTCAATATTGATGGTATTATGTTGAATTATGTTTTTTTTTTAAATTTTCAAAATTCAGATAATATGTGTGGTAAATTGTTATCTTTTAAGGCTTATACATAATATAAATTCTAAAGTATAATTTCAACTTATAAAATAATAATCTATAAAAGGATTATTCATTTTTAAAATCTATAATGAACTAACGTTATTAGATTCTGAGCGAGGCGAGAAATGTATTGGTTTTACAAAGATTTTTTTTTATCGGGTAGAAATAATGGTTCGATTACCACAAATAGTTTATACATTCGGTAGAAGATTGAATTTAGTTGGTACTTTATTCAGCTCATTTTTCGAAATTCTTAAAAGTTTTCTCTTGAGAAGAAAAACTGCCAAAAAATGGCGGAAGGTCGGCAAAATTCGGTTTATATTATTTAATTTTTTTTATTTCATGATAACTTATTGAATTCAAATCGTAGAGACTTGCATTTGTTTTTTTTTTTTTTAAGTATAAACATAGGTAATATACAAGTGTGGCTTAATTTTGGAACGGATTGGTTGATTTTTTGGTTGAATATAGAACTTTGAACTTTTTTCCAAAAATATTTAATTTTACCTACAATTTTTGGTTTATCGGTTTGAAAATTGTATAAAAGCATAATCATATACAACTTAATATTTTTAAAAAATATTTTGAAAGTCGTAACTGACATTATTTTATATAACATTTTAAAGTTAAAACTATGAAAATATACAAAATTACGTTTTCTGTTATTTTGAATTTTTTTATTACGTAGCAACTAATTGAGTTTTGATCGTAGGACATGAAATATTGTTGAATTTTCTTATAGGTAGCTCACACACGTGGAAACGTAAACGTATGGAACCACCTTTCAGTATAATATATTGTATTATATTGAGTTTCGCTCAGAATCGTATTTTCTAATGCATTAGTTGAATTGCATTCAAATCTTAATTATAATAAACTACTAATTTCGTCGAAGACCGAAGGGACGAAAGAGGAACGTCCAAAATCGACCTTCCCGCTTTTTTGATTATTATTAAATTATTTCTAATTTAATGTAACATAAAACACAATTTAAAATTTTAATATAATAATTAATAATTATTACTAAATATACTTTAAAATAAAAAAACAATTTCAATTGAATATATTTAATTAATACTCCTTAAATAACTTAAATTATATAATTCTTTAATAACTCCTTACTATTATTATTATTTATAGATAGAAATCAAATTCAGAAATATATTGAAGCAAAAAAAGAAGCGGGATTATACATAGGTATTGGTTTTTAATTAACATAGGCTATAAGGTATATAATTATTAAAACATAACAATAAACAAACGTCCAAAAAAAAATTTTTTTTTGAAACCAAACATTGAGAACCGTAATTATACATACAACAAGAACAATTTATTAAGCACCATAAAGTATTCATAAGTGATAATAATATTGTAATTTAGAACTTGAAATTTAAAAGTACTATTTTAATAGCTGTTAGATAAATAGGTAGCACAATCAATATGAACTACTAATAAAAAATCAATTACCATTATGTGGTTTGATATTATACGAAGTCTATAATAGTGAATCAGTGAAGATTTTGTAATGGCTCTGTCCTAGTATTTTAGCTTGGTGAGAAAGATTTTGAATTGAATTTTGATCCATGTATTTATAAGTAGTATACCCGTATCATTATGTATTTGACAGTTTCTCATAAAACACGGACACACGGTTATATAAAGCATATCCCTAAACACTTATTTAATAAACTAGAATCTTATGTATTTTAGAGGATGATGCAACCACCAGTATTGTCATAAGATATCAGTGACCTGATTATTGAGGTTTATAAAAAGAGAGATGATTTAATTTAAAGTGATGATTAGAGGGTAAATAATTCTTATTCTAGCATAACCTTGTAGAATTTTTTGTTTATATAGATACTCCATGTGAGTTTTTCAGTGAGAAAAACACCAAGGTAATTGACCAAGTCGTCTTTTCTATTTCACTGTATAGTCAGGATGTTAATGTAGATGTTTCTAGAATCTTTATTTCTCTTTTAGGTAAATATACATGCTTTTGGTTGTTTTTAGGTTCAGCTTCCACCTTTTTAACCAGGAAGTGATTTCGTTAGCAGTTTTTGGATTGATGATAATATAGAGCTATTTTGTGTCTGGATAGTCGTATTTTTCGTGAACTTTGCCAGTTGAGAATTTAAAGGATTGGCGATGTTTTAGCAATAAATATTGAAAAGGGTTGGTCCTAAGACTGATCCTTGTAGAATCCCTGATTTTAAAAATATAAATATAGTTCTAATATCTACTCTGACTTGAATTATTCTGTCTGTTAAAAAGTATGTAATGGATTTTAATAAGTATATAGAGAGATTAAGTGCTTTTAGTTATATTTTGTGCCCATGGTGTCAGACCATATAAAAGGCCTGTGTTAAATCGAACAAACTTTTTGTAGTATATTGTTTATTTCATTTAAGTTCTAAAAAATAATTATTTTATTATCTATGTGGTACTGTAACAACACGCCTTTTTGAATTTTACACAATATTTTAACTTTTGTTCATTTATTTTATTGACAACATATTTTAAAACATATACAATAAATAGATTTGAACTATTTTATTGTTGTTTCAATTATTATTATTTCAACTAACATTTACAAATTATGTTGCCATTAAAGGATATCTACACAATAATGATGGTATGTTGAATTATGATTTACTCTAAATTTAAAAAGATAATAAAACTGGTAAATTCCTTATCTTTTAAGCTTTTCTAACGGAACATACATATTCTGATACTATAATGTATAATTTAAACTAATAATATACTATACTCTATAAAGTATAGATCTATTCCATCTAAGAGTAAACCAGGTGGTGACCAATTTTCGTTCGTCGGCAAACATTCCCATTCAAGACCTAAGTGGTTACCTATTGGAAACAATACAATGTAAATTGAGATAGACCTTTATGGACCTCGATTTTGACATAAAAAAAAAATAGGTGGCGTGTCGGCGCACCTTGATTTTGTGTTTAGGAGGGAGAAATTTAGCTCAACGACTCGTCAAATCGACAATCGTAATGCGCGAAAGCAATTTACTCTTAGATGGAATAGAGTATAGTAATAAATTAGATTTAGTATAAAATAGTAATATAAAAGTAATAAATTATTATCTTATATTTTTAAAAACTTAAGAACTAACGTTATTTTCTTATTTAATTATTTCTATTTCCATGAAACATAAAAGAAGTCTTAAATTTTTAAAATGCTTATAATTAATAATTAAAAATAAATAATTTTTCAGTTGAAAATATTTAATTAATACTTCTTAAATATATAATCATTTATTAACTACTTCTTATTTTATAGATTACGTTGAACGTTATAAACAATTTTTAAGTACAAAACCACTACACCCACTAAATCAAGGTACCAGTTTTAATTTAACATAAAGTCTACAATATGCCCGTTTTGTAGGTACTAGTAAATATCTCACTCAAATCTCACGAATTAAGATTCAATAATTTAGTTAGCTGTAGTCTTAGACATAAGTTATCTATGAGGCTTTCTACAAGAAAGTTTTTACAGAAAATAAAATTTAATAGAATCATATATTTTTTTGCAAGTTTTCTAAATCTCTTGTCTTTTCCAAAAAGTTTTACAAATTTATTCAATGGTACAGTAAATAGTTTTTTTTAAAGGCTCGGTTTTCCTCAATTCTTGTTTATTATTAACTAGAACAAGTAAACAAAATTTACAGAACAATCCAGATTTTATTAATGAATAAGCTAACCACGAAAATTGTGCAAAGTTGTTGCGTTTAAAGTTAACACATACACGAACGGTCTAATACATAGTCGTATACAAGTGTTATAGTATAGACAAACAACTGAATATAACAGAATATAAAATCAAAAATATCTTATCTATAGTATAATAATAACAGTATGCTTTTTGCATGCATCATGCATCACCACGATAATAGAAATGTCAATAAATACTACAGTACATTATAGATATTACACTATTATTGACGTCGACGTCGACGTCGAACGAAGAAATAATCTAAAAATAATCTCTAAACCAATATCTAGTGATGAGCAAAACAAGACCAAGACCAAGACTATGGTAGTCTTGGTCTTGGTCTTGTTCTTGCAGACTCAGTCTTGGTCTTGGTCTTGCAGAGATATTGTAGTCTTGGTTTTGGTCTTGGTCTTGCACTTCAAGTCTTGGTCTTGTTGCAAGACTCTTGCATTATTTAAAATTAAAATATATAAACAGTATCGCATTTAGATTTTTTCCGCCCTGTGACAACATTTTATAACCCCCACCTCCACCCCTCCCCATGTAGAATAAAAATATATTAAATTTAACAAAACAAAATTGAATACAATATAATAATTTATTAATATACAAGTAAAATACACATTCACATTATGTTATTAGAATTTATAACTAATTGTAATAAGTACATAATATATAAGATATAATTTTAAAAGTTGTAATTATTCAATGTAATAATAATTATAATTTCCTTCTAATTTTATATTTTATTATAAATATATGTAAATAATATGTAAGAGTTTTATATTTATATTGTATTTTAAATATTTAAATTAAGTTTCTTAATTGATATATTAATAGATACAAATAATATTTGCTTATAATAATATAATATGTGTAGCAATTTAAATGGGTTAAATGAATTTTAATATTAATTATAATGTATAAGAAAATATAATCTAAAAGTTATTTTTTATTTAGGGGTTGTTATTTTTGAAATCTGCCGACTTAGGATTTGGCTAATTTTAGACTATGGCAAATGTATGAGTTGCGCCCCCTCAAATGACACCACTGAATTTATGGTATGGGCCGAGCCTTAATATTTAATCAATCATTATACATACCTGATCAGAAGCCGGACCCTTAAAGAACTTGTCAATTCCATTTTTTGACAATTGTTTTACAGGAAAAAGTATTTGTGCCTCTTTTCTATGTGCGGAAATTAAGTGTTTTTTTAACCCAGAAGTGTTTCTGTTTTTCATTAGAATTTCAACTGTTTTTTTGTTCTTTCCGCACAACTTACACTTTCCAAAAATTTTATCTTTAGTATTAATAATTTCAAAAAAATTATCAAATTTACTGTTGGATTGTATAGATGATGTTGTATCCAGATTCATATTTGTATTCATATTTGTACTAAACCGGCGCAAATACGACTATCGATATGAATATACACAATATACAATGTGACAGTATTAAATGGATAGTACACGAAGACGAAATAAATACGTACAATCTATATATAAATACTAGTATTTATAATCAATGGTACAATATAATAATACTCCAAGTACCAACTATAATTAAATACTGTTATTAGTATTATATTTAATAGGGAGATGTATTTACAGCTCTAAATAAATATTTTGATTTATAAATAATACCGTGTCGGTGACTGATGTTATTATTATAATATGTTATTGTGCTCACAAATATACATTTGTGTCATATTCGGCATCTTAAAATAATTCCATTACGTTTCTATAATTACTATTTGTTACAAAACAACTTTATAGTGAATAATATATCTAATTATTTCTGAATTCTGATATTGATTTTCATAAATAAATAATTCATTATTTCCCGTCAAAATATGAAATATTACATTTGTATTATATTATAAGAATTATTTCTAATAACCTACACTAAATGTGTTATTCTGGGAAATTTATAAAAAAAAAAAAATAACTGCGAGACTGCAAGACTGCAAGACTCTTGCAGTGTGGGTCTTGTTTTGGTCTTGGTCTTGCAGACTCAGTCTTGGTCTTGGTCTTGCAAAACAATTGTAGTCTTGGTCTTGGTCTTGGTCTTGGTCTTGCTGCAAGACCAAGACCAAGACTGCAAGACCAAGACAATTTTGCTCATCACTACCAATATCCAATTTCATTATTTGATAACAATTATCATTTAACTTATATTTTAGAACTATGGCTAAAACATAAATTGCCTTATTTAGAAATAAATCTAGCCTAGGCTCAAGGAGGGGTGACTGCTCCCATCACCCCCCCCACCCCCACCCCTAAAACACGCCTCTGTATTAGGCCAAATAATCAACTAATCTGTTCTTAAATTTTACCACACTTGTATATTACAATATTAGTACTCAAAAAAATTTTAATCCCTACAATCAAAACTCAATTAGTTATCACAAAATAAAAATAATGGCGATTTTTTGCCATTTTTTGATAGTTTTTATTCTTCTAGGAAAAAACTTTACAGAAATTCGAAAAATGAACTATATAAATTACCAAGATGATTCGATTTGCTACCGAAAGTATACCTAATTTGTGGTAATAAAATAATTTTTTCTACCCGAAAAAATGTTTTTATACATGAAAAAAAAATATTTTTGTAGAAACAATTCATTCCTCGCTCCGCTTAGAATCTAAAATGAAAAAAATAAAATATAAAAAATATATAATACCTGTTTATGTTACCTGTTATATTTGTATGTTCAATGTTCAAATTATATAAAAACAAATTAGAAAATATGTAAATATTATTTTAGTTATTTTGGTATTTACATAAATTATATTTAATTGTTAATCTCATGTATTTAATGTAAGTTAAGTAATTATTTTTATACTGTAATTTAATGTGTGATTTTAGAGATGTGTGATACTGGTATGTTCGATACTAATATTTTCTATAAATTATATCAATATCTTTATGTTGTGTACCTATATTTTGTTTAACCAATACATATTATATTTGTTTATTATACTCATTGATAATTGATCGATTGTAGAAATTATGGGTGTTTTTCATAGTACATTATTATGTTTCGTCATAATTACAATTAAAATATTACAATTATGAATTAATATACATATAAGTATTCTTTATTTGAGGATAAGATTACGAAATTACCTTTTAATAAATGTACCATCACAAAAGGAGTTTTGTGTACGCCGTAGGCGATATGCCGACGAAATCGATATGCCGTTTTTGAGCAGTTTAACACTTTTTCTTATATCCATTCGAATATAGTATTTTTTGGATCTTAATAATTTTCCTAATTGTCGAGGTTTATTTATTTCATTATGAGCACCGTCATGAACTTTCGTGTGTGAGAAAGACATACACTAACAACGGATTAAACTAGCCGTGGATAACTGGCGAGTGCGACGAAGTTGTACTTCTAGAACGGAATAAACTTGCCGTTAAAAATTCACGTGTGCGACGAAATCGTACACAATAGACGGAATAAACTTGCTTTCGAAAAGTTGTGGGTGCGACGAAGTTGTAAACTAATGACGGATTAAACTTGCTGACAATTAATGTTTCCGAGTGGACGCAAACGCACTCCTAACAAAAAATCAATTTCCTCCGTATCAGATTCTCCGTATTTACGCAAGCAGACAAATTTAAGTATTCTAAAATTCCAAAATGTAATAAATTTGCCGCTAAAAGGTGTCACCTGTAGACCACTAGATCACGGACGACTCAAATCCGACAAAGGCGGATAAGACTACGAAATTTCCTTTACATAAATATACCTCCACAAAAGGAGTTTTGTGTACACGGTAGACGATATGCTGACGAAATCAAAATGCCGAATTACATCAATATGTAATTTTAATAAAATACATATAACATACACAAATACACAATCACATGAACTTTAAACGACTGTTGCATCGATTACATATAAACATAATCATTGATTAAAATTATAGTTATTCATAGGTATAAATAATATATTATGTTAAGTGTATGTCTTATGTGTGTGTATGCTAATGATAGCTGTAAAAATAATATTTTTTTTAACAAGTCGGATTATGGTGGTGAGAAAACAAAGATTAACGTTATATTCAGTGACTATCGGCCTTCTACATATTATATTTTTTATATTAGGTATAATAATATAATATTTAATACGGACCTAGTTACTACTAGCTTACGTGGAAAGTAACCACGATAAAATAAAAAAGAAATACATAATTAGGTTTAAGATAGGCTATAATATGGCCAATATAATATTAAACAATCTTTTATAATCAAAAACACATACTACTAATGCACTATACGGTAGAAGACTAGTTGATGCGAAATAATGACAAATAAATTAAATGAAGGTTAGTTATTTAACAACTGTAATAATGACACGCTATCAAAAATCAATCAGTCGATACATTACGTGTAAGGAACAACGGAAATTAAATAACAAATATTACTGCATATAGAAATGTTTAATTTTTTTTATAATTGTTTTTTACTAGGACCATATTCTACTCCTTTTATTATGAGTTGGTGTAACTTGAATGTCATGGATATAATGGTTAGTATTTGGTTAATACTGTTAATAGGAAATCAATACTCCAGCCACTGATAGAGCACAACTGAACGGTGACCAAAACGCTTCGTAGTTCACGCATCTTCATCAATAAACATGACAAAGTGCGCTCTAGACTGGTGTTCGATCGTGAACGGACAAAGAACGAAGTCACTCGACGAATAGTGATTGTCCGTTTTGTGAGGGAAAATAGACTTCGAAACCGCATAATTCGGTCATTTGGATGCGCGAGACTGAAAGAGGTTGAGCTTTTAATGGTTGGAGTATAGACATATGAAACCTAAAACTATAACGGGAAAATATGTTTTTCTTTTCTTTTTACACTCCTGTCAACATGCCCAAACAATCTCATCAAACTCCCCTTACAACAATGAAGGGTAATACTACCCTTTATGTATGACATTTTTATTCTATCCATTTAAGTCACTCCAAACATCTATCTAAACATTCTTATTTCCGCTACACTCATACTGTGTAATAAATGTTCATTAATTTCAATAGCATTTTAATTTTAAATATTAATTATGCTATGATAAGTAGGTATCTCCAGCAGACTGAGACAACTATCTATACTATTTAGGATCGGGCAATGTAATAGTTTCACTCTTCATACCAAGATTGTACACTGCTTTATGCGACTTTAGACGGCTACGTGCTTTACTAAAGCACGCTTTTTTTATCTCGAAACACGTTTTGCGTCCATATTAGAAAATACCAACTATATACAACACTGACAAAAGAGTCAATAAAAGCTAAAGCAACAACGATGAAAGAATATCA
>CM023357.1:51586632-51646775 GCA_013282895.1 Eriosoma lanigerum | reverse complement strand
GAAGGGACTAAGGATAAACACCATGAATCGAGTTTATCTTTTTTTTTCGTCCAGTTTTCGAACAACCAAGAATTTATACGTGATTGAAAAAATATGGATATTTATAATAGTTCTTTTGTTAATACACAACCATTCATACAATATTTAAACAAGAAGTAGGTAACAATTATAATGATAAAATATTCTATTTGCATAGAATATTTCTTAATGTATTTTAATTTATAAATTGTTAATATAACAATTGAATTAAGAAGATTATTACCATTCTATTATTATTAATTGTATTTACTTAGCATATAATCAAACAATATTATGAATATTATATGTAATGTTGACGGGTGTTTATATACCCATATAAACTTGTTTGGACGTAGGATATAATAATATGTAATACTACAATATATATATATATATATATACATAATTGTGTTATGTTGATATTTGATTAACAAATTTGTTTTTAATTATAACTAAAAATATATTTTTCATAAATAATTTTTATGTATATGTAATTATAATATATATATTTTAAGGCTATAGAACTATAGCTATATTATAATATAATATTAATATATATTTAAACATACTGTTATGAGTAAAAGACGAGTTTCTATAACAATGATTCAAAATTAATAGGTATTTATATTATTTTATGTTATATTATAATTATTTACTAAATTACCTAACTAATCCTAATTTAGTATTTTAACAATAAGATATATTAAATTATAGTATTTTTCTACGAAATTTGAATAAAATGCAGAGTGTCAATTTTTTTTTTGATTACTTAAATATTCAGAAATTCTTAATTTATAGTTATACCCACCTATAGTAAAAATAATCTATGCAAAGGAAATTTCAATAATTGATTTTCAATGTTTAATAATTTCTATATTTTGTACCTACTATAATTTTTATCCTTTTGACGAAATTAATATTAATTGTTTTATCAAATCCTAAACGTATAGACTTGAATACAATTTTTATATGCGTGATAAATATGTATAACTGTAAAATACATAACTGACATAAAATATGTCATAAATCAAAAATTCAAATGTTTAATAAGCTTTTAGTGTTAGGATTTATAGAAAAATCATAACATTGTAAAATTGTATTATATTACAATATAATCAGTAGTGTTCCCATAAGGTTCTCCATAATCCATATAACATATACGTTATATGCGTATACGCTCAAGCTTTTATTTTTTAAAGCATGGGTATACTGTGTATACTCTCAAAGTCTCAAACAAATCGCAAAACGAAAAGAAATATTTATATTTTTGTTAGTTTTTTTTTGTAATTACACATGGAATTTTACACAGTTATATCATTGATTAATTATACAATGTAGAATTAATCAATGGATATATTTTCCTATAGTAATTTATAATATTTGGTGACCTGTATATACGATTGTCTATTACAGTTGTCATTCACCGAAATTTAATGAATAATATTGTGGAGATAGAAAATAATATAGAAAAATATAAATTAAATATTGCTAATTTAATTTATTATTATTGAATAACACCCCCTTCACTATAGTATTTGTATATTATAACATTAGATAACTTAGTATACTCTCTTAATTAGAACAACTCTGAATATAACACTTATTAGATATTTTTTTATAATTTAATACATGTTTTGATATGTCATGATTTCGTAGGAATACTGAATTTGGTCGTAGGAATTCATACAAATGGCATACTAAATATTCGCAAAAAAAGAATTTTAAAAATTTTAATGGGTGGGGTTGGCGAAATGCACGTGTTTCTGTTGTTTTGTGTTGATATTGATTTCTTCATTCGTTGGTTACAAATGTTATAATTATAAATTATATTTCTATAATATTAATGATATATAGTTACGCCTTATAATTTGATTGTGTATGCAACTTATAGTACGGGTTTATGGTTTTATTCTACTGATAAGAGAGTGCTAACTTCACATGCATTGATTTTTAGCATGCATGTGTTAGGGAAATTCATAATTTTTTAAACTTTAAAATAATATAACAAAATAAAAAAAAAATCGTATTTAAATAATAATCACATTATTGTCTTGAGCACAAGTTACTAATTAAAACTATGTTATAAAATTTATTAAGTACCTATTTGAAAAAAAAAACAGAATAGAGAGAAATTAAAAAAAAAAAAATTTGAAATGATCCTAATTTTTGTGTAATTAATTATTTTAAGCGTTATTATATATTTAAATTTTACATAAATCATTAAATACTGAAATACCTCTAGCTTTCATGAATAAAACTAATATTAATAGAATGTTAACTCTTAAATTAACACTATGAAGTTTTTTCTTAATACATTTATTAATTACATATAAATATCTTTGTAATATTATATAATATAAATATATCTGATATTGGTTAAAAAATATTAATTATTTTAAAAACTTAATTGTGTTGGATCTTAGTTGTTTATAATAAGTGTTTATAATAATTACAGTAAGTATTTGTTGATGTGGCGACGATGTAAAAAGAAAAAGGAAACATTATATATTATTATTTAAATTCAATTAAATTAAATTAAATTTGATTATTACTATTTTTAAATAATTTTTTTCAATTCTTATCTTTATTTATTTATTTTTTAAATTACATAAAATGGTTTTGGTGCGCCAAAGTTTGCCCAGGACCGGCCTTGCTGTACCTAATTTTTAACTTATACTTATTAGTATACCTGCCTAATTTAATGTAAGTTGTAAACATTAAGTACTAGCTGCTAGGTACCTATACGATAGGTATATTAAGTGTTCGTCAATAAAACTATAGCAATTTCTGTAATAGCCATTATTATACTATTATTATTTATTCTATTCTATTTATTATTTTATTCATTATTGAATTCTATAAATTATAATACCTACACGTTAACACGCACAGAATTTATAGAATAAAAATAAACAAAGTATAACATTATATGCCATTTTAATCATATTATGTATCCTATGTTTACTCGCTACACTTAGAACTTTATTGAGTTGTATTTTTCAAAAGTTCGTTATCACTTATCAAAATAATTTGACCTTGGCTTATCACAACTCTTTGCCCTTGACGTCCCCCACGAAAACTTGATATTGCTATTTGCTAATGCCATTCGCTAGCTAATTTGAATCAGTGAATAAAAGAACCTTTAATATACTAATATATTATTCTGGGCTTCTGACAGTTATGAATTCATGATTAGAAAGGAAAGTTAAATAGTCAGTATTCAAGTTTTCAAACTTTAAGTAGGTAAGTATAGTTTATACTATTTTAATATTTTTAATATGTGTTTTATTTTTTTAGAGTTTTAAAATTTTATATTTTTTAATTGGTATATATTAAGTATATTGGTTATACTAGACTTTTGGTGATTGTCACCTTGACAAGATTTTGAATAAATTACTGGCAAATAGGTGATTTTGTTTAGTGTCATTAATTCTTTATATTACTACTTATTTGTATATTAATTTATTATAATTCTACATTAGTTTTCCGATTTATTTAATTTTATGATTTATTTTAGAGCTGACAGAACTGAGGATAGTAACAATAAAATGGTAGTCACTGATCAAAGTAAAAAACTTTCAAGATGGTATTTTGGTGGTATTGGTTCCGCTGGTGCTGCATGTTGTACACATCCATTGGATTTACTCAAGGTAAATGTTTTGTTTGAAGTTAATAATTATAATTATCATTAACAATGTTATTTTGTGATGCAGGTACATTTACAAACACAACAAGAAGGAAAAGTGTCTGTTAGTCGTTTGGCCTTAAAAATTGTTCGGGAACAAGGTGTGTTATCTTTGTACACTGGGATTTCAGCATCTTTATGTCGACAGTTGTCATACTCGACTGTTCGATTTGGAATATATGAGGTGTGAACCAAACCATAATATAATAATGTTGGACCAGTCTTTAAAGTGTTTAATGAATCATTTTGAATTTTAGGTAGGAAAACAAGCATTGACTACGCCCGGGGAAAATATTCCGTTCTATAAAACCATTCTATTGGCTTCTGCTGCAGGGGCTGCTGGTGGTTTTGTTGGAACTCCAGCCGATATGATTAATGTACGAATGCAGAATGACATTAAATTACCACTGGAAAAACGAAGAAAGTATGATAGTTTTAATCTTCTAAAACTTAATTTATTAGGATTGTAATATGAGTATTTTTGTATATATAACATGTCATAAAAAAGTATCAGAACTCAGCTATTGATAGTAAGATTACTTTGAAATATTCCTTTTACTTTTATTTTTATTCTATTTAATCTATGTTTTCATAATATAAATTGTCTTTCTAGTTCGTAAAACCTACATATTATACATTGTATAATGTATACAGGAAATTAATAATTTAATTAGTTTAAAAATTTAAAACAATTCAATTTATGTAAAAGAATTTTTATAAAATTCTATGTATAATGTAGACAATCATTTCTCAACCATTTTAATGTCATGACCCCCAAAATAGGTATAAAATATGGTCAATCATTTCGTAACCCCCTTCCTTTAATCTACAGGTACACATTTCAACAATAAAAATATCCTATCATTAACCAAATGAAATATACCATTTTAAATATCAATTTATAAATACCATGTCTAGTAATTTAAAATTATCAAGTTTGAAATGTCTCAGGTCGTTAAAAATTTCCATTAGTAATGGAGTGTCAATTTTATTGATGAGCAACTTTTAAATGTAAAACAAATTCAACGATTACGCTAATTATTTATTTTATAATGTTTATTTATTTTTTATGTATATCCTTATCGGGCTAATTTTATTATTATTATTTTGAGTATTTTTTTTTGTTGAATAAAATGTTTTAAATAAAAAGATACACTTTGTAAATCAACTTTTTAGTATTTTTTACCTATACGACCCTTAGTCAAGGTGATCACGACCCCTCTGGTTGAGAAACGCTGATGTAGACATACATAGTACATGAATTTTGTATTAAATATTTTCAATATTTCACTGAAATCTAAATTATAAAATATATAATTAATAGAAACTAAGTATAAAATAATTGAATTATTTATCAACCCATAAATAATATTCATTAAATAGACATTTATGAAAGTAAGGAAACTACATGTTTTAAAATATTCAGGAAATTAAATTTAAACATTGAAAAAACAACTTCTAATTTTTATGTATAATATAATTAAGCGCAAAGGGCTAAGGCAAGGGTGCCCAAACCCAGGCCTGCGGGCCACGAAGTGGCCCGTCAACGCTTTTGGATTTGCCCGCCAACATCTATACTCTATAATCTATAGCATTTTAAATTATTATTAATATTTCTTTAAAGTTTAAATTTTGTTGTATATTTTATTTTATGTATGTGTGTATCAAATTAGCATTAGGACCATTCCACACAGGAATGTTATCGGGTTTTCCGGTGACGACCGGATGCGTTTTACCCGAACCCGCATTTGTCGCAATGTTAATCGGTATTAGTTTTATGTTTATAGATTATCGTGACCGTCCGTCGTCGTATATCGGCGAGTTTAGATAATAAATTGTTATTCGAAGTATTGTACAAATAGCGACCAAAATCAGTCTTTTATTTTTTAATCAGCGTTTATTCTGTGTTTTTACTTGTGAATTTTAAGCCATTTTTTATCTCTTGAAAATAGAATTTTAGATGAATTATAAGTGTAAGCAAGTCTTGTTCATAACATGGCCCCAATATTTTTTACTTAACAGTTCTTATTATGTATTTAAAAATTGTATACTAAAACATTTGGTTTTACTGAAAATAAAAATAATTTGTTATAGAATTATCTAATGGTTTTAGTTATAAACATGCTTTTGATGGTATGTTGCGTGTGTTGCGAGAAGAAGGATTTTCCAGATTATTTTCGGGTGCATCAACAGCTACAATGCGTGCAGTTCTAATGACTGTAGGACAGTTATCATTCTATGATCAAGTGAAACAGTTCTTATTAGCATCTGGATATTTTGGTGATAACTCTACTACACATTTTTTGTCTAGTCTTACTGCAGTAAGTGTAACATAATTGTAATAATGACAGATGAAATGTTTAATTTAAATACAATTTGTAGGGTGCTGTCGCAACAACTCTTACTCAACCATTAGATGTGTTAAAGACTCGAGCAATGAATGCTAAACCAGGAGAATTTTCAGTATGTGCAAGCATTGATTATTTAAAATAATGTATTGAGTTATTTTTCATCGGTGCAGAAAATGTCTCAATAAATGGTGTTGACAGTTCAATAATTTCTTCAGTTGGTTAATGTTGAATGTGTACTACTAATCACAATTATTTAATACCATTTATTGTGTCATTTTTCTGTGTCCATGAAAACAATCTATATTCATATATATTTATAAAATATAATCAATGAATAAATCAGTAGTAGGCAACTGTTGACCACTCAAAATTGATGAAATGTAATTGAATATTTTATATTTAAACCACTAACTACATTAAACTGTTAAGAATAGATTAAAACATTTATATCCTATTATAAAAATAAATGAATTAAGAATTTACATATTTTCAGTTTATAAAAATCTTTTAAAATATTAAATGTGGCTCCAGAGTTATAAAAATTGTTTTCGACCACTGATATAAACTATAATATTTAAATTTTATAGTTTTATTCATCAGTATACATTTTTTAGGGTACACTTGATCTAGTTAGATATACTGCAAAGCTTGGTCCAATGGGATTTTTTAAGGTAAAATTATCATTATTGTAATGCAGTAAATACTAATAATAATTTAAATTACTTGTTTATTATTTTATTTAGGGTTATGTTCCAGCTTTTGTAAGATTAGCTCCACAAACAATCCTTACGTTTGTCTTTTTAGAACAATTAAGATTGAACTTTGGATACTACAAAGTATAGTTACAGCAATATAATAATCTAGTCATGAAATATGTTTAATGTTTATCAACTTGCAAGAAAAATTATGTGATTGATTTAATTTTATTCTGTATACTATAGTTTTTACTTCCTACTCAAGATAAAATATTGTTTTCATAAATAATAGCTATAATGTTATTATAGCGAAACATAGTTGATTATTGGTGGTGGTGTGGTTTATATTTTTTTATAGCTGTGTGTGAGTAGTGTTGATTATTTTCATTTTACATTTTCTTTGTTACCAAAATTTGATTAATATAAATAAGTTATAATAATTGTTACTAAAGCAATAAGTTTTGCTATAAAATCAAAATTTTTATTTTTAAACTTTTATATAAAATATCAGTTAAATTATTTATAAATAGTTATTAAAATAAAAACAATATAGTTGTTTTTTCAATTAATGGATAACAAATGATAAATATTATTTAAATCAAATAATTAATTAAAATGAATACTTAAAGTTAACAGCTTTAAAATTACTTAAATTAACTTTTTTTTTATAAAATCTTGTAAAACTAGTTTTTGAGCTTCCAATGATTGCCAATATTTTACATTTGTTAATTTAATATTATCATTCCTGATTATTATACCATTCTGTATAATAAAATTTTACATGTTCATAAAATATATTTATCTACTTATGTAGTAATTATAGTTATAAAATGATTGCATTCATCTAATTATTTATTTTAAGTAAAAATAATGAAATTAGTGCAATTGTTGAATGTCAATTTTATTATTATATTGCGGCCAATGAGAGAAGTAGACCATATCTCAACCAAAACTTGTCTGATTTTGCACATACATGAATAATACAAATTTAGAGAAACAGAAACTGGAAACAGTCGTGGCGACAGTCTGCAAAATGGTTTACTTCTCTCGTGAGCCGGACTATAAACAAAACATTTTTAATACTTTTAAACTATTGTTTAAGATAATTTTCTTTTCAATTTTTCGGCTGCCAATTAGTTAAGTAAACATTACCATTCCCAAACAAAAATATTTATAAATTTGTATACGCATTTTTTTAATTATAATTATCAATTGTTTGTGATTTTGTTAAAAATTAATATTAATATTGTTTTATATATATTATAATATATATGTTTTTGTTTTTGTTTATTAAATTATCAAATTGATCAAATTTAGAAATTAAAATGCTATAACATTTTTAGTGAAGTAAAATTATTTTGTTTATTTTTAAATAATTTATTATTATAATAGTAGTTTTTATATATTTCTGATCAGTGGCGGCGTGAATATGTATATTATTTAATTTATTTTTGTTTCTAATTGTACATTAATGCTTCCTTAAAAATACTGAATGACATTTCTAATGTAATTGCTTCATATATGTTGATTTCTTTATCTCTTTCGCACAAAAGTTCTAGATAATACGTTAACACATTTTGCTGTAATACTGTGTTTATAAAGTTTTATATTATGTATAGCATTCAACTAGCCACTCCCTATCTACCCCTAAAGAGTGATAGAACAACTGTCCTTAAAAACCTCGTTCCCGCCGCTACTGTTCCTGATTTTCATGGTCATTAATTTTATTGTTATGTATAACAATAATGTGTAGTAGATGAAACTAAAAACCTCAATTTATATTTAGTAATACAATGTTTGCTATGTTTAATTTGTAATTAAATTGATTAAAATATAATAATTATTACTAAATTGTTTTATTTTCAATTAATATGTTTAAGGAATTAGTGTTTTAAGAAGGTTTCTTACCATCTAATGTTATATTCATAGTTAGATTTTTTTTTTTATATAAGAAATCATGACTGAAAGTTTTCAATGATTATGAATTTATAAAAAATAATAAGTAATAAATTATTAAATAAAAATGATCTATTTATATAATTTATTTTGAGTATAAATCAGGTTTCTTCTATTATATTTAGTTTCATATGACTTTTAAAGTATTAATTGAGCAATTTAAAACTATTTTACTTTACATTTACTTTATATACTTTTTATTTATTTTTGAAAATAAGAATATCAAAATTGCTAACCTAATGTGCATTGTTTACGATAGTGAGAGAATGGGGGATTCATCTTGGTAATAGGTAGGTATGTAATAATAAGTAATAAGGATTATGAATAAAACAAAGCAAAAAACATACTATAACTTGATTAAATATATTTCATAATAATATTTATTAAAATAAACGTATGTATTTAAAATAGCATTTGTTCTCATGTATATGTGTTAATAATTTTTGAATTAGATTATTATCATAAAAGTAATATTGAGTAACATTGGAAATAACATTGATATTAGTATTAACTAATAAATAACTATTATTTTTATTTGTTACAATGTTTATTAACAATTATCATTGATTCGTGACCACTGATCACCTTAGATCACATATGTACTACAATTCTATACTACCTACCTACTTGTAAACATAATCTAAGGTGATCACCATTCAATTGTTTGTTATTCATAGCTAAATAATATTAATTAATACATTGAAAGGTATTTAGATATTTAAAATGGATACTTACACATTATTATTATTATTTTAACATTACTTAAAATATTTAAAAATATAATTTTGCATGATATCTACGTAAGTATTTACTTTCATAAAGACACAAAGTATAACTGATTTGGATATTTTAATATTTAGTTAGGTTTTGATTGTAATAGTTAATACATATTTATTATAGTAATTTATTTGTTCATAAATGAAACTGAGGAGAGGAAGGAGGGTTGTTATCCCCAACAATTCTCGAAAATTGCAGAATTTGTGGAAATTTAAATTTAAATTTCGCCTTATGAAACTATGATCATGATTTTTAGGTACATCACTGTTTAAGGACTAATATTTCCAGGGACGACCCAAATAGTCAATTGTGTATTTATTATTTTTAACTACTTTAATAGTCACTTGTAGCTATTTTCATTGCGAAGTCTTAATATTTAATTAGGTTCTATTATCCTAGGATATAGAAATAAATGTATACAGTATATAAATTACAGTAGAAATTAATGTTATTATTATCTAAAAATAAAAAGGAAGAATAACACATTATATAAATTAGATACATTTAAAAACTAACAATGAATTGGTTTAAAATTAAAAAAAAAATTTTGGTTAGGTATTAAAATTGTTTAAAAAATCTGTTTAAAAATTTCATCTGCTGCATTGTGATATAATAATGGTTTTTTATTACCTATTTAAAGTACCTATTATTAAATTTGTAAAATATTTTCTTTGTTAAAAGATAAGTAATAAACTCGTTTATAAGCACAATTTTCGTAAATTATTTCGATTAAATATTTAATATTATAATTTTTTTATTGAATGAGGAATATTTAATATAGGTACCTAAGTACTAATTATAATTTATATTTTAATAATTAAAAAAAATATGAATATAAATTATAATGAAAGAATTTTGGGGGTACTAATTTAAAATTGTGTATTATAAAATAGTATAGCACCCACCAAATTGTATCTATGCGGCAAAATGTGTTTTAATCCATAATAACAAAAAATTGATATAAAAAGTTGAATTTAGAACCTTCTCAATTATTAATATTTAAAATACCTAAATACGATTGTTAATTTATGTTTAGTAAAAGTTATATAAATTAGCCTGCTGGTCTATACCCCATGGTATATAATTTTTTTTTATAATACAGAATATTTATTAACATGAAATGCTACACAGAATGTATAATATTATACAGGACAATCAGAATTTCATGTTACAAAACTGGTGGAAATTACATATAATTTCAATTACAATATGACATATCCGTTATTTTTTAAACATAATATTCTGGTCGCACTTTGAATATTGTGCAATATATTATTTTTATTATTATTAGTATACGAATATTATCACAAAAACAAAAAATAAACATGACATATTATTATAATATATATTTTGCTGAAAATTATTATGTAGGTAAAATAGGTGTCAGTTAAAATCGCGAGTTACAACAGCGAATAAAATTAGCGAATTATATAATATAATATTTTATCATATTTTCATGATACATTCAATTTTAGTTTAAATATATAAATAATATATTATTATAATTTTGGGCAGGTAGTTAAATAAATTAAAATATTATAAAAAATATAAAACATATTAATATACAGTATTATTATTACCTATATTCTAAATGTTCATGATACGCAATTCCTCGTCAATATATCACTGTCTATCTCCGTTTCTATGATCGTTGACAATATTTTGAATTTGCTTAGCCGTGTTTTTTATTTTTTCTGTAGGTAAATTCGATAACTCGATATTGGTTGATTTTAAATAACAATTACAATATGATATATACAAATAAAATTCGTTCCTATGGTTTTCCAAATATTTTATGTGTTTCTCCGTTATGATTTTCGTAATTTTCACATGAACCAAATCTGAACAATAAATGTGGCAGTATTTGAGTATTACCTACGCGATATGATGACACCTCGCCTGACCGAATTGAATGTACAACAATAGAATATATTATAATTAATTTGAAATTATAACAATATCATCGAAATCGGTTGGAAATCGGCGGGAAGAGCACTGAAGCCGGTACGGGAGATGGGATTTCGTCTCTTGAATATGGAACGGCGGATCTGTTGATGGGCGGCAAACTTCCAGGGTCCTTTTCCCAGTTGATGCCCGTCAAGCTCTCGGTACTGTAAACCATACAGTTTGCTATACTATAATATTATGATTTATTATCTCTGCAATAGTCCAATTTCGAGTAATTTATTACGGAACTCTATATTAATATTATGGGTCTGGATCCTTATTGATAATAATGTCCAGGGAAAATCGTCCAGTTACATAAATGACCAAGTACCAAAATGGCCAAATACGAAATTGTCTGCTTACAAAAATGGTCATTAATAGAGAAAAATGATAATAATAATAATAATATAGGTAGTAGATTGATATATATTTATAAAATATTAAGTGGGTATACAATATTTTTTTTAAATCAAATAAAAAATAAACAAAATAAACTAGTTAAAAATTGTATCATATCTTTATTAAAATAAAACAATATTTATGGATTTAAATTATAACATAGGTAATACATATAAATAATATCTGTATATAAAAGTATTAAAAGTTATCTATATTTCTTTTTCCGATTTTATATTTATACGTTTCATACGTGTTCATACAATACATTGTAATATTGTAACTATATTATATTTTACCTATAATATGATGACTTTTGAACTTGGTCATTTTTGTACTTGGCTATTTTTGTACCAGGACAATTTTTCTTGGACGTTATTGCCGGACACAATGGGCCACATAATTTTTCACTAAAATAGTGTAAAATGATGCCAGATGGTTCCTACTCCAAATTATTTTTTAGTACGATTCATATGTTTAGGTGAGAGTTCTAGTGGGAATTCATAATATACATAATATTAAGTAAAACTGTTTGTGTTGTTGTTTTAGATGATTTCCTGCAAATCGGTTTGTTGACTGTGCAAATAGATATTATGTGATATTTCATTAATGTTATACCTCGAGGTTGTGCCCAGCCTTGATTCTGGCGTTATCGCGTGACTGTGGCTTTCCAACGCGGACGTCGTTGCATACCTGGTGACACTGTTCTTGTCCAGTCTATAGTCGTCGATGGACGTTTTTTCGAAACTGTATTTAAACAAAAGAACAATATAATTTTGTATACATACCCCGAATCTGAAATTTAAGTTAACAAATCAAATTTATAAACATATTAATACTCTGTAACATACTCGTACGTTATCACATGATAAATAAATATTCTGTGCTATTATCACGATCAAAGATATAGGTACTGGTTATATAGAACGTGCTATGATCACAGAATAAATAAATTTATAATTTGCATTGTGTTTAATTTATTTTGTAATTAATGGGCTCGGCAAAAATTATCACAGCATTAATGTACGTATCGAAATATCAATATGTATACCATCGATTACAGCATAATAGATATATAAAATTCAATTTTTTATCGATATATCAACAGGTTGGACAGACAGGAGGGCATATTTTTATACTCTTATTCCTTGAAATTAAGTTTTCAATTATTTACCTACCTATTCATTGCAAATACAATAATGTACTCGTAGTGGTGTAGTGGAGTTTTATTTCCTATTTTTAAATATATGCGTGTACCTAAATAAAAATCAGAAGTCTGCCGATACACGGTCACTTATTTATGTGAATCCACTTTTTTTAGTTTTAAGCAACTTAACGTTTATTATAGTGAAGAAAATTAGGAAAATAAATTAAAATGATTCCTATTTTGGGATTGTAAACTTTATATCAATACTGACATTCGCGGGAGACACGAAACTCATTTTTCCTCATTATTATTCCGATTCTACTTCTCAACAGTCAATTGACACAATGCATATAATAGTCGACACGTCTTATCTTTCAATTATTATTGTATTGTAAACACATATTATAGTATACGAATATAATCAATGATCGACGCCGATAATGATAAATATTACCAATAAATTATAATAATTTAATAAAATATATTTTGCGCAAAATGTAAATTTTCTACGATTTGTTTTTTTTTTAATAAGCAAAATAGACTTTTTCTATAAAGGGGTAGGAGGAAAGGAATACTAAATTATCCTTACATGTAAATATATTGGCATTTGGGCGTGTACTTATACATTTTTTTTAAGACTATAATTATTGCTCGTAGGTATTAAATACATTAAACACAACACTTTTAAGTGAAATTATTTTATTAAATTTTATATATGTATATGAGAAAGACAAGTTAGTTTGTTTATAATACAATCTACGATTACAATTTAATGTTTCTTTTAATTAACATGGACACACCGTAGCATAGTGCACTCAAAAACGGTGGTATGACAGGAAGAAACAAATAAATCAATTTATATTGGTTGACTATTCATAATAAATAGTTGTAATAAACACAATAATGGGGATGCCACCTAGTTTACTTAACTAACTTAACTACTATTACTTAACATCCTTTTTTCTTCTAAAAATAAAAAATATCCTTATATTATAATATATTATATTAATAAGATAAAATATTAATATTATATATTTATATTCTTACAAATAACTAACAAAGTTGATAACATTTACATTGTACACAATTGTTCAGGGTCTAGGAAAACTTTAATTTTGCTGCCCTATCATTTTAAATGCTGTAAATTTAAAAGTGTCAAACTCAGGCTTACCTTAAAATAATAATTATAAATTATAACATATAAACATAATTTTAAATTAAATATTAATATTACAAAAAATGTTTCAAAAATGTTACCAAAATAGTTTTGTATATGCATTGAGTCTCCAAAAGGGCTAATAGCCTTAATATTATGATAATAATAAATTACCTTTTGTCTATCGACTGCATGGCATTTACGTCAGCGTTGTACGAATTGGCGTGTATTTCTTGCTGATACGATCGATACAGATCTTTGAGATCAGTTGGTAATGACATATTTTGACCTTTGAAAATAATTAACCTAGGTATGTAATTATTATATCATATATTTGGTTATATGGTATAGGGTAGGCCTGGGTATCTATATGCCCAGGCAGGAATTTCATTTTGGAGCCCAATAACTTGTAAACAAATGATTAAATTTTAAAAAAACAGGAAGGTCGATTTTGGACGGTCTTCTTTTATCTTCGGTTCTCGGAAAAATTAGTGGTTTATTATAATTATGATTTGAATGCAATGATATTGCATTCGAAAATACGATTTTGAGCGAAACTCAATATATTTTACCGATTATCAGTAACTGAAAACGTTTACCGCGTGTGTAAAGTACCTTTGTTCAAAATTGCATTAGTCATCATGAAAAATCTAAAATCAATTTTGTCAAAATTACGAATTCGGTTAATTTTTCCGTTTTCCCATCACTTTTTGGTAGTTTTATTTTTCCCAAAAAAAAAAAAAATTTTTAGAAATTTCAAAAATGAGCTAAATAAAATACCAACTAGGTGCAGTTTACTACCAAAATCATGCGGTATTCTTGGAAATCAGACTATTATTTCTACCCCAAAAATGTTTTCAGACATAAAAAAAAACGAACATTGTTGTAAAACCAATACATTTCTCGTTTCGCTCAGAATCTAAGAATCTAAATCTAATATTAAAGTTTGGAATCACGTTTTAATTTAATAATATAAAGATTATTTGCTTGGGATTATTAGCATCGTCTATTAATTTTTTTATAGAATTTTGTAACTCTTTGTGCTACCCCAGGTTTTAATTTTGTATTATTAAAGACACGTGTCTTGTGTCTATATTAATCAATCATATTGAAACCAATGTATATTTTTGGAATACAAATAGTAAAACAAAACAAATTATAAATATTCCATTATAACTATATTTAATATTAAAATCAATACAATTTTAATAGTTATATAGTGTTGTTGTGGTGAAAAAAAGGGAGGGCCCAGGAACGACAAGGGCCCATGCAGGAATGCCTGCCCCTTGCCCTGGCCGAGCCGATCTTGGTTAAGTATTACACATGTACATATGTGTAGGTACGGGAAACGCATGTCATACGTAACAAATATAAATGATGGGTATAGATTTGGTTTTCGATTTACGACGGGATCGGGCGTTAAATATTTACGCCTTAAAATAACTAAATAATTTTAGTATTGGACATTTGTTTTTTTTTTATACACGATTCAGTCATAAACAACTTTATGGAAATTAAAAATAATATTTTCTAAATACGGCATTTTATGTTAATTTGATAGATTAATAAAATATCAGAATGAAATAATCAATATTATAAAAATTAAACACAAATAAAATATTTAAAGTGAAAATGGACATTTTGTCTAATTATTTCAATTTAAAATTAATTTATTAAATATTGAAAACAGTGAACATTTAAAAGAACCCATACAGTATAGTTTAAAATGATTAATAGAATAAATATTAAATATTTTTTAACGAAAGTATTATCTAATTTTTGGATCCGGATTACTATTAATTCTTCCTGGACCGGATCATTATAAATAATATAATTTATGGTACCCATATTGCGTTGTATGTCTTACCTTCGATGATCTGTCGTTGTCTCGTTATGATATCGTCGGTGATGCGTTGTTGTCGATGCATCCTATGCAACAGGTCCCCTCTGCGGCGTAGTTCGTATGACTCGACCAACCGTTCTCCTTGCAGTGCCATTTTGTCGGCTTCTAATTCGTGCACGCGGCATATCAATGACAGCAGTTCACGTTCCGTTTCCGAATCCAAACGCTTTGGAAGGTTCTGCGGAATATCATGTTATAAAACAAATATTAATGACTATATTATTTGGATTTTATTATTTTGTCAAGTTAATAATTGTAATTATTACGTTTTCCAAGGCTACAGCTTGTTGCCGAACCATGTCCAATTCGTTCACCGTTTTGGACCTGAGCGCCACATATCGTTCTTGTTCGTGTTCGATGTAACTTAGGTCCGACCACGCCTGATGCATGTTCAACTGATCGTTATCCGACGAATCCGTGTCTATTATCGATTAACAAATTAAAATGTTTTTTTAATAATTATAATTACACATAAAAAGCTTAATTTACATATAAATATACAATTGTATATTAAACTAAAGATTTTTTTAAAAAATTTACTCGAAATGGAAATGAGTTTAAAAAATGTTACATTTGTAAAATAGCCTGATGTCTAAATGTTTATATTTTTTAATTGGAATACTAAGTACTAAAGTAACAAAAATAAAAACGAGCAAAACCTCTACACGATTAATAATAATAAATGACCTATATTCTCACTTGTAGTGTGATTAGAACCTTTCGTGTTTGGTCTCCGCTGACTGCTGGCCCTTCGACAATATAGTTTATTATTTCTCGATTCCCATTGGCTGATGATTTGGTGCTGTCGTTCAGCTTCCACACCCAACGATAACATGTGTCCATCAATATCCATCAATTTGCGCCTGAAAACTCAATATTTATATAATTATGAAGCTTGAATTGTGGAAGGCCGTAAAGGAAATAACTTTTACTTTTTAATATTATTTTAGTATATCCCTTATAATTTTTCAGAGCGCTCACGGGTTAGGTTCAATTTAATCATTACAAGGGAAGCTACTTTTTTAAGTCTTATAGTCCCCTCCTTTTATTTTTTCAATTCAAGCAGTGTATATTTATAATGTTTACATATTAAAATAATTATTTTATGTTAATATAACCCTTGAGGTTCATTTGACTACTGGTTGTCATTACAAGTCAAGAATAGGAAAATTTGTTTAAATCGATAAGGTGTTACAATTTTGTCAGGTAGTATTATAAATGAACATCGACCACAAATAATAATTAATATACTATATAAAATATTATACATTATGATTTAATTTATATAATTTATTTTTTAACATACAAGTTCGTGATACAATATTGTTTTATCTTACATTTATACATTTATTATTTGTCTATGATGTCTAATGTATGTATTAAAATTTACTATAATAATATGTATTATGGATTGATAACAACCATATAAGAATTACTTTTAATAATTTTTGAATGCCTATGATATAAGACATTAATCATCCAACCTAATCTTATAGTTCCAAGAGAACTTGAAATCAAATAATATTATGAATTACTTACTTAGAAGTTGTTGAAAAAACAAAACAAACTATTATAAAACATTTACTGAGAAAAAACCTACACAATGAAATGAAAACACCATTGGAGATTAACTGAAATCAGAAAATATTTAGCAGAAAGTTACTTAACTTGATATTTAACAATACCTTAGTTTCATTTGCTCGCGAAATGTGCCCACTATCTGGTCTCTGATTTGGTTCACAGGCGTATCTGCATGCGGACCACTTGAAGATTTGGATCTACCTTCGTCAAGTTTCGTTCTCAGCCGACTGATCTCATTTCGTAGATCGGCTATAACCGATCTATATTGATTCACCTGAAATGACACGTTCAAGACGTTCCGTTCGACTTTATGTGAAATACCACTGGCTCTGCAAATAAATTCGAATATATTATTATGTTCGATCGAAAATAAAATTCATTGAACCCTTTAAAATGTTGTCCTTAAATTGTGTTTAATTTATTTACTAATACTATCAAAAATGTTCATACTCTTACTTTTATAATATCAAGGATACAAAATTATAAAAATAAATAGAAAGTAAATATTATAATTACAACCTATTATTGTCAATTTTTGATAAGTAAATAGGCTAATAAACGTTTCTCTAATTTCCATATTTTTAACGTGATAATTTCTACTATAATAAGTGACCAATATAACAAATATATTATAAATGGTCATATTATTCGATCATAATCGAATAATCATAATCATATATATATATATTACATGTAAAAGTCGAACTCAGACGAAACTAGAAATGCCCAAGACGCGTGGGCAAAATTGTATACTATATTATTGTATATTATTTTACATAATATTATTTCAATATCAAAAAAAAAAATATAAGTAATTGCATATTTTGAATTTGTAGCTTTTTTTAATTAAATAAAAATAAAAATAAATTTAAATTTTGTTTTATCAATCGTCTAAAATATTTAAAAGAATTATAATAATAAAAAAATTAATTAAAAATGTGAAAAATTATTATTTATTTATATACAATTATTAGACTCGTTGTAGCATTTGGAATTATACAATATATTGTTTTATTTGCATTGTCATTTATTTGTACTACATTCGGTTTTGCAAGAATAAAAAAGAAAATGTTATCATGACATGATATAACAAAATTTAAATTTATTATTATTAAATTAAGAAAAGCTAGCTACAAATACAAAAATGATTATGTTTCTGATCTTAAAATAACATTGTGTAACATAATAATATATTAATATATACAATACTACAATAGGTATGAGTTTTGCCCACACATTCCGGGTATTTCTAGTTATTCCCGGTCATTACTGAGTTTTGTCCGTAACAAATTAACATTTTTTAAATTTTTAGTAATGAGTTCAGCGCAATACTCACTATAATTTTTTTTATTGATCACATTGAAAAATCTATTTTTTTAAATTTGTTTCATTTAATGAAATATATAAAATGTTGCATATTTCACGAACATGGAATATGTTCAAGTATTACTTGTATTAGAAGGATAGATTATATTTTAGCGCTCACCTGGCAGCATAAATTAATGTATTTCTCGTCTCATCCTTATGTTTTGTCGCCGAACTGACGTGGGCTATCATGACGGTACGACAATTTCCACTTAGTGATTCACGCAGTAACCGCGTGAGTTTACTGTCACGATAGTTGACAAATCTTGGATTAGTGCCCCCGCTAAGAGCATTTATGCAGTTTCCCAGTGCCAAAAGAGACCGGTTGATGTGGGCTCCTTCCTTAAGCCGTTTACCTCGATTCTGAAAATTCATAGCAGATACCATGTAAGTTATTTATTTTACAGTTTTTTGCTAAAATGAGCAAATTTTCAAATTATGCTACCTCGTACATAGAAAATATTTTATTTTTGACAGTCATATTTATTTTTAATACAGATATATAGCAAAAAATTGACGAGTTCTTACCGAATATATGCAACTTTAACGATTATTCTAATTGATTCCGCATTGGGGAATATTCTTGGGAGTAATTATAAATTTATATAAATATATAGATTATAGACTTCAAATATTAAATTACCAAGTTAAAAAAAATGATTTCGGGAAGAGGGAAGTTGTAACCTCCAAATCCTATCCTTGTGCAACTGCTGTATTGATTTAATAGGGATGGTTAATCTTCATTCCCGCCCATTTTTCGTTTATTTTAGTCTAAATTAAAAAAAAATATGTACGATACAGTTAAGTAATGAAACTTAAATTTTATATACAAGTTGTTTTGCCCTATATTATGTGGCGTCAGCCAATGGTTAGATAAGGGTTAGTAAAGATTTACGTTAAATAGTTTTTTCCTTTGGTTATACATTATACATTTATACTAGTTCTGACTCCCGATCTTAATTTAAAATAATTTAATCTATTATAAAACATTTTCTTCGGGGTAAGCTCTTGATTATATTTACGTGTGATCATTAATTTCCGTTCCATTACCTAACATTTTATTATAATACTTTTTATTTTAAAAAAAAATCGTTCTTGTCGTATAAAAATAATAATGCGTGTCATGTCACAGTCTACTAATACAAGTAAATAGTAATTATTATTATTATTATTATTATATTTATGTTGATGTTGATCATATCTCGTACCTTAGTATGACTGGCTCGTTCTGAACCGGCCAAATCGATCATGAACAACCTGCCCTGGCGCATGGCCGTCGCTGTTCTGGATGCCTTGCACACCGTTACGCTGAGTAGCGCGTGACTTCTGGAAGATGTCTTGTTTGCGCCCGTTGGCTCTACCGTACGCTGTCGATTTCCCTGATTCAGCAGCCCCATGACTTCGTCAACAGATAATACTACGACTTCCGAAAGTCCAGTTACTTGGATATTCCTATTCCTGGACGTGTCTTCCCGAAGCTCCAGGAAACCTGACGACGGGTTTAAAAGATCCCGTATGTTCTCGTTATATATTTCTAAGTACGACATTTTTACCTGTACACATAATATTGTAAATAGATTATAAATAGAATCATTTAGAATTATCTTGCAGAGATAGGCACGACGTGGAGTTTAGTTAAGCTTAAAATATATTTATATTTCTTGTATTTTTATTTTTATTTACATTTATATTTTACTTATTGTATTTGTATAATTAATTTTTGAACATTGTTATATATTGTGAAATCGTTTTAATATATTTAAATTTAGTATTTGCCATTCGGGCTTTTCGATTTAATTATTTCGTGAATTATATGTAACATACATATGTCAATTTTGTCAGTTCAAAAAAAACTTCTACCCAATCATTATATGGAAAAATTATGGCATTAACTTTATGCTAAAAACTAAAACATAAAGTTATCAGATCACTCAAAATGTCAATTATTGAAATATTAAATGGATTTGTTCATTTCTTCTGAATGACATAAAACATTGATAAATAATTTCATTTTTTAGTTATTGCAGTCTGTGTCGATTTTAACAATCAGGAAATCTTAGTTTAGTTTTAACGTTTCAATATTTATATTTCAAGAAAAATAAGTTACCTAAGTTAGTTTTCGATCCCATTTTGTAATTTAATATTTATTTATTATTTAATCACATGATATTAAATTTTAAATGGGTAAAAAAGAAAATTAAATAACAATAGTCTATTCTAAAATCAATGATAATAATAAAATCTGCTTCGTAACATCTCTTATAAAGTAAACAATATTGTAAAAAAATTTTAAAAAAACATAAATGAAAATATTAAGAATAACATATAGGACTAAATTAATTTAGGGTACTATTTATTGTGCTTAGGTGTATTCGAATTTCAAAATAATTTATAATAATATTTGTATTGTTAGATTAAAACACCATCACTCACTGTGTACCGGTAAGCATTTTTGCTTACTATATCGAATAAATCGCTTATAGCTCGAACCATGATACCCGTTTCTCCGCCGTGTCCAACCATTGTATGGGTTTTGCCGCTACCTGTCGCCCCATAAGCGAAAACTGTGGCATTAAAACCAACAAGTATGTCTTTTACCAAGCTTTTCGCAGTTTTCTCGTACACTTCGTCCTAAATAAAAAGTCATATTTATTACTGACATTAAATTATTTTGATATAGAAGTAGGTACAACATATACAATGACAGGATGAAAAGACATTAGTGATTTTGGAGAGCACTAGAGACATGAATCCCAGAGAATTTTCTATAATTTTTTCTACGCTGCACTCCCTTTGACAGTAAAAAAGAAAAAATTCCCCTTAACTACAATTTATCCAAACTTTAAAAAATGTTATTACATGAGACCTTAAAGTCTAAATAGATAAGTAATTAAAAATATTTAATGCATATACAATTCATTCTGCCTTTTTACCTGAGTGGAATCTTCACCAAAAACCGCATCGAACCCATATCGTTTTTGTCCTGTGCGTTTTTGCCGAAGCACATCATCCTTTTCTTTCTCTGTTTCTTCAACGACGATAGTCTAATAAAACAATAATGTGATTAGGTTAGGTTAATTTTAATAGGTCATTGGTTTGATAATCAAGATATACAATAATTGTTTTCAATAATCTGTATATAAAATATAACAATTAATAAATAGAACTACGATTTCAATGCAATAACAATTATCAAATATCTATTCATTATAAATGTTCAAAAAATAATATAATAACACAATATATATTATTTTAGTGAATAATGATTATTTGTTATTTGTTATTAATTACAAATCTGTGGAGGTTTAGGATCAAAGTAAAGGTAAAGGTAAAAATTAAGGTAAAGGTAAAGGTAAAAGTCAAGAACACACATAAAGTTGGAAGGTAAGAGGAAGAAGAGGATAACATTTTTACAAATTATTTTGTACCTATTGATATGGGTACATTCAATGATTGGCGGGAGTTTAGATTCTGAGCGAAGTGAGGAATGTATTGATTTTACAAAGATTTGATCTATAGAGTTTTAAAGAAAAAATTACATAGGTTAATAGTGTAAAAATGATAGTTAAATGAAAGCAAAAAACATAAAATTTTAGCCTCGTTGGTTTATAAATTTGATTTCTACTTAGAAATTGTGGTAAACATCGCTAGTAAATGGTTTACCTATTTGTGTGTAATAAATTAAAACACTGATAATTTGTATGTACATTGATAGAAAACAATGCATTTGATTATTGGATATTTAAGTAATTAAATAATTCTAATATATATATTATGTACTGAATAATTTATATCGTAAATTATGAGTGACGATAATGATATGCCGCACCGGTAGAAATTTTTTACTACTGAACAATAACTACTCGTGTATAGTACTCGTATCAATACTCATACGTATTGCATTTGTTTAAGGTTAGGAGCCTTAACATCCTCAGAATTTTTACAAAGTAAATAATAAAATAATAAAAATTACAAGTAAATATGTATATTCATTTATAGTCAAAATTATTCCTAAAAACGATTTTCATTAAATTGTGATTAATGATTATGTCTTTAATGATACTAGATACAACGAAACACATGAGAGTACACATTTTGTATTCATGCGCATAATATACATAATATATATTATAATATCATAAAAATGTTGTAAATGTTTTGTCAAAACAGCCAATCAAAATTGACAAATTCATAAAAAATGTATACACAATGACACGCATAAACTTCTGTATACTTAGGCGCCGGAGGACATTGAACTTTAAAGCTGTTCGATAAGGTACCTTTCATATTATATATATTTTACTAATAAAATGGATATACTTTATTTATTACAAAACACCAACGATAGTTTAATAAAATAATGATGTTCATACATATTATAGATGATATATCTAACCTTGCTTCGTCGTTAGTACCTAGGTAGTTATGGGCTACAATCAAAACATGACTTATATAAAATATCGTATTATTAGCGGATATAAAATATTATATATATAGTCAGTGATTAAAATTTGTGTTGCATGTATATTTTACAATGAAATGAATGAAATCGCCTTTGTGGATTCAAAAAATATCGTAGAAATATACACAGGATTTTTATATTACATTTAATCAACAAATTATTATAAGTATTATTATGAAGCTATGAGTATAATTATTATAACAGTCTATAATATGGACTATGAAATTTCACGTACGAATTTCTGAAGGGCATTTGATCACAGCACATTGATCGTGCTGACAAAACTGTCGACACGACCTGATATAATAATACATATTTTATGAAATTAATATTATTTATACGATCTCGACACGAGCCATGAAATCATATATTACATGTACACCATCTAGGCCAACAAATATTGGCCACACACAATACGATTTTTCTGTAAACGTTTTATCCATCTTAATTTTTTCTTAATTTTTTTCGCAAGAGTCCAACAACCAAGGGCGTTTTGGTAATATTATATTCAGTCATTCAGAAAACATAGCCACGTGTATATAAGTAGCAACTAATATTACATATAATAATTATATTAATATTATTAGAAATTGTTCAAAATATTAAATCATAAAAAAAGTAAATTATAAATTAATAAAGTCCATTTAGCGGAGGTCAAAATATGTTTGATTTAATTAATAACCGTCACTGATATTAAATACTTACATTGTTTAATTATTCTAAAATGCATATCGCATGGCAATATGTGATATTGTTATATTCAGCCTATTTAAAGTTTTATGAACGTGTGATATTTTTTCTGCTACCTACCAAATCGGTAAATTGGCAATTGTTCAGAAAAGTGAAATGTTTAAATAGTAAATTTATTTGTTAAAGTGAAAGTTTAATAGATACCTATGGGATATCGATCGCTGTTATTTGTTAATACCAAATATATTACATAAAATATATACGATTTAATTAAGGATATTATTGATTATTGATTTTGTTAGTTTATTATAGTTGGCAAAGTAATCATTTTTTTTTTCTCTCGAAATATTATAATGTCAGCCAAACGCCTAAGTGTCCAGTATAACAATAATAATCCATTATTCCATTATGCGTTATTCGAGTATTCCACTCAAGTTGGTTTTTACCTTCCACGCACTCCGATGGTCACTTTCGAACGTAATAATAATAGTAATAATATTAATATAGAACAGTGTTATTGTGTTTTTATCGGACGACGATCGTTGAATAATAAATTATTTCTGTCGCGTAGATTTTTGAATGACGTTAAGGCGTTATGGTCCCGGTGATCCGCCCTAATAGTAATAAAAATAATATGTAATAATCATATGCTCAATCGATCTCATTTGAATGTATTGAGTTAAGTTGAAATATTTTGGCATCGTGTATATTTAATTTTTAACTAAATTCTATACCGAATAATATTTTATATTATATTATAAGTATAACACAGATTGATGATATTCTCGATACGCCTACGTTCCAAAAAAAAAACATACAAGTACCTAATACTTATGTACCCAAAATATGCGTTGTTTTAAACCAAATACGGTATAAACCATATACGTTTTTATATATGAATCGGCTATACTTTCATTTTTTATTATGTTTATAATTAATTAATAATATTATTTATTTGAACAACACACGATGTATTATCGCATAATGTATTCAAGCATTATATAGTGTAATATATTTATACAAAAACACATATCATTTAATAATAATCTACTATAAATGAATATTACTATTATATCAAGCTAGACAGTTGCAAACAATCGATTTTATAAATATTAAATATTTAACATCCATTATATGTTTATAAAAACAATGCATGTTAATAATGTTTAGTAATAATGGCTACCAGACTATACCTACCTAATAAGTAATAATTATTATTAAGCCATTTCAACAAATTTTGATGCACATAATAAATTATAGTAGATTGATTTTTAAATGAGTATATTTCATTTTCTATTTTCTATTATACAATTATCTGTTTATTAATTAAAAAGTCTATAGATTACTAATCTATATTATATTCCGTAGGTGTGTATGCATGATAATTTTATGGTTGGGGGTTTCAACAATTTTTAAACGTTTCGTTAACTAAGGTAATATATAAATTTAGGGCCATATTAGATAATGTATTTACCTACAATAAAATATATCGTAAATATTTCGTACACATTAAGTACCTACTCATATTATATCAATTCATGTGAAATGTTATGGTAATTTGTTAGTCGGTTTTATCCTTAACCCCTCGTGTTTTCCCCATTGTTTATAATGTTTTAATGTTTATAAAGACATTTAGAAGATTAAAAATTAAATAGATTTTATCGTTTTTTCGTATACCTATTTTTTTTAATATAATGTGAATAATATTTATCTATATTTATAGATAAATTTAAGTATTTACTTAAATACTCAAATGTTTAAGAATAACTACAAGTCTACAAAAGCAAAACAAAATTGTTTACAATGTACAACTGTTATCCTGAGTTTTATAACTATTAAGTACCTACAATATTTATATTTTATACGTTATTCATAAAATATCAAAGTATTTTAAAGTTCATGTCAATTGATAATTATGTAGTATATTATAATATAAATACTACATATTGTTTTATAAAATTAAAAAATTAAAAAAAAAAAAATACCAACGTAAGAATAATTCTTGAAGTATAATATACATGAAGTATTTATTTTGTATAGGAATTATAACTTGTCAGATTAATAATTTTATTTAAATTTATATGCATTACAGTGAATTAGTACTAATTAAATGCATTTTAACCAAAAAGAACATCATTGCGTAATTAGTACCTACAGATAGTATATTATAGTTCATAGAATTGTTAAAGTTAGGTTAAATCAGGTTTAGTCCACGAAACGTTGGTAGATGGAAATTTTGAAAAACGTATGTAGTATAAAATAGTAAGTATATAATTAATAATTATTTTCAAAGACATATTTAAAATAAATGTTCAGAACTTAAAAATGATTGTTTCAAATCATATGATTATAATTTTAATAGTATTTTTAATATCAGAATTGGTATAAATTATATTATTAAAATAAACACCAAAGTATGATTAAATATCTTAAATTATAATATAATGTAGTAAATTATTGTAAAACTATATTAAATAATATATTATATAATGTTATGTTACCAAAATTGTCTCGTTTTAATATACGAAAAATAGAGAGACACGTATGCAATTAGAAAAAATACAATCGAATTTCAATATAATTAATAACTATTTTGCGGTTAAATATTTTTAAATGTGCCTACTTATATAAGAAATATTACTGTGATTAACTTAAAAATAAAATGTTATTATGCTATAATATTGATATATTCACAATATATAATTCTGATCATCAGTCCGATATAAATACATGGTGTATACAATTATATTACGTATTACGAATTATAATCTAAGTATTATAAGTACATTAAAAATTAATAATGTAATGAAGTTGCATTGCGTTATTAAATATAATAAAAATAATATTTTGCTATAACATAAATATAACTTCAAATGTATTTAATGTTAGATATATAAACACCTAACTTAACCTAACCCAACTTATACCTAATACTTTCATTAGGTTTGTACGATTGATAAACATATAATATTTAATAGTTACAAACAAAATGATAATGAAATTTGACAATCAATTTGTAAAAGGTACGTTAAAAGTTACGTTAAAAGTTACGAAATTTTTATGATAATTTTTATTAAAATGTTAACCTTAAAAATATAAAGTAAATAATTTTACTGAAATAAATAATAATAATAAAAACAAATATGATGTAGGTATTTATAATTAATACAATCTAGATAAATATTTTAAAAATATGTTTTTACAAGGTGTCGGTAAATATTGTATATAAATAACGCATTAAAAAATAATAAAACACTTTAAGATTTATAATATCTAAAATTTCAATCGTACTTATTTGTATTATAATAATAATATTATCGCCTATTTAAATTTTGGCACATGTATTCGTTTTGTAATAATTGAATATGGATATTGTGTGTAGAATGGTAATTGGGTGTCACTAGGCCAAACAAATAGTATAAAACGGACCCTCTGATCAATGGTTAGTATCAATCAATCGTCTGATTTCAGTCGTACATCATTCATATTATCAGACTCTCACGTCAACGAACAAACAAAACCATCATGCAATTCCAAGTAAGTCTTTCTTATATTATCCTCTTTCTGTTTACTGCTTTTTCTCTAAGTCACTTGTTAATTTACTTATTTTTATCAACTAATCTAAGTTTTAGTTTTATTTTATCTACGTGTTGTATTGTTTAATTTTTCTCAAAAAATTTAATTTGTAGGGATATACTCTTTCAGAAATATTTATAAATGTAGGTATATTAATTGCCCATGTTTATATTTATATATAATGGATCCCTATTACATACACTGTTAAAATCATACTTTTACGAATAATTAATATTTTTGATGTTACTTGGATCTTGCAGTTCAATATTATTTTTTAATATACCTACTATTTTCGCTACCAATAATTTACTATCTTTTCACAAAATAATTAATTGTTTTCTTCTATTTGTTATAATTAAAAACAATAATATTATAAATAATATATCTCTGTTGTCATTTCAGGTTTCTTTCGCTCTGTTCGCAATGATGGTCGTGTGCTTCGCCGCCGCTGCCGAAGAAGCAAAATCGACACCGACTCAATCTGCTAACGACCGAAGCAAACGTGGATATGTTATCCCAGCAGTCACATCTCCTTACGTTGCAGCACCGTACGCCGCCACCCCTTATGTAGCAGCACCGTACGCGGCCGCCCCTTACGTAGCATCCCCATACTCCGCTACCCCTTACGTAGCAGCACCGTACGCCGCCGCTCCGTACGCAGTTGCTTCCCCATACGCAGCTCCATACGTTTCGTCGTACACCAGCTACCCATACGTAGCTAAGACTTTGGCTTCCCCATACACAGCGTACTATCCATAAACGACCGTTTGACTCTTTCAAAAAATATGACCACAACTCTCGAGTTACCACTACAATAATGTTAAATTAAAAAAATTGTTTTTAACACTATTAAAATTAAAAATATTTAAAATGTTTTATGTAATATTATGTTTTGTCGAAATAAAAATAAAAATATGATTTTCTCCTCATTTATATATTTTTATTTTAATTATTGTTTCCTCATCATTTCAAACTAAATAATGAAAATGTAAAATTATTGGTTTAATAATATTATATACAACTTTATGATTATCGTTCTTTTAAGTTAAGTTAAAAACCGGTGATGTAAATTTCACAGTTTTTTGTAATTTGTTGGTAGTTTTTAATAACTGAACAATTTTTCAAAAATGATGAGCTTAAAGTGCTAACTGTATATAATTATCTACTGGAAACTTATTCTATATTAGGTTAAGTTTTTAATGTATATCTATAAACATAACTAATTAAAGATACACACACCAACGTTAAAACTATATAAAATTAACCAAAATAGTTTTTGTATAACAAAAATTAAAAAAAAATTCATACACTTGAAAGTTTAATGATAGGTATTTAACAATTTTGAAAACTTTTTGTTTAAAAAGAATATTTTATTCGTACAACTTACCATTATTTTCTTAGTTAATATTTGATACAGATTTTAATTTTTAATAGAAAAATCACATTTAATATAAATTTAATTACATTGTACATTTTGGATTCTGAACGAAGTAAAGAATGAATTAATTTTACAATGATGTATGCTTTTTAAAGTCTATAGACATTTTTTTGAGTAGGTAAATGATCTAATTACCACAAGTTGAGTAAGTATTTATTTGGTAGAGAATTACATGTAGTTTGTAAAGCTCATTTTTCGAATTTCTTTATATTTTAAATATTTTATATTTACTAATGACATTTTGAATGTATAGAGACTTGAAAATTATTTTTAGATTTGAAATTGGTATTTTACATACATATGAGAAAATATTTTGGAACTGTTGCATTGCTTTTATGCTTAAATATAAAACTATAAAAAATTTACAAAGACTTCTTTTTTTTCTCAACAATGTTTAATATAATTTGGAATTTTGGGTTTTACAGTTTAAAAATGTAATAGAAGCATAAAAATGACCTAACTCAATTTTAAAATTTGTATAAATCAAAAGTCCCAATTTTTTTTAAAAAGCATTTAAAATTGGAACCTACTATACAAATATTTATTACCTAATATACAATTTACTTTTAAAATTCCAAAATGATCCATGTTAAGACCATAGGACTATGGAGTAACTATAGTAAAACCACATGAAATTAATGAATAAAAATGATAGATATGTATTATAAAATTCAATATTAAATTGTCATAATATAATATAATATAACGAATTATAGTAGAAACTTTGTTCATAACGACAGTGAATGAGAATAATCAAGACTGGGTAAGTTAATGAAATTTTTTAACTGAATTAAATTAAGTTAATCGACATAAAATGGAAAAAGTTTACAGTTAATAGTTGATGAATTATTTTATGAATTCAGTTAAGTTAATAGTTAAGTCTAAAACAAAAATAACTTATTAACTTAAGTTAAGTTATTATTTTTGTAATTTTTAATCAAAATTATATTTATTTAATTAAGCTTAGTTAGTGTGTGTTTTAAATTATAAATAAATGATACTATAGGATTGAATGCATTATGTTGTCAAGTAGTAAAAATAAAGAACTAAAATTTTCCGGTAACACCGGCCACACTACTTTGAGTTTTAAACATTGAATACAAATAATAATCGATATAGATTTGTTTCTTATTAGTTAAATTTTATTATGTTTTCAGATATAGAAGCATTATTACAGTATTACAATAATATGTTGTTTTTCAGTGAAAGAAAAATTTTATGATCATATCAAATTATTAAATTTTGTTTACGACCATTTTCACAATATCACATGAATTGAATAATACTTTTTGGTCTAAAACTTGGGAATATTGTAGAATATTCAGTAATATGGTAATAAGTTGAATGGTATATTTGCACACTGTAAATTTTACGTCACTGCGGGCTTCGTTGCATGACCGTATGCTGGATTATGAATCCAAATAGAATGATGAAAAACATTTAGTGGGAGGGGTATGTTATGACCACTTAACCCCCCCCATCGTGTGCGTCACTGCAATGAGTATTTTCATAGACCAGACCGGATGGACTGATTAAATAAACAATGAAAACAGACCGAGACTGGACTAACATTTAAAAAAGCGGAAAAAGCCGATTGTGGAAGTTCCTCCTTCGTCCTTTCGGTCCTTGGAGAAATTAGTGGTTTATTATAATTATTAAGATTTGAATGCAATGATATTGCTTTAGAAAATACGATTCTGAGCGTATCTCAATATATTGCAATATATTATACTGATAATCTATTTTAAAATTTACCACGAATGTAAATTAAATATGTATATATGCATAATAAATTTCAAATCCCTATGATTAATATTCAAGAAGTTATCATTCCTTTTTAAAGGAAAAACTTTTGGGAAATTCAAAAAATGAGCTAAATAAAGTACCAAGAGGACACGATTTGCTACTCAAAGCATACCTCACTGTGATAATCAGACCATTATTTCTACCCATAAAAATGTTTTCATACATCAGAAAAAAAATATAATAAAAAACCTATAAAAAATTGCCAATTTTCTGCTTCTCAACGAAAAACTTTTGGGAAATTCAAAAAATGAGCTGAATAAAGTACCAACTAGATGAAATTTGGTACGGAAAAGATTCCCTTTTTGTGGTAATCTGACCATTATTTCTACCCGAAAAAAGGTTTTCACAAATCAGAAAAAATAAATAAATAAAAAGCCTATAAAAAAAATTTGCCTGTTACGATTTTCCATATATTTTATAAAAAGATTAAGTAATATAGTATTGGACTTCTATAAAATTTTCAAACAGATAATCCCAAAATTGTAGGTAATATTTTTTTTTTTTTTGAGAAAACGTTCAAAGCTCTATATTTTTCCAAATAATTCACTATCCCGTTTCAAAATTTTACAACGCTTGTAAATAACCTATGTTAGTACTCAAAAAAATTTTCAAGTCCTAATTATTAAAACTTAATAAAAAATCACGGAAAAAAATATAATAAAAAGCGTATAAAAAATTGCCAATTTTCCGCTTCCTAAGGAAAAACTTTTGGAAATTCGAAAAATGAGCTTTATAAAGTACCAAGTAGACAACATTTGCACGCAAAACATATGATAATCGGACCATTATTTCTACCAAAAAAATGTTTTCATACATAAAAAAAAAAGAAAAAAAAACATCTTTGTAAAAACAATACATTCCTTGCTCCGCTCAGAACCTAAAATTTTTTGAAATAAGACCGGACCAGACCGATAATTTAAATAGTCATAAAATAAAACTGAAACTAGACTGTATTAATATATTAACATTCAAGACTGGATAGGACCAGACTGAAAAGACCGACCATATTAAACGAAAACGTCTGAACCTGACAGATTATTAACGCTATAATAGTATCGAATACAATATAATATTATAACAGAAATTTTATTATGGTTTAAATTTTAAACCCTGATTTAATTATACATAAAATATTAAGATAAAATAATTATTTATTACCTTAATATTATTATAAAAATAAGACACTTAAATGTATTTAATGAAATGAACAAAACACAGGTAAGAAAACCTGCGGTCAATGCATCGTCACCACTGCGCGTTTTCATCGTTGCCGATAACGCGGTTAGGTTATTCGATACGCATGTAGATTCGGTATATAATTATAATTAATATTATTTTTAGACGATATAATATATTTGTTTTTAAACTATAAATATTGTATTTAATATAGACGAAACATTTCTTGAATATTTAGTTACTTAAAAGCGAAGCAAAACTGATGTTTTGTATAGTTGAATGTTAATTCAGAAAACGGATTTGATTATTTCTATTATTTTTTTTAAAAAAACTGGTTTAATACATTGCATATTTATAAAACATTTTATGAGATATAAAAAAATTATAATATTGACAAAGTTTATTGTTTTGACATCGAAAAACTATTTTTGAAATTAAATATTGAAAATATTTAATAAATTTTTTTTTTATGTAAGTACCTTCTTATTTTATTTACTATAAAATCAATAAATACTCATAGAGTATTATGGTAGGTAATCACTTTAAATTAATTTTTATACTTATTAGTTATTGCCTATCGGTAAATATTTCAGGCTGAGTACCCACCCAATTGAAACCAAATACTATAGTTGCATATCTCTAAAGCTAAACTATTAAATAATAAATTCAGTGCAATCTAAAATATTTTTGGTAAACATCAACTATTTGCAAATTTGTAATAAAATTAAAACATATTTTATTATTTAGACGTATTAATTAACGTACACGGAGATGTAAATACATTTTAAAGCATTTAATAATCCAGTCACTACGAATAATTTATATAAAAAGTAGGTAACATATTATTCATAAATTAAATGATTCTTTTAATATTATTATTGACCAAACTTGAAGCCGGTGTATTTATTTAGAAGACTGTTAAAATTGATTTTATTACTTAAATAAATTATTATTTGATATTTATAATATAAAAATTTATTTTCTAATAAAAACCAAAACCCCTAAAAGTTCATTTCTCATGAATACATTATGTTTAAAATAATTGATATTAGGTAATTATAAAATAGTAAGTATAGGTACACAGGTAATAACTATAATAATAATTCATAATGCAATATTTATAAAACTAAGTTTAAAATAGATTTTTCATTTTGAGCACAATACAATGTGGTGCTCTGTTTATCGACAATATTATCTAACTTAATACTATAGAAGGTTTACTTCTTAGGGTGCCGATTATTTACAATATTAGGTTGGATTTACTAAAATTCTACATAGCATTTTGATGGTTTGGTTGTATGATTATTTTTAGGCATAAATGTCTTGATATTATCAAACTGTTAGTTATATAATCTCTCTATAACCTTGACCAGTAAAGCAGTAACACTGAAATAATTAGAAAATGGAACGAAAAAAACTAATATGTTTATTTTGTACCAATAAAATTAAATAGACATTTTTAAATCTTTATAAAATACAATAATATTCTTTAATATACAATTTAAAAAAAGCCATTTGAATAGAATATATGATATTAAACTTATTTTTTTCTTTTAAATATAAAAACTTTAACAAAAATCCAATATGTTTTAATTTATGAAATTTTGGTGGTGGCATTATTTCTGCACCAGCTGTTACCATTTGTAATTCAGATAACCATTTTATACCAAATATCCAGTTTAGATTTAATTTAAAAACACGTGTATGGTGTATGATTATATTAGGCGCTATTAGTAAGCAGAAATTATAACATATCACAATAATATTACGTATTCTTGTCAAAAAATGTCATTGCGGTGTTATCGGGTCATCAGTAATTTATTGTTTTGGCATCGTCAACGGTGTCGTAATGATTGATGGTGTATGAAGAATAATAATCGAGTATCAAACTGACCGTATATAAGGGGCTTGCTGACCGAAGTAACTATCAGTCAACTATCTGTCTTTAGCCGCATCATTCATTAAACAAAACACTCAAGACACAAGCATCACCATGAAATTCCAAGTAAGTACCATATAAAAATATATTGTACATAACTGGGTAACTGTATTTTTAAAAAATATTTCTTATTTCTGTAGTCAAATTTATCCAATATTATTATTTATATTATAATATATATATGGAAACAATGATTATGCCATTATGGATGATTGAAAATCAAAAATAACATTTGTGGGGATACGAATTTTTAAAATTTGAAAACATGTACATTAAAAAAAAGTCTGAATTTATTTTATTTATAATTATTTCACATACTTAAATCTATTTACAAAAAATTGTTAGTGGGGTAATCACCCCGTTGTCATCCCACAAAGACACTATTATATCGTGCGTGTTTGCATTGGTCTCATATGACATTTAATATCTGAAAATATTATATTATTATGATTCAATTGGTGGTCATTACGATTATCATAACATAATAATAATATTATTAGATATGTATTTTAGTAGGTATACAAACTAAAAACGCATGACCTTAGATATTGATTTTTATTTTTAAATCATTGTAACAGTGTCAATTGTTAAGCTGTGTCCTTGTCACTTGTTTTCCGTTGGGTTACTGATAAAAAGTACCGTAACGTTCTCTAATACCAACACGTCATAGTCGGAGATAATTTTTAAAAGAGATAAACATCTATTAAATAATAAATGTAAATGAGGAATATTTAAAAAAAAATCTTATTATAAGAAATATTTTTTATAGGTATCTTTCGCTCTGTTCGCTATGATCGTGTGCTTCGCTGCCGCGGCCGAAGAAGCTAAATCCTTAACATCCAAGTCCGCCACTGATCGAAGCAAACGTGGCTTGTACGCTCCATTGATCACTTCGCCATACGCCCCAGCGTATGCACCATACGTATCACCATACGCATCGCCATACGTAGCACCATACGCTGCACCGTACGCTGCACCGTACGCAGCACCGTACGCAGCACCGTACGTAGCACCATACAGTCCGTACACCTCTTCATACGTGTCGTCCTACACAACCTACCCATACGGATACGCTGCTTCACCGTATGGTTTCTTCTAATTAACGACTATGAAATCATTATTATAAGGCAACTATATTATACCTGCCTATTATTATTATGGCTCAATAAAAAAAAATCCATATTAAAACAATATTATAAGTTTGTAATTTGTAAATAAAACAATTGAAACTTAATGATTTAATGAACATATTATATTATAATTTAAGCAATAGTTTACGTATTATATTGTAGTTATGTAAAGAAATACAGAATCTATTTTAAATGAAATTTAATGTTTTGATTTTTAAATACCCACATGTCAAAATCATTTCCTATAAAAAAAAAAAATGACTAAGATTAATTAGAAACTTTTCATCAGGATTTTCATATTGAAATATATTTTAAAAAACATAAAATATTCTTAAATATATAATGAATATAAAAAATAATTTGTTGTAGTTGTCTATGAGTAAATATTAACGTACTTATATATCATTTATATGCATCATAATTAATATGATTACTTATTTAAATTTTAAAAAATAATTGAATATGGTTATTTATTTAATTAAAGAAATTTAGTATAAAATAATATAATTGGTAATTAAATTGGAAGATATTTACATAACTAAATCAGTTACAATCATGGTTACAGTGTTACGAACCCCAAAATACCAAAACATATTTACTGCAATCTCAATGATATTGTACATTTTCCACGGATAGAATAATCACACGCATGATCTCATATAAATAATTATATTATCTATAATTAACATCATGTAAAATACTATGAAGAGGGTAATCAGAAACATATTGTACTTAAACTTCCACGAATTATGGAAGTATAATATAAAAATAAGCTTCCTTTATCTTACCAAAACTGTTAAAACACAATATGATGAGCCGAAAATATGCAAAGTGAATAACAGAAAGACAAACAGCCTATAAATGGGATTACCAAAACAGGACAAATCATACAACTGGTAACTACGTACTGACAACATCACAGACGTACTAACGACACCTCACTCCTCAAACGACTAAAAGATCCACGTTAATATAATGTTATTGTCATTCTTATATATAATTGTGAAATACTTTTATTCTAACAGTTATATGAATTTTAATAAAACTACTATTATTTAAATTATTTAAGTCTAAAACATTCATTCTGACACAGATCGCGTTGATATGGTTGGCATGCAATAAGTGATACTACAATGTATGATAATACTACATTAATACCACTGTATAATGTCAACCAATATTGAAATTAACGCAGTAATTCGATTTTTACGGTTAAAAAAAAAAAATTATATACCTGAATAAATGCAAAAAGAAGTGAGTGAAATTTAGGGAGAAATAATTATTTCGAGGCAAGCAGCCAAGAAGTTGTGTGAAATGTGGAATTTATGTTCAAAAACAATTGAACGGATATCACTGATAAAAAATTACCAAAAAAAGGAAGTCATTGTATCTGCTGGGAAAGTCATACTGACTCTATTCTATGATAACTCTTGTAAAGATATGAAAAGTGTAGGAATTTATTTGGCTATTATGAAGGAAAATAATTAACTATGTGTAGTTTTTAACATATTTTTTTTCCCAAAAGTTGTAGGTAGTTCATTCTTATTTATGACCAAATACAACTTTTTATTTGGCGGACTCTCGTATATTATCTAACATATCACTTAACTATTATTTATTATATTTTATTTTTGTGTATTTTTATTTAAAAATTAAGATTGTACGATTTTATAAATTTCAATTTTTTTTCAGCTAGTTTCAATTTTTTTTAAATAAAATTAATATGTATCATTTGCTCTACTTTTTTTTTATTAATAAGGTAATAAAAATATAATAGTTGTTATACATACATGTTTTTATAATAGGGTTTTATAATTAGGTCACAAGATTAAATCAAATTTTTAACCTTTGTAAGATATTATTATTGTATTTTATAGATAGTCAATCTATAAAAAATTACTTAGGAGATAATCTGATAAATTTTAACATTATTATCTATAATTATTTTATTCTCAAAATATATATTTATATTCAAAATTTAAAGAAATATAGATGAGTAGATATAATCTAAATTGTTATTGTATCGTATATAGTATATTCATATCTTATATTTATATATAATTAATATAATTTCGCTCAACAATCAATACTGCTCATATAAGATATAACTGTAATAAAAACAATTTTTATAAAAATATTCGTGTTTACAGTTTATATAATTAAAAACCTTAATTTTATAAAATATAAAATAAAACAAATATTAAACGTTACAACTTAAGCTTTTTTGGTGTGTAACTTGAAGTACAAAAAATATTATTTATACACTGGCAGCACACAGTAGGTATATAGCAGTTTATATTGTAATTTTGGTGTAGACAAAATAGGGTGGTATGTTATAAGACGGCGAAAACTAAATTACCCCCCAAAAGTAGGTCAATATAACCATTATAAATCGAGATAATAAAACTAAAATAGTACTTATTCTATATATAGAGTATGAATTGCTAAATATCTAATATAAATGGATCCAGGTCAGTTCCTGATTTCTATGGTCGCATGACTAGTGAAATTTAAACACTTCTTTATACCTTACTCGCCAGTAAGTATTTTAAAAAGACCTATGGTAAGTTTTTCATTTTTTGACTGACTTTGGTCCTCACGAATAAAACTAATAATGTAATTATTTAGAGAACTTCTTCATTTAATATTAAAATTAATTTTCTATATGACATTGATAATATATTATATTTAATAAATATTAATGTTTATGATTAATACAATTCTTAATTAACACTTCTATACTGTCATAAGTTATATGTTATAAGTTATAACAATATAGAATAAAAAATTTAAAAATCTTTATTGTATTTACATAAATATTCTAAAAGTGGTGCTAAAAACTGTTTTATTATTATCGCAGACCGTTAAATTTAACTATAATCACACATAAAATATTATACCTAGCAATTAAGATAGATTTAAAATGTACTAGGTGATTAAAAACAGTTTCGGTATGTTTAATATTTAATTTAACCTAAAATGTATAATATATTGTGTAATATAATATATTTCAAAATAAAATGAATTTTTTCAATACTAGTAATGATAGTTTATACATAAAATTTTGTTATTTAAAACCATAATAGGTTAGTATAATACCTATACGAAGTATTAATAATTAAATCAACTAATTTTAATCAATAATTACTAATTATTATTTGGTTTTGGTACTTAGGGCTTTATTTTGTTAATTAACAAATATAAAATTCATTACAATGCAATAATTTATTAATGTATTATTATATACATTATTATATATTAGTATATGCTAAAAGAACTATATCTTTTTTATTATAACCTAGTTATATCATGAAGTTGAGTATTAAAAAAACATTAAATTAATCTAATATTTACTTTTATAAATTATTAAGCGCTTAAATTTTGTTTTATGAATAATGAAATATTAAAGATAAATTACTTATTATGAGACGTATATCTTAATGTAAAAAGAAACATGATTAGTGATTGAAATTCGATTTTATATCTTTAGTTATTTCATTCCATTATCTGTTTAATTCATAAATTATATTGGTTGTATTAATGTGTAAAGTGTAAATATTGTTATTAAAAAGAAAGTTATTTGTTTAAATTTTGAAATAAAATATAAGCAAATTCTAAATATATAATAAACAAAATGTCAGATCTGACCTCCAATGTCGGACGTTGGACCTTGAAAGGGTTTATTGGAATTTCGATAACCCTACTATATTAAAAATAAGTTATAGATGGGTACCTCAATTATGTCTTTCTTTAAATTAAAAATATGACTTTCAATACAGTTAAACAACATTTATGATTTATTTGCCATAATAAACGTAAATTAGAATAAATTAGATCTATTAAGTATTGGATGTTTGATTGTATTAAATATAAACTGGAATAATACATTTATTGATTAATTTATTATTTATAAAATGGTAGGTACATTAATTCTATAATAGGTTGTTATTATAGTATGAATAATGGTATTATATATTTTTGCATAAGTACTTAACCTTAACTAATCTAACCTAGATATAATGTTTTTATTTATCGCCTAATTTTGTGTTTTTGCTGATTATTGATTTTATAAATAATTATTATGTGCTTTATATGTATTTTAATTGGTAACAAGCTCATACTTGATTTAAATACACAATATCAACGATAATTGTATATAAATACAATTATTATGTTTTATCAACAATTAATGATAACCAATAAAAGCTCATAGTATTTTATTATCTAAAATTAGGTAAATAACGTTTGCATTGATATTAAATTTACATAGGTGGGTATATGAAATTTTGAACAAAAGTAATTTATTTGAGTGCCTTATTAAATAACAAATATTATAACAATAAAAATGAAGTAGCTGAATATAAATACCTAAATATGTTTTTATTATTGGATGATAAAATATTGTTTATTCTTACCTTCTTACTTTCATTAATATTATTTTAAAAGTTATAATATTTAATAATTGTAAGTATAAAATATATGTCTATATTTTATTTTATTAATATCGGTATTTTACAGTATATTCTCAAGGAAATATTATTATATTTGAATAAAATTGCTAAATTATATTCACAGTGATTAAAAAAAAAAAATAATTAAAAATGGAAACAACATTTAACTTAGTATACATACCTACTTATTATTATTAAACACGAAATTTCGATCACACTATATATTTACAATTTTTTTCAAATGTTTATATTATTAGGAGATAATATGCAAAATTATTATTATATTAAAACGTGTAGGTACACACACAATAATGTTTCTATAATTTTTTACATTTATGAGATTTAAAATAATTTTTTTGTCGATATTTATTAAAATACAATTTATATTATTATTTGTATAATTTTGTGCACAATTTTCAAATCAATTTACAAATAATAAATCAGTTATTTAAATGTATTTTATTATATATTACTTAAATTAAAACAAACATTTAAAAACGATAAAATATATTTTTTTAAACCGAAAAAAATAGTTTTCTTTACAATTGGTTTAAAAAAGTATGTAATTTTATTTATTTATAATTATTGATTGGTGTTGTAAAATTGAATGACGTTTTAATTAGGTTATTATTGAAACGTATAAGTACGGTTAAGTACAATTGATTTAATGTAACAAGCATAAATAATTTTCAATTTTACGAAGATACGTAACGTTATTTTAATTTTCTTTTATATTAATTTATACAATAAAACAGCTTACCTTGGAATCTACTACATACAAGCTTCTATCTGTCTCATTTGAGGATAATGGTCTAATTCTCACCGCCACCTGAAATAGTATGTTAATTTCAATATTTTATTAATATATTTGTTTTTTTGAACATATGGGTTAAATGATAAAATGAAAAGAAAATTCATGTTAAAATTGACTAACTACCAGTATGTAAAATGTAAAGTAAATTTTAATGAATATATCATTACATGAACGTTATTATGATAATAATGCATAATAAGAATACAATTAAAAAATAGAAATAAAATTTCTTCAGTTTAAAAGCTAATGAATAAAATTATTTTACAAATTGTCAAATATAAAATATTAATTTTAAGGTTATTTGACTATTCTGCATTTCATTATCTTACTAATACAATATTGACTACCTGTTTCAATATAGCTATTTTCCATAATATTATAATTCACCACCATTGTGGCAATACTATACTATAATATTATGTAACTCAATATCTTGAAATTACTGAAAAGTGACAAATAACTTCAAGAATTAGTTTAAGATTTAAAAGTTTAAATTTATTTTAGCTATTCATTCAAATATCACGATTAAACTTATAACTATGAAGTATTTTCAACTTGAACTAATATTTGATAAAAATAACTAGGATACGTGATATTGAGAATGATATAACTAAGTTGTATTATGTAATATGTTATATATATTTTTTTTTGATATCACGGTAAATAATACGGGATAAAAACATTTATAGGTTTATAAAAGCGGAAAGATCGATTTCGAACATTCCTCCTTCGTCCTTTCAGTCATCGGAAATTAATGGTTTATTATAATTAAAATTTGAATGCAATGATATTGCATTAAAAAATATTATTTTGAGCGAAACTCGATATAATAAAATATACTATACTAATAAGCCGTTTCAAAAGTTTACCACGTGTGTAAACTACCTACGAGAATGCTTAAAGAAATTTCAAATACTTACGTTCAAAATCATAGAAAAATATAAATTTCGTAAAAATTTTGATTTCCGTGAATTTTGACATTTTACAGTCATTTTTTAGTAATTTTTCTTTTCTCAATGAACAAGTTTTAAGAAATTCAAAAAATGAGCTAATTAAAGTATCTAAATGCATTTTTCTACCAAAAGTATATCCTAGTTATGTTAATCGGATAGTTATTTCTACCCAAAAAGTTTATTCAGACTTTTAAAAACACAAAAGTCAAACATCAATATAAAATGTTAAAGTTTGAAGACTTATATAAAAAAATTGACTTTTAATTTTCAAAATATTTTGTAAATAGATTGAGTATTATATAAATAGGTTTCTATTACATTTTATTATAGTATGTTCGTTCTCTTATAGCTCTTACGAAATTTTATCTATAATAACACAAACAAATGTTTTTTTAATTATTAGTGAATGCATAAATTGGAATTAAATATTATAGACTAGTTAAAAAATTGGTTACAGTAATTCTCAATTTACTTTTATTAACTATCAATAACACATCTCAAAAAAGTACAACGAGATTTTAATACTAAACAGACAAATGCATCCCAGTATTGTGTAGTTATTTTTAAGTTCATATATTTTTTTCAATATATTTTTTAATAATAAATCACCATAGGCATTTAAAAAATATAAACATTTTTATATTTTTTTAGAATAGGTAGTTTAAATTATTTACCTACTGAAATATTTATATAAAATTTTTTAAAACTATAATTGTTTCTTTACTTGTGGTTCACACTCGTGATTATGTTTATAAATTTAATATAATTATTATAAAATAAAATTTACAAAAATATTTTCATTAGATTATTGCAATCGTGTATACTTGTATTATTCTTTTGAAAATAATTTTTAAATCAAATAATATTTTATGTGCAATCTTGTACTAAAGGTGGCGGATATATTGTTTAATATTAATACCAACTGTGCAGTACGATAAGATCTGAAATTTTTAATGAAATGACAGAACAAGAGAAATGAGTAACTTTTAGGTGCAAATTAAATAAAAATTAGCGACAAGTTTTTTCTTGTTTTAAATTTTTATGTTGTGCTGTGGTACCGACAGACAAGTAAAATTTCTGATCTGATCGATCGGGATGTCGGGCAAACTAACCATGAGTTTTTCTTCGACGGCCGTCGACTCTTCGCCACGCGGATATTCCGGTGTGGAAGACATGACGTTGTACGCAGCGACGACGTTGGGATTTTGTAGCAGAGACGGAGACATAATATCGCGTTACCACATGTAAAACATTATTATTATTGTCGTTGCAATGAGATATTATAATAAATTTTTAAATTTTATAACACATGGAATATACGAACTATTTGCGAACTCGAACGGTCGTCGGAAATGTCTATAATCGTTCTTTCAGTGTTGCGCGTCATCGACTCCGGCGTAAGTACGTCAGGACGGCGTCGGTGTCCAAACTGGCCGGCGAAAAATACGATCGCGACGGTTTTTGCACGCACTGACCGATAGGTAGCCACTAGCAACAACTACGCAATACACATTATCGTGTACTTAGATATATTAAAATAAAAACGCACATTTTTATTATCGTATACAATATACAGGGCGATTCGCCACGCATATTTAAATATTCCAATTTAATAAACACCTTTATATTACTTATTTTTTAATTTAATTTAATTATTTTTTTTTTTATTGCAAAAATAAAAATAGTAATAAGTATAATAAGTACAACTATTGTTTGTATTATTTATTTATTATTAAAAAAAGACATTTTTTTTCTTTTTCAAAAAGTCCAGTTGATTTTTTTCGACGTTTCAATATCAATACTATAATGACTATATTATGATTACAACTTTGGTTAGTCGATAACAGCAATAACTTAAGTTAGTATTCATTAAATTATACTTAAATTTATCAATTTAGTTTTAAAAAGGTTAAAAAGTGAAATTATCTAAATATTTTGATAAATCTCTCTGTATTAAATTTGTTTATATATAATATATTAGTTATTATATTGTTACTAGATTATTTTATTAAATTACTTTATTCACTAAAAATTTTTCAACTTGCAAGCAGAGTCCGCGTCGACGTTTGAGTTGGTATTTCTAATCAAACCGCAAGCCTATATTTTATTCATATAATATTTGCTAAGAAAATATTATTATTATTACATGCCCGTTCCTATCACGAATAACGAACGGTTTAAAAAGTGTATTATATTATTAAATTTATATTATTGATTTTCCGTTTAAATCCACTGTGGACTTGATATTAAAAATACTTTGTTGATATTTTCATTTTCCTGGTTAATTGTCAATGGTTTCAGCGGTTTTCAATTTATAATCTTATTGATTAATTTGGCTTTATAAAAATATGACTTAATAAGACGATGAAAATAACAAAGCCGAGAAATAAATCAAATTTGAAAACACATTTAAATTTTTTTTTAATTTATATTATCGATTAAAATTTATAAAAAATATTTTGTGTGAGAATTACATACGTTTTCAATGTTTAACCCATTATTTTTGTAACATAAAAACCTGTAAAACATACACAAATAGTAAAATGTACAATAATAATACATTAGTATTAGTTTTATATAGTATATAGTATTAGAAATATATTAATAGTGATATTACTTGCTATTTGGATAATCCGGATTTATAAAATATAAGTATTTAATTTTTTCTATGATGCGTTAAATTGATTAGAAAATGAAATAATTCTTAATTCTTATGTAATTTTTAATATGAAAGTAATTATTATTGTTATTAAAAATTTTAAAATTATTCTTAATCTTTAAAATTTGCTTAGACGTGAACATATCTATCTAGAATAAATATGAGTATTATTTGAACTACACAGTACTCACTACAACAAACAATTATTAATGTATTTTTAATACATTTTTTTATAATCTTGGGGTGTATAAAAAATTGAATAGTTAAAATTTAATAGAAAATTGTAAATAATAGAAATAATAATAGGATTATTTCGGATATCTGGATTATACGATACCTATCGTATATATTATTATATGGTAGGTAAGTATTTTTTACGATACTATTTGTACCTTATAATCTATTAGGTAGGTTCTAGGTATGTATTATAATAATATATTTTATATTTCTAATGTATGTAAAAATAAGATGTAAATAAACAATAATTTTAATGTTCATAAAAATAGTTACCTATAAAGCTATAACAATAACTATACTTCATAGTTAGTTATTTAATTCATGTATATAATTTGTAATTTAATTAGCTATCTTGACAATTATTGTACCCTACTCAACGATTTCTTGTTTTTGTCTATCTTTCGGCCATAATATATTCTTATATATCATATATTATATTCAAACTTCGTCGTAACCAAAAACGAATTAGGTGGATATAGTTAGGTTAGGTTAATAGGTCATAAATTTATAATATAATACATTATTATTTCAATTCTTAATAGACTAGATTTCCATAGATATTAAGTTAGCTACCATACCATTATCAAAATTTAAGAGGATAGAATTAGTAAGATGATATTTTATATATTTTTTAATTAAAATATTGAGGCCTGCGGGTATAGTATAAAATATAAAATTAAAAAAAAAAAAAAAAAGATTAATATAAAATATGTAATAGGTATCAACTGTAATATAATTAAATAATAATAATATATAAAATTAATAAAATTATTTTTTAGTTCTAATTAAAATCTAAATATCATGTTTTCAATTACGTTTAGCATTAACTTTTAAAAAGCGGAAAGGTCGATTTTAGACATTCCTCCTTAGTCCTTTCGGTCCTTGGAGAAATTAGTGGTTTATTATAATTGATATTGCATTCGATAATATAATTCTGAGCGATATTCAATATACAATATATTATACTGATAATCCGTTAATTTTACCACGTATGTAAACTACCTATGAAAAAACTCAATTTTCAAGTTCCTACATTCAAACCTCAATTAGCTATCACGAAATAAATAGGAAAAACCATTATTTATACTCCAAAAAATATCTTCAGGCATAAAAATAAAATAAAAATATCATTTTGTAAAACGAATAATAGATTCTTCGCTTAGAATTTAACATGAATAATGATGAAATAATAAAGACCTTATGGTTAAAGGGGAAAAGTTAAATAAAACTGGATTGTATATGTTTGTGTTGATATATAATAATTATAATTGTTAAATTAAATATAAATTTATGAATTAGACTAAGAATACAAAAATAAATACCTTATACAATACTCTTTAATTAACAAGAAACAAATAATATAAAAATGTATATTGATCAATAAATAATAATTATAATACATTCTAGCTGAACACGTCAATAAACTTTTCTGACTAATCAAGGTTATCATTTTAATATTTAAAATAAATGTATTGAATACTTTAATTATTTATTTGATATAATTTTAATTGAGTTTTAATAGTTTATATTAAATTTCGATAATAAATATGGAAGACTGAAAGAATGTATTTTATAATAGTTATGGTTTTATTATTTTTATATAACTATAATAGAAAAATTGGTTAAATTGCTTTGTGTTTACCACAATATAATTTTATATTAATACTTTTTTATATTCTGATTATATTCGCCCCCTATTCAATAACTTTAAATTTAATTGATATATACCAACTTGATAATTTATTACATAATTATTACATTTAAAATATAGGTAAACAATATACATAATACATATGTAAAGAAATATGTCAATTTTTTTCTTCATTGACATTTGACATGATTTAAAGTGTAATATTCAATTAGTAATAAACAGAGCTCGGATTTTATAGTATTAGCATATTTGTGTTAGAAATTTATTTCATGATATAATAAATTAAAATAGGTAATTTTTTTTGCATATTTTAAAATTTAAGATTTTTAAGCACATACTTCGGCATTAAAATTTTTTTTTTGCGTCATATTAACTTAAAATTTCACAAATTTCGAACCTCATTAAACATTAAATCATACAATGCAATTATCAAGGTATAATATTAATTAAAATTACCTATCTAATAGATAACTAACAATTATCTATAATATTTTTTTTTTACAAAATCTATTAAAAAAAGCAGAATCTGTTTGATAATTTTAAAATAGTAAAGTAAATAATTCTTATTTAGATTTTTATTTTTATTTTTTGAGCATATTATGGTGCATATTTGAGTTCTACTTAATGCTATAAAATTTGAGTCCTTGGAATTAGTAATATTATGACACTGATTTGTACATTAACAAAGCTAGTAATTATAACACTTTTTCTTTATCTATAAGTTTTTAGTTATATTAAAAACAAAATTTTAATAAGTAATGAAATTCATTAAATTAAAAATATTATTGCAATAATAAATTATTATATATAGTATTATTTAAAATGGTAAATAAGTTAGTATTTTTATCTTGTTTACGTTAAAAAATTTCTATTTGAGTATATAATTGAAAAATTGTTGTGTTAAAAAACAAAGGAATATAACGGTCATATTTATAATAACAGTCCGATGGAAAATGTATAAGTACATACTTGGGCGTTATTGTATAAAATAAATATGGTATGTCTGCAGATTTATTGAAAATATAAATAAAAAACACGCGTATTCCACAACCTTCCACCGGCTGTTCAAGGTTAATGTATTGAAGTCTCCACCCAAAAACCGGTTTCGTCAGCAATGCACATTGTCTGCCCGCAGAGCTTTTATATAATATAATCACTCGGGCGAAAAAGAGTTTGTTAAAATAGAAATAAAAAAAAATAGTATAAGAAATAAGAATGTAATAGTATAAGAATGAGAACGAGAAATAACAAATTATTATACGCGCCTAAATTATGTGTTCGGTAAAGGCTTATCGCAACAAAATATAGTGATAGGGGTCATTCAACCGATACCCATTGTGGATTATGCATCTAATAATATACCTATACTGTAGTAGTTCAAATTACTTAATTATAGTTGGTCTCATCATCTCCGCAGGAAATTTCGCTCCGGGTACGCGCGATGTGTACGTGTCCCATAATGAGCACAACAGTTCATCGACAATATAATATGATAATACTGATAACGTGCCGAATTTACTGAAATAGTCTTAATAGAAATATTGTAAAAATCAAATTATTTTAAAGTCCGCAAAATCTAAAGAATAAGTATTATGAATCTAGTATAGCAGTTATAATAATATATTAATACGATGTTGTATGATATGTGTGCGACCGTTCAAGAAGCAAGAACGCCGACGCTTGACCTTTATGTTTAGTACTGAACAAAATATAATAACTAAATCAGTTAATTTTAATATGGTAGTCTTTACAATATTTAACGATAATTTTTAATAAATGTGTTGAAATATTTTTAAAAGTTATATGTATACATTTGTCATTTACCAATTTTATAATACTATTAAAAATGTCTTAATATTATTATTAATTTTCGAAAGATATATTATATAATAAGTAGTACAATATAAGTATAGTTGCTCAATTTGATTGATTATAAATAATTATTTATTATTATTAATATCATAATAATTTATTTTTAACACAATTTACAAGAGACATTTGTATAATATGTAAATTATTACTATTTTTGTGGTGTTGAAAAATATTAAAACACAAAAATATGAATTTTAGTATAGGTACTTGCACTATTTTGAATATTAGTAATAAATATTGAATATATTGACATAGGTATAAATTTTATACATATAGACATTTTGATGTATAAATGTTTTGTAAATAATAATATGTTAAACCATATACATATAACGTAAAATTGTAGGTTCTTTGTGCTTAGGTAATATTTTCATTCTTTTACTAGTTATTTGAATCAAATATTAAGTAAAAACGCATACTTGAAAACAAATCGTATCGTATCATGATACATTTTTTTTAATGAGATAATGTTTTTATATCAAAATTCATATAATTTAGAATCTATCACCCATATCAAAACATTTTAAAAAACGTGATTTTTATTAATAACAGTAAAGAAATTATCAAATCGCATCTCATAGATTACAAATTATAAAATAAAATAATACCCTTTTGAATTATTTTTAGAGTTACTATACATCTTACACCTATGAAGTAGGTAGGTACACATCGATTATCGTCATATATTTATAATTTATAGTATACTGTGCCAGTGGCTTAGGTTAGTATAATGCCACGCATTACCATTGGATAAGTAAAATTCACTGCACTTATTTAATGTGATGAAAAATTAATTTGTGTACCTATTGAAATATATTTGTTTGTCAATTCAGTTGACGTCAATTTAAAGTAGAAGATAATTAATAATAAAGTAAACATAATTATAGTTCGAAGACGAAATTATAATATTATATGGTTACTCAAAATTTCAGAGTAACATGGTTTCTGTAATAATAGTAATAAGATAGTCTATAGAATATTATAAACAAATAATATCTCATTTTATGATATACATAATTTATAAACAGAAATAATTTGTCATTCAGCAACCACGAAATACTGGATGATGAACTATCATATGTTATGTGAAAAAGTATAAAAAAAACTAGTCCTATCTAATAATAAATATAACGTGTTACATAATAATAAGTCACTGACTGCAAATTATAGACAATTACAAGTTTCTAAGAGACATTCTTCTGAATCATTCGATTGATTGTTATTATATTTTTTATTTTGTTTGAAGAGAGAAAATAATATAAGTTAAAAACTGAATCTTTTTTTTTGTTGTTTTTTTCGTTGTGAGATATACTTAAATACAAGGCTGGGCAAGTTAATAAAATTTAAGTTCTTGAGTTAAGTTCAGTTAATTAACATAAATTGGAAAAAGTTTACTGTTAATGTAATAGTTAATTGTTGCTAATAGTTAATGTGAAATTTTATTATCTCAGTTAATAGTTAAATCTAAAAAATAAATAAATTTAAACTTTATTTTTATTTTTTAAACATTATTAAACACAAATTATTTATACACGAGTATATCTGTTTAATTATTAAAAATAGGCAAATTTTCAGAGGGCTAAGAGAGTATGCGCATTTAAAAGTAATATGCAATGAATTAACATCAAAAACAAACAAAACATAATATTATTATTTGTACATAACTGTCTGAATATAGTGGCATACGATAAAATAAAATATAAAATAAATTTAATGTTTGGAAAAAAAATATTTTCTGTATTAAAAAAAGTGGGAAGGTCGATTTTGGAAGTTTCTCCTTCGTCCCTTCGGTCCTTGGAGAAATAAGTGGTTTATTATAACTAAAATTTTAATTCAATGATATTGCATTAGAAAATATGATTAAGCTTAATTTAACCATATTTCCATTCTAACTATAAGTTTACAACGTGTGGAAACTATCTATGAGAAAATTTTAAATTACCAAATTACATTCAAAATTATATTAGTTATCATGAAAAACCTAAAATAAATTTTATCAAAACTACGATTTCCGTTAAATTTGACGTTTTTCCGTTATTTTTTTGATAGTTTATCTTTTTCCAAGGAAAAATTTTTAAGAAACTTCAAAAAATAAGATAAATAAAGTACTGTATTAATAAATAATGGTCCGATTACCACTAATAGAATACCCGTATAATACCAAATTTTATCTAGTTGGTACTTTATTTAGATCATTTTTTGAATTTCTCAAAAGTTTTTCCTTGAGAAGCGGAAATTCGGCAAAATTATGGTTTCCGTTATTTTAAATTCTTTTATTTCTTGATTACTAGTTGGGTTTTGATCGTAGGGCCTTGAAATTTGTTTTGAGTACTAAGATAGGTAATATCATGTTTAATAACATTTTGGAACGGATTGGTTGATTTTTTGGTTGCGACTGACAATTTTTATCATGAAATGATAACTCCTTGAATTTTCATCATAGGAATTTGAAATTTATTTTGAATATATACATGTGTAATTTACACTCGCGGTAAAATCTTGGAATAGATTATCACTATAATATATTTTAATACATTAAGATTCGCTCAGAATCGTATTTTCTAATGCAATATAATTGTATTGCGTTCAAATCTTAATAATTATAATTAACCAATAATTTCTCTGAGGGTCGAAGGGACATCCTAAATTAACGTTCTCATTTTTTAGAAAATTAACTCGTTATTTATTAAATTACTACACAATAAAAACAGTTAAACTGCAATTTAAGTTAACAAATATTTAGATATTAAAAGTTAACATTATCTTAAATTTTAACATAACTTAAACTTTTTAATTCTTTAATGCCCAGTATTGCTTAAATAAACTTAAAAGTAATAATAACTATTTTAATTATTATTATTATTTATTATTCCTTTTTAGGTATTTATCAATTAATACTAATGACGTTTAAGTAAATATAATATTCGCACTTTTTATATGGTCCATTATTATTGATAACATGTTTCTAAAAAATTAAAATATTTTAGTGGTTCGAACTTATACTTTCAAATAATTTATCACTTAATCTGATCTAGGCAGAAAAATGAAACAGTAATGATGATTTGTCCATCATCATGTTTTTTGTATCATGAAAGCACGTCAACTTGTATATTATTTTGGTTACGCCACGACTGGGTGTTTTTCTAATTTATTTACCTTAACACTAATGTGTAATAATATTATTATAAAATGGCATTATGGCGTATGCAAATTATATTTTTTTATTATAATCTAGATAATACTGTAAATACGTATTAAAATGTAAATATTACAACAACGAATGTGTCGTGATTCTTGGTCTGGACCAAGGTCACGGTCATGCCATTGGGTGGAGTTCGGACCAGTGTATACCCCTCGAACGATAGCTGTTCCCCCAACTAGGTATCCGGTACATATCGCTCGTTATACAACTATATAAAAGACTTGGACCCGACTGGAAACCGCATCACAACATCTGCAGACGTCCAGGCCAACTGTGCGATACCAATTAATTTTCATTAGTTTTTACTCAATAAAATACCTCAAACTCAACATAAACATGAAGGTAAGAATCATACAAATATATTATATTTTAGTTCTAGTATAATATATTGTTATAGAAACCTATATTATTTATTTTCACTACCTATATCACAGATATAGTATAATTTATTATTAATTTTTTGTTCGTAATTAGGTAGGTACATATAGTATAAAAACATATTTAATACATAACATAGATATTTAATATAAAATAAATAAGTGTCGTTTTATACATTTATTAAATATGTAGGTATTATAAATAATAAATAAAAGCATCAAAATTCAACTTATTCTATAATATAAATTTATTATAATTTTCTATTAAATAATTTTACTCTTAAAATATAAGTTATATAATGCATACTCTTTAAAACCATGCTATACAACTATAATAATATTAAAATTTGTGTCCTTTTTAAATAAATTATTTTTAAAAAATAATAACTATAGTAATTCTTTCCTTAGTACTTAAAACTATTAAATTTAATTTTTTGACATTAAACGAATTTATATATTTATTATTAAAAACACAGACTTAAGTCTAATTACAAAAAACATATATAATATGACAATTTTTATACAAAATTTAGCGAAAAACAAATAACAAATAATTAAATATTATTTTAAAATAATAATTTTACAATTTGTAAATTGGTATCCATCGTCGATAATATATACGACATATTTTTGTCATTAATATGGAATATAAAATAAGCAAGTGTCATAAGTTCTCTTTATAGGTATGTAGTATGTACTTTAAATTTAATATGACTTAATAAAAATGAAACGTCAATATTGTTATTTAATAATCGTTTTAGAAAAAATTAATAATTAATTCATTAATCTTGAAAATATTTTAAATTCAACATATTTTAAAAATTTTTATTTATACATATTAACATTATTAAGAATATTATTATAATATTATATTCAGAATGTGGAGACCTATCTATATAACATTAAATTAAATATATCAAAGAACACTATTGTGTATACCTTTATAAAAAAATCAAATTAGAATGAGCAATATTATGAGTTTCCTATATAATCGTCGCATATTACAAGTGGCGTATAATAAGCGATATTTATAAATACGATAAATGTAAATAATAGAAAATTTGTTATTTTTAAAAATAAAATAGATTAAAGTTTAGTAATATTTAAGCATCTAATAATAATATATTAAAATATGTAATAGAAAAAACAATTGAATTTATGAATATGTTAAATAAGAAGTGATAGTGGTCTCCTTGAAGAATATCAGAAAAACCTTTAATTGGCTTAAAAATATAGTTTTGAAAAATTAAATGCTGTGTTCTTTGTGTGAGAAAAAAGTGAACCAAGATAATAATGGGTCAGCAAAGCCAATCTTCCCAAGTTGTACAGTCATTGAACTACCTATGATCAATTCTGTCAAAAGTTTTTTTTTAAATTTTTATATATTACGTCTGTACACCTTTTGAAAGAGATTTAAATACGAATTTTCTATTAAGTTGGTAGGTAACGAATGACCTTTTAGTGCTAAAAACATCGTGGTGTGTAACGACAGTATTTTTAAAGAGAAAAATTAGTTTAAAATTTTTAAAAAAACAATTTAGGAATGATAGAGATTCTATAGACTGTAGTTAGTGATAACATTTTTGTTGCATTTTTAAAGACCTGGTTAAAAAATTTAGACTTCCATAATTTGGAAAAAGAACAATTTTTTAATGAAGTATTTAAAATATATTAAATCGAGCAAGAAATAATGAATCTGCAATTATACAAAATAAATAAATCCTACGATCTTAATTAAGTTTTGGAGTGAATTTCTAATACACAATAAAATTATCAAAAGTTTATTAACTTTTAATTATACCCATCATAAGTTAAAATTTTTTTTTTATGTATAAAAATAGGATATTTATATTTCATTTTGTTATCTAAACTTAAATACATTGGTTCCATTTGGGGTAAAATTTTTTTATAAATGTCTTAATTTATTTTACAACTATAATTGATACTTATTTTCTCCTCTCGTCGATATCAGTAATCGGTACCTACCAAAATTGCAACATTGAAAGATAATAAAACAAATGAGACAGAATAAGAGATGGTTTAGATGTGTTATTAAGACTTAGGAGAGATGATTCAGAGATAGTGAAAAGTTGAAGTTAGAAGTAGAGCGAGTTATTATTGAAATGCATTTAAATGGTAAGAGTGAGAGAGGAAAACAAACGTAGACAATGTGATAAAAAGCATAGAGAGTGATATGAAGATAGCTTGAAAACGTGAATGGTCAATATAGAATATCGATATCTATTGAGGTGTAGGACTAGGATAACCGATTCCATCTAGTTGGGAGTGTGAAGTCAAAGTCAACAGAATAAGATTATATTACCCATTCAATCAGTTCAAACACATTTAAATGTAACTTATAAGTTATATATTTATCATTTATTTTCATTGAATAAATATTAAAATAATTTCGCATCTCATAAATATAACGAAATGTTTAAGCCTTTAAATGGTCATCAGTTAATCGTTTGTTATATACAAATTACGTAATTAACATGATATTTATGCAAGCGTTTTTTTCTCCCTATAGGTTATTATGGTAACGCTGTTGTTGGCCGCCGCCGTCCTATCGTCCACTAAAGCCGGCCTGGTCGCTTATCCTGCACCGGCCTACGTGCCAGCAGCAACAGTGTACACCGCCCCGGCACCGGCACTTGTCCGCACCCCGAGTTTGGACAGTGCGGTAGTGCATTCCGAGCGCGTGGGCGGTAACTTTGCATACAGCACCGTCGAGGGACACGCTTACACAGCGCTCAGCCCTGTAGTACACCATGCACCGGCCCCAGTAGCAATCGCGTACAAAGCCCAACCGATCGTCGCTCCGGTGCCCGTGATCCACGCCGGGCCGGTGCCCGTGATTCACACAGCGCCGGTGCCAGCCGTATATGCCCCAGGCAAGGCATTCTACTACGCTCACTAAGGCCGAGAGAAAAATGCACACGAAAACAATTAATTGACTCATTATTATTATTACCCGTGTTCGATGGTTTTTTTTTTTTAATTTTTTTTTTTTTTATAATTTTAGAAATAATTTTTTTATACAATACGCATGTGACGAGAATGACTAATAATAACTTATAATATATTATAATAATGTTATTGTTAAACAATAACTAATTTGGGAACTTATTTCCCGAACCTGCGATTGTGTACACGATACATTATTATATTATTGTAATGCCAAATAAAACCTGATGATGAAAACAAATTTATTGTATCTTGTATTATTATTATTATTTAACTACATGTAAAAAGAAAAAATAGAATAAAAACAATAATTAGGAGAAGTGCAGGAGTTGAATCAATTGTGAGGAAAATGAGAAAGAATAGTTAGTTTGAGATGATTTGAACATGTTACGAGGAGAGATAATTTAAAGGTAATTAAGATTTAACAGGAAAATGAATGCAAAAAGTAAGCAGTTGTGAGGAAGACGGATGAAACAGTGGATAGATTGATAAAATAGAGAGTAATATAAAGATGGCTGGTGTGAATGATTCCTGGTCATAATATCTCCACCAATGTATCTTAATTCAAAATTATCTCTAATCAAAATATCTTATATATCTTATATACTTATATATCAGTATAACTATTGATTATAGAATAGAATATCTAATCTATAATCAATAATTATAACTTCTTGGTTTTTATTTTAGTGGTAAACACTAAACCTATTAAATATTTATGTTACGCAGGTATACCAATATTTTTCTAATTAATAAATTTAGTTTTTTCTATTATGTTTAATCACTAATCACATTATGTTTAGTATGTTGTGATTATTTTAAAATTAATATGAATATAGTTATATATAAGTACGAAAAACTATATTGAATACAGTGCAAATAGTTTTAAAAATTAGGAAGATGCTATATTCGCATATTTTTTTGTATAGCTACGTCTATCCAACGAAGAATATAGCAAATTCACACTCACGCTTTACTTAAATTGAAGTATCTTGATTAAACTTACAGGTTAGACGAGTATTACAAAATTCAAATAGTGAAACATTTTCGATGCCCTTCGTGGGGATTTTGTAAAATGTCATTTGCAACGAACTTATATTTATTATATAAAATATGAAAAAAATTATACATTTATAACTTTTTTGTTGAATGACATTTTACAAAAACCCCACGTACAAACCTCTAAAATATTTTATTCTTTAAATTTAGTAATATTAGTGTTAGTGATATTAGTGATATATATAATATTTACTTACCTATCTAAAATTGAACTGCAACAATAGATTTCATTTACATGAAATTGCACAATTTAAAATATGTTGCTCAAAAACCAATTTTTTACGATTAAAGATAATATATTTATAAACGTATATAATTATAATAATATAGATTATATAATCGTGACTTTTACTAACAAAATAGTTAATAGAAATTTTAATTTTTTTGATGATAGATTATTTCGATCAAAAACTAAAAAAAAATATTTTCAAGTTTGAAGTTTTTTAATCTTGAAAAACATTTTATTAATTTTTCTATCAATTTTTAAGGGTGTTCAAATCCTCATTGGAGGGGTTGTGACCTGATAACCCACCCATTGGCTATGCCCCTGACTATTATCCTTTTTAAATTTATTTTAACTTTTTAAAACACTTAATAATATATTAATTAAATGTAAACATACATTTGTATTCAATTATATAAAGATAAACATAAAAAATAATTTATCTTTGCATATTTTACTACAATGCTCTTGTGGAAATTACAATAACCAATTCACTTACTCGTGTTGTGCGTTCTAGAAATGTTGATGGGCCGTGTTCACCAAAGGGGATTTTTACCAGTAGTTAACCGCAATAACTTGCACTATTTTATAAATACAAAAAATAAAACCTATTTTTAAATTTAATTTTATGCAATTTAAATTGTAATAAATTTGTATATTTTTGTATTTTTGTGCAGTTGATAAAATTATGAACAATTATATAATAATCTACATATAGAAGCGCATTTAAGTACGTGCAAACTATTTTTGACAATTCACATTAAAAATATTAAATATACTTAATGTCTTAATAATATTTAATCCATTTTTTTTAAATATACATATTAATCATCATATTGTTAATATTGAACGTGGTTACGACGTATTAACATAATATTTCTTTGCGTAAATTATATTGAAAGTAAAATAACTTGCTGTATTTATCATGTGGATTATTCCAACATGAAACTACAACAAAACAAAAATAATATTTCTTTATTTAATATTTACAGTAGAAATCTTTAAAAATATTTTTATTTACCACAAAAACGAGTACAGGAACAATAAATTAAAAACTGTATAATTTTAGGACTTCAATAGACTTTTATAGAGAAAAATATATTTTTATAATAATAAATGTAATCTTTAATTATTTTTGGTATGTTCACAAATAAAAAAAATCAGCCAGTTTTTGATAATTGATAAGTATTAAGTATTTTCAATCTCAGTAAAATAATAACACTTTTTTTACATGTTCATGTATTATATTATAACTTATAAGGTTAAGTAAAGTGTAATGCATTTGTTGCACTTATTTACAAAAAATAAATAATAACCTCAGATTATTAAATATATTTTTAATTGGTAATAAAAATAATAAAATAATAATAATACACGAGTATAGAGTATTCAGAAAATGAATATTAGTTAATTTTCTTAATGTTTTTGCCTTTTAGGTTAGGTAATGAGTAATGAGTAATAAGTAATGACCAACTAATTGTAAATTATTGGAAAATTAAAAATATTGGTACAAAAATTGGAAATTAATTAGATACTAAATAATATATTAAGCATGATCATAATATAATATTATTTTATAATATACTGTTTTTTAAAAGCTTAATTAAAGAAAATAATTGAAGGAGATATTGAAGGAAACATTGTAAGAGAAGACTAAGGATAAAATACGTAAAAATATAATACAGGTAGTAAAATTGTAAAAGTGTAAAACGTGATATATAATTGACAATAAAAAAATAATAATATTAATGTGAAAGGGTTAGGAGTGGACTTAAAAAATGTTTCTATGATCAAATTATAGTTATATTTTCAGAGGAACGAATATTGTCTGGAAACCCTCTAAAAAAAATTCCCAAAATACTCAACTAATTACTGGATACAAATAAAGAAAATAACGATACTTTAAAAAAAAATAAGCTTAGTAAAATATTTTATTTACTAGTATTAAATTTTGTAAATAAAATAATGTATGCGTTACCATTGTCGTAAAATATTTATAATAAAGTAAATAGTTTATGCAAATGTTATATTTTTATTACAATGACTGATAATAAAAATAAATTTCAAGGTCTATTTAGTTATATTATTTTAATAATTCAATTATATACCTAGGTAGTAGATAATAACTTTTAATAATAACACATTTAGATACTACAGAAGTAAGTTTTAATGTTAAATGTATTAATCATATTAAATTTCAGCAATTTATATTTTTTATAATACGGCGAAAAAAAATAAAAAAATATTTTGTATTATCCAAAGATTAAAGTAAATACTAAGTGTTAACTAAGCTAGTTAACTCTTTTAGAAATATAATAAATTATAACGATAATTATTTCAAAACTAACAGCTGACCATGGCAGTGATATTGCTCAGTTACAATTGTAACACCAATGCGAGAACGCGTAAATTAAATAAACTTTATTAATAAACCAGTGTTGATCAAACGTGGGGGGGGGGTGATTAGGGGGATAAATCCCCCATGACCTTTTTGTTATTATGTATTATTTTTAACAATATACCGTTTACCACCTATATATTTATAATAAAAAAAGTGGAAATGTCAATTTTAGACGTTCCTTCTTCGTCCCTATGGTCCTTAGAATAATTAGTGGTTTATTATAATTTATATTTGAATGCAACGATATTGCATTAGAAAATAATTTCTGAGCGAAACTCAATATATTACAATATTTTATACTGGTAATCCATTCCAAAATTGTATTTCGTATGTAAACTTCCTATGAAAATATTTCTAGTACCTACGTTCAAAATTGCATTCGTTATCATAAAATAAAAAAAAATTTAAAAATACTAAAACCGTAATTTTGCCGATTTTTTGTCATTTTTTAGTAGTTTTTCTTCTCCTGAGGACTACATTTTGAGAAATTCAAAAAATGAACTTCATAAAGTACCAAGATGATATAATTTTCTACAGAAAGCATACTCTATTTGTGGTAATTACATTTACATTAGTACATATAGTGGCGTAGCCAGGGGGGTGGTTTAAGTGTTTAAACATTTTGACCCCCCCCTCCCCTTAGACCGTATTTATGCCAAAACTATATTATAAACTGGCTTTTAGAAGACATTTTGTTACTTACATATTATCGTTTAATATTTTTATTATGAATTTTACAAATTGACATAAACTAAGTAATATAAAAACTTATAAATATATATAAAAACTATATTAAATAAAAATTTTAATAATATTAGTGTCATCGTCTTGAAATGGTACACTCATGGCTATTCTTGTATGATTTTCATAAGTTTTTCTGTACTTTTGAATAACCTAACATACAATACAAAAAATTTAATTATAGTTAAATTAATTATAGATTTATGTAACTTACTTGAAGCAAACAATGTTTTTGATCTTCATTTTTTGTAAGCTTATCATTAAAATCCTCCATGAGTTTTACTCCTTTTTCAGCGGAATCATTTACGATTTTTAGTGAATCTACGACTTTCTTGGATGACTGATAAATAGGATTTTTACTCCACTCTGTGGGTTTCATTATTAAAAATTCCAGAGATATTCCAAGTCGTTGAAATAATTTATATGAGTTGGAACTTAACAAATTGACAGGAAGTTCTTCGTTTAAATATTGATCTACGTGTTCTATTTTTAACGAAAATTTTTTCGGTCCGTTTGAAAATAATTAGTTCTATAAATTCTTTTATAGAAAGTGTTTGGGGTGCTAAGCCACCTAAATTTATAATTCATCATAAAGAAGACGCTATTTAAAAAATATTAATAGTATAAAACTATAAACTTATATAGTACTTCTTTGAGTACCTAGTTATGTAAAAAGCCAATACCAATAGCAGACTGTCAACAATAATAATTATACTCAAGAGATGATTTAATTTAAATATAAAATATGTATATATATATATATTTATAACTTAAGTATTCCATTAATAATTGAACTTTTATCAAGAAATATGATTTTTTTATTTACAACGCATACAAAAAAATGTTACGTGAAGTAACATCTTATCACAAATTAAAAATTGTAAAAGTCCCATTACTTTCCTAAACCTTGGAGGCGTGACCTAGTCATAATTTCCTCAATCAGAAATTGTTAATACCAAAACTTAATATCATAAGTGTGCAAATATTGGATAAGGTATGTTTACCTATACATATCATCTTTACATGTAATTTGACTGTCGCATTTTGTTCCAATTATAAATCGATTTCGAATATAGTTTATTACACTTAATAGTGTCCAAATCATGCATAATATTTCATGTAATAGCATAATAAATTACATTATTGCAGAATATAGTACCTGTTTTATTTTTGTGATATTAAAACATAATATAGTACGTATATTATGTATAATATATTTTATGATAGATAATTTATGGCTACTTATAAGCTAAGTTACGCTGGCATCCGCAAGTTGGATATTATACTCAAAACCTGTACCAAAATTTGTTATATAATTTGTACAAATTTGTAATCATCAATA
>CM023357.1:51506780-51586622 GCA_013282895.1 Eriosoma lanigerum | reverse complement strand
TAAATAATTTGTACACCCTTCCTAAGTAAAGTAAAACCAAATTTTTGGTTTGGCCTTACCAATATGGCAATGTGTTGATACACGTTTTAGTTCGAATTTGAGGAAACATCTGGAAGTAAGTGTTTTATTGTACTTAGATAGACATATATGTAACTATATCTTTAATACATCTATTTTATTTTATATTTTATATTTATTTTATTTTTATATAATTTATACAAAATACCTGACCTAATAGTATAGAGTTTGTAGATTTGGCCTTACCAATATGTTGATACACGATCTAGTTCAAATTTGAGGAACATCTGGAAATAAGTATTTTATAATGATTAAATAATTTGTATACCCTTTCTAAATATAGTAAATATTTTATTTAGTTGTCTAATATTTAAATTATGGAGGTGTTCAAAAAGTATTTTAAATAGTTCTTAAATCTATTTGAGAATTACTTAAATACATTTGATTTAAAAATATTTGTTGACTATTTTAAATACTTTTCTTATAATATTTAAGTAGTATTTAAAAAAGTATTCAAAATTAATATTTACAAAACTGAGGTAATAAAAGTGTCTAGTTTCGCTTATGAGCACGACATTTTAATTTTTGTATGAGGCTATAGACTATGACAACTGGTACCAAAATTTATTATGTTTATATAACAGTTGTGAATATCTGGTCTGGACAAAATAGCACAATTTTATTATACATATACTATAATTTATTCTTGTTATAAACTATAAAACAGTAGTTCACCTCCATAATTTAAATATTAGACAACTAAATAAAATATTTACTATATTTAGAAAGGGTATACAAATTATTTAATCATTATAAAATACTTATTTCCAGATGTTCCTCAAATTTGAACTAGATCGTGTATCAACATATTGGTAAGGCCAAATCTACAAACTCTATACTATTAGGTCAGGTATTTTGTATAAATTATATAAAAATAAAATAAATATAAAATATAAAATAAAATAGATGTATTAAAGATATAGTTACATATATGTCTATCTAAGTACAATAAAACACTTACTTCCAGATGTTTCCTCAAATTCGAACTAAAACATGTATCAACACATTGCCATATTGGTAAGGCCAAACCAAAAATTTGGTTTTACTTTACTTAGGAAGGGTGTACAAATTATTTATTGATGATTACAAATTTGTACAAATTATATAACAAATTTTGGTACAGGTTTTGAGTATAATATCCAACTTGCGGATGCCAGCGTAACTTAGCTCTACTTATAAAGTTATAAATCCATATATTTTCAATTCAATACATGAATGTACCTAAATTGCATACCCATAACGCCGTTATAAATGTTACAACGTTTAAAATTGTTATGAAGTTATTAGTTATTTATAAAGTTAACTGACACATTTACAAAACTGATGCTGGGTTGCATAAAAATAGGTTGTTTGATTTTAAACAGATTAAATATTAACGTTGAAAGGATGAATGATTTTATCAGAGAGAATAAATATGTATCATATATTATATTATATTATATTATATACACTTCTGTAATTTAAAATTATAGTTATCTATATTTAAGGTTAGGTTAGAAATAAAAATAAAATTAAAATAAAATAGGGGGAGATGGGGGATGTATATATATGGTAATATAACTGTATGCAAACGTAATGTCTTACCTCCGTGAGTAGGATGTAAAGGTATGTTCAAAAACCGCCACACATTATTTCTACCCGAAAAATGGTTTTCAAACATAAAAAAAAAAAAATCTTTATAGAAATAATACATTCCTCGCTTCGCTCAGAAAACATATATATATATATAATAGTGTTCTGGGTTAGAATCTATCCCTCACCCACTCACCCTAACCAACCGACGCCCCCTCACCCACACCCCTACCTTCCGCCACCCATCACCCACCCCCATACCGACCGCGCCCCCTCACCCGGTCCTCCAACACCCACCGCCCCTCACCTACTTCCCCGTCGCGCACTCCTTCCGTCCTCCGACACCCATCGACAAACGAACCGCCACCCCCACCAACTCCCCCTATCCACTCCTCCCACCATCTACCGAACCTGCCACTACTACCATCCCTTAACTACTCCACTCATTAGCCACCGTAGAGGTGATATACTTCACCCACTCCCCTCATCACCCGCCATACAAAATACAAAATATAAAACATGAGTTCATTTATTTAATACACACTATCCTATAAGATAAATTTTATAATAATATATTGATATAATAATATTATCGACATTTTATATTTTTCTTAAAATTATAAATATAAATATATAATTTTATTTAATACATATTATAGTACTAACATTTTGTTTTAAAGAAAAAATTAATTGTAAGTATATAAACAATTTTTTACAATAAAATCAATGAAATAATTGCCGCTTCGCAATCCATTGCGGAATGTAAACAGTACTGTAATCTCACGATGATGGTGATTCCATGTACTTTGTACATTTACATTGTAAGATTCGGGACCATCGCTTTCATCAACTGCCTGAAAGTTAATGATTATATATTAAAATATAATATAAAAACAAAAATAATAATAAATAAACAAAATTATTATTAAATTACCGGCTGCGGTGGTGAGTGTAGTTATTTATTTAGCTTCGATGTTTCGAGTTGTGAGAAAGTCAGTGGCGATACAGGACTCGACAGGCTGTTACGTATAAAATCATTGGCGTTGATGTGCACTGTATCGGGGATAGAGACTTAATAAATTTGGCTGCTCCAGTGTTCTCATAGAATTTCTACAACATAATAATAATGAAAACAATTTATAATTTTTTATTTTATATTATTAACGTTTTTACCCTTGGTAGTGAATTTTTTTTTGGGATCCGTATATAAACATGTAAGACGTAATGTATTAATTATAATTTAATTTATAATGTATTCTAAATATAAAGTAAATTTTTTGTCTTCACAAAAATCATAAAAACTTATTTACATAGTGCTCCCCTTGCAAACTATATATATTTAAAATTGAGTACTATACATATTAATAAATATAATATATCACTGCTCTTCCTCTCTAATAAACGAATAATTATAATTAGGGTTTAAAAAATTAATTAATTAATAAATAAAAACTCACTATTAAATCGGCTATAGCTTCTGGGCTATTAGATATATCGGAATCGTCGTGAGTATTTGATCTAGATCCTATCATCATATGGAAATTAAAGGATCACTTTCATCACTGTATGTAGGAGTTATACGATATTGCATTGTTGAGGAATCTGATAACTATATATGACAGCAAATGTAAAGAACTGCGTCTTTAATTTACTAATTGCCCCTAAAATATATAATAATAAGTTGTATTTTTTTTTTTAAATAATTACAAATTATAAACAAATTGTAAGATAAAACTTACGAAAACCCAAAAATAATAATCATTGTAATAACTAAATTTTAGTAAAAATTATAGAGAATGCGAAATAACAATATAATTATATTATATTATATTATGTTATAAAGCTTTGAGATATAGAAACAACAAATTGCTTAAAAAATTATGTGTCAGAGAGATTAATGAAAATACGGTTGCCATAGATTTATATTTAATATTTCAAAAAAAATAAAAATAATTAACTCACTTGAGCCGAGTATTGTCTTATTGGTGTAGAATAATTAGGAATAGATTGCCGACCTATGGTTGAACTTCGAGGTTTATTAAAGGCAATATACTATAAAATCGGACTGAACAAGTCACCTGCAATTTAAAGATATGATAAAATTGATATAATAGTAAGATACTACAAGGATACAAAAGGATAGTAATATATACCTATCTATATAGCTATACCAATAGGTATGATAGTATACATATCTATTTTACCTATAGATAAATATATTAAATAAAACATTTTTTAAAATTTAAAAATTAAATTAACCAGGATTTTTCGTTGGACTTAACGACTGATCAGGCGAAAAAAAAAGCTATGAAAGTCAAGTGTACTTCTATCTTAACTCACAGCAGGTGATGTTAACACAGGAACGTCTTGATTTAAAAAAAAAAAATCCCTCAAATATTTTTAAAAATAAATGTCAAAATCAAATTCATATATGCTTAAAAATATTCTGAATAATAAAAATAAATAAATATTAGATCTAGAAGAACACGTAGGTATATTAGTCCCATAAATATTAAAATAAACATTTAGATAATTTAATTAACTTACTCTTCTAAAAGTAGACATGGTTGCAAACAAATTAATTAAATTTTAATGGATAACAATGAAAATAAATAAATAAGACAAAATAAGTAATTATGAAAATAAAATAAAAATTTACGAGGAATCAATATTAAAACCCGCGGAAACATAAAAACGATATTAAATATCAATAGACAAGTAAAAGTCTCGACGACGAACTAAGTACTAAGTGCAATTCTTCGTCGACTGAAGACTACTCAAACTCAGATTTTCTGCGCATCGTTTCTGCTCATTTTCATTATCATCCGTTTTGGTTGGTCAATGTAATCGCGTAAAAACCAATCAAATGACATTATAGAATAGAACAATCCCATCTAACTATTACATAATTTAATTTATGTTCATTTAATACTTTAATTATCTAAAAAAAATCGTACAATCAACTTTAGTAATTTTTCTATAACTCTATACCTAAATGTTGGGATTTCCCATTATAGTTATTTATAAATTTAATTATTAAATAATTATTTTACCTTTTACTACTGTTGTTTTAATGACTATTATACCTATATGCTTCAATGCATATATATATATACAAAATATAAATTACAAAGATTTAAATACAAATAATACCTAATAATTAATAAATGGCGGGAATGAATATTTCGCGTCAACTGTTTATCAATATCGATAAGGTATATGATAAACATTGATTCCCAAATGGTATACCACTATGATTATTGAACTGTAGAGTATACTGTAGGTTTGATAATATTATTATCATTCAATGTTAGAAAAAATAACTACAGGCTTATAAATTATAATTATCTTTATTAAAAAAATTATACATATTAGATATTATTATTTAACCATTTTTTTTAATATAAAAATTTAATAAAATGTACATTGTGTATAATGTTTATCTTTATGAAAAATGCAACATGGTAGATTATCTTCACACAATTCATTTTAATAATATTTATCGTCTGAAAATAAAATAATATTATGATAAATAGAATACTAGAGTAATGTTACAGCTATATAGGCCAAATGCCAAGAAATACACAGCTGCAGTATCTGTAACGTAACCTAATACATTTTTAAAATAAATTATGTAAAAAAATGGTTTTTGAATAAATTGTGAAATCCAGAAGTTGTTGAAATAATTTAATTCGTAAATTGTTTGAAATAAAATAATATGAATTCATAACCCCCACTCTAAGGGTTTGGCCCTTGGTACACCACTGTATGAGACGTGGGTGGTAGGTATACTGATTATTATTTGGTTTCATATAATTTTGAAGCTGGACACGCCACTGGTTCCAATATAACATGTAAATTATCTGCCATCTTTCCCACCCTTATACTTTCAATGGTCGGAGTGTATAAGTTTTAAATTTATAATATAAAATATTTTGTTACTCGATTACCTTTAAGTCAGCTGATTGACTTTGGTTCTCTGAGGTATGAATGTATGATGGTATAAAGTTCTAACTACCAAACAATTAAGAAACTGATTCCGTAACGGTAATTCTGGTGAATGTTAGTAACGCGAGACTAATCGGCATTCAGTTAGTAGTAGCATTGATTATAGAATAGTCTCTATTCTATAATCAATGGTAGTAGTTGTTGGCTTGTTACCAATAAGTGAATCCAAAGTTGTTACGCTACGGTTATATATATATATATATATATATGCCTTCAAATTTCAAGGTCACAGCTAGCGGAACAATATTTTAAAGTGACGTTACCATGTCTACCCCTGCTACAACCGTGGTACATAGGTATTTTACACAGTTATGGAGTATAAACTATAAATAATAATAACATTAATTATTTATAATAATTTTCATAATTTCAAAATTATAATAACTTTATAATTCTGTATTGAAATATGCACGGGGGAATATTCCCGTACGGATGTCTCACTGTGATACACTGATACGCTGACACAACAAGCTGCTGTCACAAATTTACAACGTAGTGAACTACTCGTATATTGTGACAACGATCATGTGAGTGATTAGTGATTACATGATTAAATTTAATAATAATACAAATAATACCTAATTATTTATACTTACATATTATTTAATGTTATTATTATTATAAATTCAACACACGTTTGTACTTAATGTTCATGATTATAAAACAAAAATTGTTTTCAATCGTCGTAATAGTTTACTGTCGTAACTTGTAAGTCATAATAGAAAATTAGATACAAAAATCACTATACTTAATTCGACACTATTACAATCGTAACAATTATATCGTTGAATCGTGTGTTACTTGACTATATTTATACTTTAAATTCATTTGATGACCATGTAATCTCTACGAAAGTTTTGGTATTTTATTTCCTAATTTTATGTAAGTACAAAGTAAACAATAATAATGTTATATTGTAATCAATAATCTTAAAGCCCCGGGTAATGAAACAAAAATATTAATGACTAATATCTTACAAAACCAATTAAAATTTAAGTCGTGTTTTCCCAAAACGCTATTGCTTATTTGCAAAATATCAATTATAATAATAATGATCGTTATACACCGTGTGTTTATTTACAATTAAAATAATTGTTAGCTTATCCAACAACATTTATAATATTTAATTTTTGCAATCATAAAAAATCTACAGTTAAGGGAAAGTTATACTAGTATATTTTGCTGTACTTATAGCTATCTACTTCTATCCAACTGAAAATAAAGCAAAATCACAGCCATGTAGAACTTAAATTGTGATATTTGAATTAAATTATTAAATTAATTAAATACTTATTAGGTACCAAATTTAAAAGGTAAAACATTATCAAGTATCTCTGATAGGATTTTTATAAAATGTCATCTGACAGTGAACTTGTATTTATTTAAAAAATGAAAACTAATAAAACATAACTTTATTGTTAGATGAAATTATTCAAAAAATCCATGAGGGAAAGTTGAAAATGTTCTATTCTTTAAATTTGGTAAGTATTTAATCTGTAGGATTTACTCAAATACCACAATTTAAGTGAATTTAATTGTGCTGTTGGATATACAGAGTATGGAGATAACAAATATGGGTATACCAACCCCTTAATTTATTTATTTCTTTATTATTATATATACGAGACGAACCCAAGATAAATGTATACTTAGTTAGTTTAAATACATTTTAACATAGATTAATATAAAATTAAATAAATTATAAGAATTATTGATTCAATTTTGATTATTTCATTTTGCAGGTAGAATGTCGTCGCTTGAACAAAAACCTTCAATTATTAATGTTCTGGATTTGTTGACTGAACAGTTTGTTGTGATTTCTGGTCAGTTTGTCACCTATGTCTATGAATTATACAATAGTCAATATTAATATTGATGTTAATATTAATATTAATATACCTAACTTAAATTGGTATTAATAAAAATTGTTTGTAATCCATGAGATTAAATCAAAATAATATTAAAAATAAAATACATTTTATAGGTATATTACCAACTATAATATTAATCAATTACTATACTTTTAATTTTTTAAATAAAAATTGTAAGATATAAGTTATAATATTTATGTTATTATTTAATTTTAGTTAAAAACTTACAGCTATTCATATTTAATTATTTAGTTTTACAAAAATATACATTAACTATTTAAATAATAATAATATGTATTATGTTTCATAAATATGCATTTTTATGATAAAAATTAAAAATTAAATTATAATTTGTCCACCTTTTATAATATGTAATCAAATATACAATCAATTTAATATTATTTAAATGATAATGTGAGTTAAACATGGGTTAGAAAATAACGAACAGGAATTTCAAAACTAACATAATAATATCAAATTATATTATATGTTTATAAATTATATTCATAGGTATTAAATATATCAATTTGAAACCTTTATTACATTGGTTTTATTATCTTGGGTATATGTATGAGAAACAAAGATATTATTTTCCCTAATAATTAAATTTAAAATGTAATTAAAAATTAAAATAATGAATTGAATTTAAATTTAGAGTTATTAATTGTCTTCCTTTACAATATTGTATAATAATGATTAATGTAGTACCTTAAATTAATAACAAACATAATATTTCATTAACTATAGTAGTAAAGTAATATAATAAATGTATTTAAATTTTGAAATATTATAAAATTAAGTACCTATGTAATAAATAGCTAATAACTTATTCTTATCTTATTTTATACTAATATCTAGATTTAACATAACAATAATTGAGGTTCAGATCTTACATAGATAGAAGATTACTTACATTGATAGAAAATAACATAAGATATGCATTGGAATATATGCAAAAATAAAATAAAATATATAATATTATAACATTGTTAATTAAAAATTATAAGACTTACAATTGATTTTTAAAATGAAACATCTTCATTCATTTATGTATGTTTATTATAATGTAAGTTATTAAGGTGAAACATGAAATTTGATGATCAAATGTAATAAATAATTTCCAGTACTTTATTAATAATAATAAATTTCTTATTATGCGGCGAATAATAGTCCAAAATCATAAATAAATATAATTTTATAATATATTTTATGCTGATATAAACCTATACAAAAAATGGTTTCACACCTGAATATTGTATTGAAAAATATAATATTTTTTTTTTTTTATATTGTAAATTTGTTTTTATAATTTAAAGATTTTGAATAAAAATAACGAAAATGTACTTGTAAGCAAAATATACAGTTGGTATCTTAAAAAAAATTAAAAAGTATGCAAATGATAAAAATCATAAGCCCTAAAACTGAATAATAATATTATAAAGAAAACAATAAAAAATGTTCAATAAATATTGTTTTTTATCTTTTGAACTATTTAGTTTATTATTGTTATTTATTTATCATTTAAATCATTTTTCTAGGTGGTAAGACCAAAGAGGGTTACTCTATCATAACATTTCCAGATACTGGAAAATTTCTTGATTTACCTGATGAAGGTTATTCAAAATTAATATCTTACATTACATCAGTACCTTCGTAAGTATTAATTAAGTACTATTATTATTATTATTTTTAATAACTACTAGTATCTTTATTTTTTGTTTTTAGATTGCAAGAAGCTGATTCAGGATTCGTTATTATTATTGACAGACGCAATGATAAATGGAGTTCAGTTCGATATATTCTCTTACGTTTAGCAGTGAGTAAAATTTTAAAAAATGTAAAAGATGTTTATATAATGCATTATAGAAATGTATAATATATTGGTACTTACAAACATTTTATGAATATTGGTTTTTTATAATATAGTTTTATTATTATTTAATATTTAATTATTATAATAATAGTGACATGAATCAAATCATATATTTTAAATTTAAATTTATATTATTAATATTATAAAATATGAACAAATATTATTTTGTCATTATTTTATAACAGTATAAGTACAAATTATTATATATTTTTATCAACAAAACTTCATTATTAAAAGAAAAATAATTATTGTAAAGCACAGTTACAAAAAAATATATGCTAAAATACTTTTATTATAGACTAACTTATTTAATAGTGATATATCAAATTATATTATTAATTTATAGCTTTGAAGTTGGTTATTAAATTTATTAACATTTAAGAAATACAATGCTATTAATTTTAATGAGTCGCATAAACTGGTAGTAGGATCAAGCCTATTTACTTTCCTACCATTTTTTTTTTTTTTGCTACACCTTTGATTTTTAAAAAAACATATGTATTCTATCCTTATTTTTTCTACAAGTAAAATATAATATAATTACCTCATCACACAACACAGTTACTAAATTATAGATATACAATTTAACAAGGATGTTACTTTAATATTTTTATTTATAATAGATTAAATTTTATTAAGGTTATTTTAGCTTTATCGATTTAGTTTATCAATTTTTGTGTTATTTCATAAATAATTGTTGATTAGTTAAATAAATGTTCATCTAATGATTATATTTAATTAGTTTTATTATGCAATTATTTTTAAATCGTGTTATGTATAAATCATAGTTTTATCTACTAAAATATAATTTAATAGAAATTTAAATTTGCAATATTTTAAAATTAATTGCATATATTAACATAATTATTCTTAATGCAATATATTATATACTTATTTAAGTGTTTCTTTTGAATTTTCATACTAATGTGTTCTTCAAAAGTTTTTTATTTCCTCGATTTTAATAAATTAGTTAATTTGAATACTTAATTTAAAACATTATTGAATAAAATATTTTAATTGATCTTGCTATTTGGATTTTGAAATGCAACTAATGTTAAATTTGATATTTTTAGCATTTGAGTGGGATGGTATCTTTATAATTCTCCCCACTAAATTTCTAACATTCACAATTTTATTTATATACTTTACTCATCCGAGTTTAGTATCCTAATTTCTGATAGTTCTTATTATTTTATATTTGTTAATTTTATTTTTATTTATAACTAATTTAAGCAAATAATTTTTACTTATATTAAATTGTTAAAAACAAAATTTTAAATTATATTGTTTAAAATATCACTATATTAGAAAAATAATAAATATTAATTATTATACAATATGAAATAATACTTAAATATCAAAAGTATAAAACAAGTTAATTCAGAAGCTTAGTTAAACTATTAATTGTTAACAGGAATATTTTCCAGGTCTTATACATATAGTTTATGTTATAAGGCCTAATGGTTTTTTGCAAAAAGCTATTTCAGAAGTGAGCAATAAATTCTTTAAAGAAGAATTTAAATTTAAAGTTATTGTATGCAATGTAATTGAAGAATTACATGATTATATAGATAATACTGAACTCACTGTTGAGCTTAATGGTACTTTGCCATATTTTCATCAGCACTGGATACAACAAAGAATGGTAACATAGAAACTAAATGCATAATAACTATTAATACATTTCAATAAATAATAAATTCATGCTTTTAGGCTTTAGAGAATTTTTCAAACGAAACTAATGCTGTTTCTTTAATGCTCAATGAATTTACTGAACGTTTAACAAATGATACATTAGATTTACCAGACACCAGAGAAAAATCAGCTGATTTACTATGTCGCCATGCAGGAGAATATAGTAAATTAAAAAAATGCATTGTTGAAGCTGTAAAAAAAGGTGAAACATTATTGAGTGATTTCAAACAAGATACTGATACTTACCATGGTACAATACCATCAACAGTTACAAATGTTGCTGCATTGGAAAGGTAATTTTAATTAGCATTGTTAAATTTTATTCAAGAATTAAGTTACTAAAAAGATTTACTACTCGAGACTTTCTACTTTTTTTTGTTTTTTTTTTTTTTTGTTAACATAATAATGTTTCACAAGAAAAAACATAGAAAAAAACAAGAAATGCTCCTTAATAAATATCAATTAGCAGAAATAGCATCCTCTAATCTTCAGACTATGTATAACCATAATTTAGTTTTTTTTTTTTTCATTAGTGATTCTTATATTTTAATTCTATTAAACAAATTACCAATATACATAATGACATATTATATTTAAATATGAATTTATATCGTTATATGTGTTTGAAGTAACTATACTGATACTGTGTTTTTGTTTTAATTATTAGAGAATATATTCAAATACATAGGTAAATAGTTTTCTATTGTATTGTATATAATAATTATGAACTGTATTTCTTCTACATTTATATAATTTATGAATCAACTAATTTATAATTTTATAATAATACATTAGTTTATAAATTTAAATTAATTTATCATTAATCATAGCCTTTTTTAAAAATTGTATTTAAATATTTGTATTAAATTAATATTATAGATAGATTTTTTTTTGTATTGTGTAAAGTTACATTTGTTTTCATAGATTATTGGTACAAATGGATGAAACAGAAAAAGTTTTTGATGATTATTGGGAACAATTTTCTGGACGACTAAAGCAATGTCATGCATTGCGTGCATTTGAAGAAAGTTTTAATGCTGTTCAAGTATGTGTTTTAATGTTTTATAATAGGAAGTTTTGACCTCTTAAGTATTCTACTAATTTAAAAATAAAATTAAAACTTTTAAATAATGCAATTATTATTTTATATATGAACATCACAAATTTAATATCTTATAATTATATATACTATATAGTATATACCATTAATCATTATTTAACTACTAAACAAACATGTTAATAATTATTACTTGTTAGTATATTATGTAGTAGACAGAAATAAAAGGATCAAAGAATAAATAAGTTACATAGCTCACTCTCTGAGTGTGTTAAATTTTTGGTTTTTAAGTGTACTTACATAATTATATTATTTATTATTTTAAATTATATATATTATTATTTAGAATTAGAATTATTCTAATTTTTTCAAGTAACCCTTAGTAACTAAACAACAATATGTATATCTCTCTAGTAACCAAATCAACACTGTCTCTCATGTACCTACTAGTAACTACAGACGATGGTGTATTCACTACTTTAGATATCTAAACTTATGTTTAAAAACATATAATACATCTGAAGTTGGGTGCTTACTCTAATAGTAGTAAAGTAAAAGTATTTTTTTAGAATTGTATGTTACAAAATAAACAGTGTTTATTCAACTATGTGTTTGATTAAATAAAATTATATGATTATGAAGTAAAAATTATAAAATGTATACGCTTCAATTTTAATTATGAATATAATAAATGTTTAAAAAAAATATTATATTATTATAATGAATAAAAGTGTAGAAATAATAGTGTTAAGATCATAGTATCATTTAAATGGACTGCAATAGTGGTGAGTAATAGTTGGGTTATCTCTGAAAACATAGTACCTACTGCTAATACCACACATGATTTAGTTTGAAATGCTATTGCAATGATATAATGTTTACACATTATAATAATGTGATAAGAAAGTAATAATAATAATAATTATAATAATATTTTGGAAATTACAATTATATTATTGTTTAATTTAACATATTTATATTTAATGTTTAGAGCTCATTAAATGAACACTTGAAAATTCTGTCTGAAATGACTGATGTTGGAGATTCTGTTGAACAGGTGGAAGTATTACTGAAAGAGTTGACTGAATTTCAGATATCTAGTCATGTATGTATTATTATATTATATTAATGCTTTAAAATAATTGAAATATTATTCAACAAACAAACAAATTTTTAATAAAAATAAGAATACATGTTTATATAATATATTTATTATATATTCAATTTTAGTAGATTTTAGTATAGTAGGCAAATCAGATAGGGACAATACCAAATACAAAGCTTTGAGCTAGGTCCTAGTCCTTTGTTTGGGTCCTACATTTTTCTCTTGTATGAACTTTTAATATATGTCATGTCAGTATGTTATGAATCAGATGGGTTGTTTCTTGCACATAGAAGTTTATATCATATTATAAGACCTTGTCTCCAAAATAGTATCTTAGGAAAATTACAGATCTATTTACAGACTACTTGAAATTATAATATAATAAACAGAGTTATGATGCAAGTGACCATAAATTATAAGGAATAAAAAATGATTCTTTTGATTGAAATTACAATTTTTCAATGTAAATACTTAAATTATTAGTGTTATTATAATAGAAACAAATATGGTAAATCGCACTGTTATAATCATAATTTCTATTTATATGCATTTTTAATGTTCAATAGTCTTTATAATTTAATTTAAATAAATGGATTTTTATTTATTTTTGTATTATTGTTATTATTTACTTTAATACTAGTTTTTATATTTTTTGAAACTTTCTACTTTTTAATATTTTTATTTTATAAATTACTATTATCTATTGCAGTAACAATAATAATTGTGTAATTTTTAAAAGATAAAATGTTGACCAAAAAGTTATGATTATAAGTTCATAACTGATTAATGATTAATATGTATAACTATTATTTTAAGAAATGTAATATGAAGTAACTAGTATTTGTTTACTTATTAACATTTATTAATTTTAGGAGAAAATAAAACTGAGTGAAGATTTATTACACTGTGGTGGACAATTATTAGTTTCCAAACGATTTATCGTATTAGAAAGTATTCAACCAAAATGTGATGAAGTTCAGCGTCTTATTCAAACATTAAATGATCGTTTGGAGAAACGTCTGCAAACATTAAATAAAAGTTGTGAACTACAGGCTAGAATTCAAAAGGTATGTATAAATATGTACGGTTTAATTATATATTTATATATAGTTAGAGTTGTGGCCAAACGAATGTGTGGTTGGGAATCCTGCACATCACAAGGCGATACCATAACTTAAAAAAAAACATTTGTTATATGTTTATATATGATTTTAAAATTTGCCCTTTTGATCTGGGGACGTTACCTAAAATAACTATCTTCCGCATGTGAGTTTGACTACTACTATGAAAATAATTAAATTATTAATATTATCATATATGGATCCTACCATTTTTTGTAAAAAAAAATTCTGATCACTCTGTACACAAACTCTTATCCATAGAAATTTATTTTAAATTTTGTTTATGCTCAAAAATATTTTTTTTTGGAAAGAAATATCTTCCTTACTTTAATCAGAATTAAAATTTAAATATTAACTTAAGGTGTTATAAATGTATAAGTAAATTCATAATAGTATGTATATAAAATAGTAGTAGTTTTATTTTTTAATTATTTTATGTTTTCTTACTATTATAAATACAAAATACCTAGTAATTCAAATTTTTTATTGAATAATAAAACATTTGTATTTTATTTTATTTTTTCAATTTTATTTAATAGGCTAGTGAGTGGTGTGCTAAAGGAGTTATGCTTTTGGGATTAGAACCATCTGACAAATGCATTAGTGCTGAACAGTCTTATGCAGAACTCAAAGAATTCATGAGTAGTGCTCATCACTTGAAAGTAGAAAGTCCCAGAGAATTTTACTCCTTATTTGAAGATACTATAACACCTGAAACAAAGCCAATTGTTACACAAGTGCTTCAAAGACTTGATGACGTAACCACTATGTGCGACAAACGTTTAGCAAGTTTAAAACGTTTAATTAATAAACCTCGACCTATTTTATCTGTTAATCCTGAACCAGCTATTCCTATTCACTTAGCTAATGTAACTAAAGTAAGTTAGTTAAATGCTCATTTTTACATATTAAATGTTTTAGTTGAATAATAATTTTGAATATAATAACTAATTACTTACTACCAATTTGATATTAATTCAGATTTCAAATGGTGTTGACGAATGTGAAACAACTATACAAAATGAAGAAAATAATGCTACTAAAACTAAGCATGTCCTCACTGAACTTTTATATACGGAACGGCAATATACTGCAGAATTAGGTTCTATACTTAGGGTATGTTATATATCTTAAATAATAACTTACTATATTTTTATTTTTGAAATGGTATACTTTTAGGGATACAAAGATCAGATGGAACTTTCAGATATGAAAAACTTAATTCCTGCAGGATTAAAGTGTAAAAGTGAAATTCTTTTTGGAAACCTTGAAAGTATTCATAGCTTTCATAATCAATTTTTTTTACCAGCTCTTGAAAGTTGTTTATCAAGTACTGAATCAGTTGCTGTCTGCTTCACAGATAATGTAATGTTTTTTTAGTTCTCATAATATAATTTGAAAGTAACATTTTTATTTATTTCAGAGAGAAAAACTACTTCAGCTTTATACTTATTATTGTGTGAATTTAACAAGGTCTGAAGAATTAAGAGAAACAGTTGGTGAAGACAATCCTTTTTTTAAAGCATGCCAAGAGAAGCTTGGACATCGTTTGCCTCTTGGTGCATATTTACTTTTGCCCATGCAAAGGATTACTAAATATCAACTCCTATTAAAAGTGAATATAATAAAAAAAATTAATATTAATAAATATTAAATAATATAAATATGTTTTTTTTAAGGAACTATTGCATAATGAAAAAAATCATAATTGTATTACTAAATTGCAAAAAGCTCTTGATTGTATGTTACTAGTTCTTAATAATGTAAATGACAATATGCATCAAATTGGTATCACAGGATTTTCTGTAAGTTATAATTTATGTAAAATTTAGAAAAATATATAATTTATAAAATGTTTAGGGTGATTGGAATGACTTGGGAGGTTTACTTCTGCAAGGATCTTTTTCTGTATGGGTTGAAAACAAGAAAGATTTGTTGAAAGAGTTGAGACTAAAGCCAATGAGACGTCAAATTTTTTTATATCAACAGGGATTACTTTTATGTAAGAAGGTATCTAAAGATAATAAACCAATGTATCATTACAAAAAATATTTAAGAGTAAGTTTTATATTATTTTTATTAAAATATAAATGATTTTATGGAAGTAATTCAATTTTTCATATTTGAATAGATGTGTAATATTGGATTAACAGAAACTGTTAGAGGAGATTTGTGTAAATTTGAAGTATGGTTAGAAGGACGTCAGGAAGTTTACACAATTCAAGCATCAAATTTGCAACAAAAGCATCAATGGGTATCTGAAATTAAACGTGTGTTATTGGATCAATTAGCAGAATTAAAAGGCAAAAAAATCATGCAGTATATAAATACTACTGGAAAACATGTGTAAATAATTTACTATTCACTATTATTATTGCAATGTATCTTCGACTTATATTTAATATTAATATTAAACTTTTATAGAAATTTACGACAAACAAATTCCTTGGATAATCAAAGTGATACCGGATCAAATCGTGGAAGGCGTCCACTAAGTCATCATGAAACTACTGATGATGATTCATCTGATTACAGTTTGACTGATGATGAATCTCTTGATGAGACAATCAAACAAAAAGTTAGTCAATAATATTGATATTGATATAAAATCAATTATTTTCCATAATTTTTCTAGGCTGAAAGTTATGTTTCATTAGCTGATTATAATGCACTTCGACCTACTGATGCCACACTAAAACGAGGTGATAAAGTAGACCTTTTAAAAGCCAGTTCAAGTAGTTGGTGGTATGTTAAAGTTCATAGTAAGTAATTTATTTACAAAAATAATATTTTCTTTTTTAACATAGTTTAATGTTATAAAAATCAGTTAAACTAAAAACTTTATTAAGTATTTGGATAATAATTTAACCAATATTTAAATTTGTCAAAAGATCCTGGAAATAGTTTTTCTAAATAAATGCTTTTCTTAGGTTCTAAAACAGAAGGCTGGGTTCCAGCTGCACATTTAGAGATCAGTGGTCGTAAATCATCACACAGTTCCCAATCGGTTTGCAGTCATGGATCTACATCCACAGATTGAGATTCATCGGATTGATTTGTATCTATAATATAAGTATTTATATATTCTACATAATTGTGATATTAAGTATTTAATTTGTTTATTATTATTTATTTTGTCTAAACGGGACTACCTTACATTACAATTATTTAACACTTATTTATACACATTTAAAATTATAATATTATACTAGTGAGCATGCCTTTTATGTGGCATACAATTATCGCGAGCTTCCTTAGAGTTAGTACAGGGAACATTTAAAAGGCTCTAGGTATTAACTATGTAGTATTTAAAAATTTTAAAAATTAAGTTCTGTTATTAATATATTTTGTATCAAATTCAATTAATACACTTAGAAATATTGTTGTTATTATAACTGGATTTCGTAACACCAAAATTATACTGATTATAGGTTTGTTACGTTTATACTAAATACTAAATTTATACACAATTTTTTCGATATGTTTATATATAACAATTGTTTTGTATTATTAACAAACTTAGAAATTTAGATACCTATAGCTTTTTGGGCATTATCCTCCTGTTTTGGTTCCTCTATTCCTCGCGTATATTATTGTATAGTATTTAATTTAAATGTGACATAGTTTAAGGTTTGTTTTATACTTAAATGCTTAGCCATCTTTTATAAACAAATTATTTGGTTTGACAATGTGATTTTTTTTTTATCAATATATGATTGGCTACCTAAAACAATTTTAAAATATTTTTCTCATTATTATTATGTTTTATAGTTTTAATTATTTGAATATGTAATGTGATAATCAAAAATCTCAATGACATAAAAATAATCAAACTAAAATGTATACAAGTGGAGCCATCCTTTTTTTTTTTTTTTACATATTACTAATAAATAATAATTTATAGTTAAAACAATTACATTAAAACAAAACAATAACTAATTAAATTTAAGTAATCTCTACAATATTTCAACATTTATGTAGTATAAAAAGTGATTTATTTTTCCATTTTAATTCAAATCTTTATTTTATCTCTTTTTAAATTCTAGTCATTTATATTCTTTGCCCATTATAGTTTGACAGTTAGTCATGGATGGTTTACAACAATAAATAAATAATGTAAATTTAAATTGTATAGATTCTATATGGATTGATGGTTCCTAGATCACTTAAAATATACTCTTTCAATACTTCGATAATAACTTAATTTAATAGTAATATTATTTAATTGTATTGTTGCTGGTTAACTTTTACTAGTCTTATTTAATTGTTTTGACTGGCTCACTATGTGACTATGTTATGTTAAACTTATTTATAAGTCACTCTTTTAATAGTTATTATGTTTTATAATTGATTTTTCCTGCATTTTTGTCACCTTAAATTATCCTAATTATTTTGATTATTACCAATTATTATATTATATTATAAATGTGATTAATTCCATTTAAAAAATGTACTTGTTTTGTAATAAAAAAAAAAAAAAATTATCCCAAAAATTGTTTTTAATGTACCTATTGTTAAATTACTTAAATAAATCAATTGAATATAAAAATGAAAACAAGTAATATTTTATTATGTATACCCAAGCTGTCAAGGGCTTCTTTGTGGCGGCGATCGTCCTCCCTACCCCAACCTAACCAAACCCTCCCACCAACATAGCTCAAAACCTCAATGATCAACATATATAAATATTATACATATGCATAAGATATATATATTTAGTGTTATAAAATTATAACTATAATATTACCAAATTGTTTACATTTAATGTATTTTTTTTGTTCAATTATTTATATACACTACTTACCATAGAATATATTAGGTTAAGAAATAATATTTTTCAAATTATTATTTAAGTTGCCCCTCCCCTATATTGTTGACTTAAAGACGCTTTTGTAGACTGTAGTGGATAGTATACACCATATATATTCTGGGTAAACCCCCGTATACCTTCTGTAAAAATGTGTATACAAAATATACTTGTATATGGTGTTACGGTATATCTATAAAAATACTCAAAAATATTTTTCAATTTTCAAATGTATAGTAGATATCATATCCTCTGTAATTTTTTAGGACTACCAAAATGTATAGTTTATGATAAACTCAGATGCACATATTTAAATACAATTATTAGGTCCAATTAATTACCTCCATTATAATAAGTAATTTCATTATTATTTAAATCAATAATTATAGTTAAATCTGGAAACGGAAGGTATTATTGTACTGAAGTACCTACCTATAATCTAATAAGAAAGCAATTTTTATTTAAAGCCAGCAATCTATTTAAGAAATCAATCTATTGTCACTGTGAATTTTAAGAATAATTAACTTTATTAATCAATAATATTCAGGATTCATATTCACCGATAATTCTTTGACATATGATTAAAAACAAAGTTTTCACTTTGTATAATTATACATAGGACATAACCCCTCCCAGTAAATGAATGTAAGATACTGCCATGGTAGTCTTAATTATAGTTTTTAACCATTTACCTATAATATATTTAATGTAGTGATACATTAATTTTTTCATTTACTAAAATGATCAGCAAACAGGACTGGTAGATCCATAGAATGTAGAAGATACATATTATATATAGACTAGGTTCATTATATTAATTTAATTTATGAATATTACTCAACAGTAATTCAGTAATTAAATCAATGTCCTAATGGCTCATATTACTAGAGGGACGTGAAGAGACATGACAAATGATATACACAAGTTAAAATTGTATAGTATTAGAGTAAATTAATTACCAATTATTAAATTTTTAGAAGTAAATATAAACTAAATAAAAAATAGATTTTTAATCGAAATATAAGTAGGTAGGTAGTTAAATAACTCATTTTTTAATATACACATAACTTATTAAAAATTTAAATATTAAGAAAAAACACGTTAGAGCGTAGTTTATAATCTTTTTTATAAATTTGGTAATAGCATTGATTTTATAATTTACTATATATACAGGAACAAAACAAACACGGAGAACTATAGAGGGATACGTTTGCTGAATATTACTTACAAGGTACTCTTCACAGCTATATTAAACAGAATTAAAAATAATACCTCAGAGATAATTGGCAAATACCAATGTGGCCTCTGAAAAGGAAAATCGACTAATTATTACTATTACTATAACTATTACTATACGACAAATCATGGAAAAATATTATGAGTATGACAAAGACTTTTATATTATTTTTATTGATTTTAAGCAAGCTTATGATAGTATTAACAGGAATCAATTATGAATAGCACTTGAAGATTTTGGTTTCCCAACCAAACTTGTAAGACTAATTAAAAATTGTAACTCACTTGTAAAACACTTTCTGTAAAATACGTTACTTAGGAGAAACATCAACACAGTTTGAGGTTTAAAATGGATTAAGGCAAAGAGATGCGCTGTCTCCTACCCTTTTTAACCTGGCATTGGAAAGAGTAATCAGAGAAACGCAAAATACCAGGGAAATGGAGATGCTTGGAAGGAATACTTTGTTGGCATATGCTGATGACATCGTTATCCTTGGAGAATCCATAGCTGAGTTAACAACAAGTACTTTTAATTTGTTAAAAAATAGTGAAAAAAAGGGATTTCAGATTAATGAAAATAAAACAAAATATATGATTGTTACGAGAAAGCTGACAGTTATGCAAAGCCTCAAGGTTGGACAATTTTTATTTGAACAAGTTCAAGATTTTAAATATTTGGGGGTTAATATAAACCAAAGAAATGATATGCATAATGAAGTTAAGCTAAGACTTGGTTCGGCAAATAGAGGATATCACACAATGAGTCATCAAGGTTACTATCAAGAGAAACTAAAACCAAGCTTTATATAACCTACCTATCTCCTATTGTTATGTACGCTTGTGAAACCTGGTCGACAACAAATGGCGATGAACAAAAACTTCTAATATTTGAGAGGAAAATTTTAAGGAATTTATATGGTCCCATACTAAACTCGGAGTCAGGAAGTTATGAAAGAAGAAAAAGCGAGGACATCAAAAGCATTTTTAATAGACCAAACATACAAGCATGTCTGAAAGCTAAAAGGCTTGAATGGGTGGGCCATGTATGGAGGGCAAAGGATAAACTAATTCATAAAGTACTAATTAATAAACCTAACGGAAAGAGGTCAAGAAGAAGGCCCCGACAACGATGGCTCGATAGAGTAAACAAAGATTTGGAAAGTCTGGGAACGACAAAAATTGAGGACACAGACGACCGGGAACAGTGGAGGAACGTGGTAAAAGCGACAAAAGGCTTTCATGGCCTGTAAGTCATAAAAAATATATATATATATATATACAGGATGATTATTTTATCATACTACACTAATTTTTTCAATCGTTATTACGTTTTACATTTTTTTTTTTTTTTTTTTTTTTTATTTATATTTAATTTTTTTTTTTCATTAAATTTAAATTTTTTTTTTTTTGCTTAAATTGTTGGTTTTATACTTTTTATAAATGGCAAATTATATTTATTTTTATCACCTTATTACACGGGTAATAATTTAAAAATAATTTATGTGAAAACATTTTTCATTTAATTTAGTTTTTGTAATATTTTGGTATTTGAAAATTCGATTATTTTATTACACAAGAGATGCTTTTGTAACAATATTTATGTCACTGTAACTACGATTTACACTTTGAAATTTTCCATATTATAATTTATAAGTAATTTATTTATTATTTATGTCTTTATCTGTAGTTATACTTTTATTTTAATTAGTATACAAAAAAAATAACTAGATAACGAACTACGTATCTGTGTTGTACAGACACCTCATGAAACTGGTTTATATTGACTCTGAAATCGCATGTAATATGCATTCGGTCCATGATAATAAAACAGAATAAGCACAGACTAGGTACCTATATGAAAAATATAGATTCATATAGTCTGTGGAATAAGTAAATGATAATAACCTAATTGTAATTCTAATATCGGTTATAAATTTATAATCACTGTTCAGTGTCTACTTTGTGATTGTGTTTGTGTACATTTTGTATTTTCATGTATAAATTTAATGGTTCATTATTGTATATTATATTCTTACAACACTGTATAATAAAATAATATGTTATAATCAGTTATGTAATCAGAAATTTTACAAAGGGGGCCAATTATATATATATATATATATATATATTAATTTAATACAAATATAAAATATACTATAAATTATAATAATTAAAATGTATAATTAACAAGTGTTTGATATTTAATAGTAATATACTAATATAATAATATGACTAAATCATTATCTGTGTCTTATCGGAGGTGATATCAAACGTATATTATTTTTAAATTTCTTATAATATATTATTAAAAAAACACGGACCATGGCCACCCCTCTGGAAACGCCACTGGTTATAATGTAGTAAAAAAGTGGGAATATCGATTGTGTACGTTCCTCCTTCGTCCCTTCAGTCCTCGGAGAAATTAGTGATCTATTATACTTAAAATTTGAATGCAATGATATTGCATTAGAAATACGATTCTAAGCGAAACTCAATATATTACAATATACTATACTAATAATTTCATTCTAAAATTTTACCTCACTTGTATACTATATTAATACTCAAAAAATGTTTAAGTCTCTATGATCAAAACTCAATTAGTTATCACGAAATTTAAAAACTTTAAATAACAGAAATCGTAATTTTGCCGATTGTCCACCATTTTTTAGTAGTTTTTCTCCTCCTAAAGAAAAACTTTTGAAAAATTCGAAAAATAAGCTAAATAAAGTAGCAACTAGACGCGATTTTCTACCGAAAGCATACCCGATTTGTGGTAATTAGACCAATATTTCTACCCGAAAAAATGTTTACATACATAAAAAAAATATATATATATATAATATTCAATTCTACTAAAAATATTCAAATTTTAGAAGCTTATAAAAAAAAAATTGTCTATTAAGATATTTAAAATATTTGGTAAAAAGATTAAGTTTTATATGATTGGGGTTCAATAAAATTTTCAAACTTATAAACTAAAAATTGTATAAAATATTAAACATTTTTGGCAAAAAATTTAAAACTCTATATCTAGTCAGAAAATCAACCAATCGTTTCAAAATTGTTTTTATAATGTAGAACACTTATGTTGATACTCAAAAAAAGTTACAAGTCCTTGCGATCAAAACTCAATTAGTTATCACGAAATTACAAAATTTAAAATAATGAAATCGTTATTTTGCCGATTTTCCGCCATTTTTTAGTAGTTTTTCTCCTCCCAAGGAAAAACTTTTGAGAAATTCAAAAAATAAGCTAAATAAAGTAGCAACTAGACGCGATTTTCTACCAAATGCATATTCTACTTGTGATAATCGGACCATTATTTCTACCCGAAAATGGTTATTGGTTATAGTCTTACAGATTGTAATTTATCATTAATCTTATAGTATACTTTGAAAATAGTTTTTCTTTTATTAGACAGCTGATGTTGGCATATTTATTATGTACCTATGGCATGGTTATAGATAAAAAATAATAATAATACAATATGTAATGAATTAAAAAAATTACAATTACAACAAATTTAATTTACTATTTATGTATTCATTGATATAATTGTATAAATATATTTCGTTTGTTTAAAATAATAACATTTACAATAAAAGATTATAATATATATTAAAACAATATTCATATTAGAGTAGGTACATATTTTTATACGGTATTTTTGTCTACTACAATTATATTTAAGAATAATATCTTACTATAAATATATAATATTTATTTGGTATATTATAAATAAATAGATACACATTATTATTACAATTTACAAGTGTAATTTATAATCATAATATCTTATTATTCTAAACGAAATATGATCAATTGCATAAATTTTAATATTAAAAGTGGTGATAAGGAACTATGTAGGTACAGAGCTTTAATTTAATAATTATTAATACTAATATTTTTTAAACAAAACAATTAAAAATTCTAAAAAAAAATATTTCTAAGTAAAAATGAAGGGTAGTAAGTTTTAAATATTTTGTAAAAGAAAAAAAATTGAAAACCATAAAAATTAACTGAAATAATGAGTGTAGTACGATAAAAAAAAATCATTCTGAATAGTATATTATAAAATCAATGGTAATAGGTAAATTTACTCATTGTCCACTGACTGTATTAGGCATAGGCCAGCGGTTCTTAACCAATGGAACGTGTTCATAGCCTATTTAACTAGATATATAAAAAAATATATATATAATCATAATTAACAGTAAAATAACAATTATGAAGTTCCTAAAATAAAATAAAATGTTTAAGTAATATGTAGAATTTTTCAACATTTGTACATCGTTACACTACTCAGAAATAAAAAAGTTGAGAACCGCTAGTTTAGACTACATTACTTTGTGACATTCTTAGTAATTTAGCATACCACCAGGACATAAGATAAACTAAATTTAGAATATGGTAAAGATAAAGTCAAATTATAAATTTTGTTCCTAACATTTCACATTTGAAATATTGTCAATTAAGATATACATATTTGTTATTATTGAGAAATGCTAAACACCAAAATATAATCAATATGCCTACCATAATTATACGAGTTTACGTGTAGATGTAGCTGCGTAGGTATAAAATATAAATTAATGGTAATTTAATTTTCTAAAAGATATTTCTATTTTATATTTAAATATTACAAACATTTAAATATATTTCTTGTTTTTAACTTAAAATAATTAACATACAAATAATGTAACGTCATAATTGTGTATTCACAATTTAATTCATTTTTCATTTATAGGTACGACATTATGATCTATTTATATTAAGAACTTATACCTACCTAAATTATAAATTATTAAATATTAAATTATACCTATACATAACACATTTACAGCAATAAATGTAATTAAAATTAGATAATAAAGTATATTAGTCAATTATTGTGTGTTTTAATTGAATAGTTAAGTAGGTTACGTTATTATATACTCGTATAATTATTAGATATTATTATCGTTTAAAATATAAAATATAGAAAAATAAAAAATGTTGACCTTAGTCAATGAACGGTCACAAAAATGTAATTTATTTATTTATTACAAAACTTGCGAAATTGTAGGTACCGTCAAATGGGGTAACATTGGCCCACTTTTCATCCTTTTTTTTTATACATTATGGTAAATTTTGGGGAAATCTTTATAGAAATCGATACTTAATAATTTTTTTTTAGTAAAATATAGATCAATTACTTAATATTATAAATCACATTGACATTTTTGACGTTCAAAAAACCAAAATTTTGAAAAACAATTTTGGGCCAATTTTGCCCGTATTAGGGGTAACTTTGTCTCGCATGTAGAAACGTGCTGTAAATCGTGTATTTTATGATTTGGGCTAATGCGTTATACCATACTAATATATACATTAGACAATATAGAACAAACAAAAATTAACATAAATTAGTTTATAAAAATATTACAATTGTAGGTATCTATCCAACTATACTATATTTGGCTGATAACTGATGTAATAATAATATGTAGCCATGTAGGTAACAGGGCCGTCCAAGGAGGAGTCTACTTAATATTTTGGTATATACGAGTATTTTCAAGTTTACCGGATTCATTTTTTAAAATTACTTTTTATCAAAAATAATTGTGCGTTTAGAATTTGGCGGACTTACTTAATTTCGAAGTTATAGTGAGATGGTTTGTAGAAAAAATTGCAGTTAATTTCCGATTTGCGGTACAGGAGCGAAGCTACTAATGCAGTAGTGTCAAACTTGCGCAACCTACCCATAACCAAATAAAAAGGTTGAAAAAAAAAGATTTGGACCCGAAACCTCTGACTACAAGACATCACATTGGCAGGCACGTAGCTAGAAAATGTTTATTAGGGGGGCCAAAAATGTTGGGCCCTTGGGGCTAAAAATGACTGAAATTTATCCCCCCCCCTGTGACGGTAACTGCACTACCCCACCCACCACTGTTGCAATTTGTGAGCTTGCTTAAATCCCTACCCCCCTCAGAAAGTCACGAGATTTATGAACAGCCCCCTTGTATCATTTCCCATATTTTGTTGTAAGTTACACATTCAAAATTTTACCTTTAGTGGAGTGCAAATAACTGTATATTTTACCCTAAAAAGCACAAATAAAGTAAATACATAAATATACATAAATAATAAAGATATATAAATATATAAAAAATAAAATAATAAGTAATTATAAAAATGTAAATATTAAATAGATTAATATAAAATAATTTTTCTATTTTTGTGTTGTTCGGAGAACATTTTAACAAAAATATCCAAATCCAAATTTTTTGAATTTTTTTTTTCTATGTTTATTGAAGCTAAATTGACCAAACGTTCATTTGTCATCCGATTCCTCATGTAGTTTTTCAAACGTCGGAGGCATGAAAAAGTTCTTTCGCAAGCTGAACTGGACACAGGAATAGTTACTATAATAATAGCTAGCTTATATGTTTCATTGAATGCAAGCTTGTACTTTTCAAGTAGATCAATTAGATTCATCAGGTTGTTTACCTTAACATTAAATTGAATTTGATATTTGTTAATAGTTGCTGGTAAGATTTATAGTTCTGCTCTTAAATTGTCCACATCAAGATCATAGTGAACAGCTAAAGGTTTTAATTGTTCATAACATAAAAAATATTCATGTTGAGGATGTAAGTAAGATATTGATGCCAACAAACTATAATTATCAGAAAATCTTCTCTCTAATTCATTAATTATATAATCTAACGCTGGAAAATAAACATGTTGTCTTAGACTTTTTTTTGTCATCTGGTCAGTTTCTAGAGAACTAAGCTCAGTAAATATTAAATTTTTAAATTTTTCAGGGATTTTTTTTGTTCTTTTTATGTATTTTGTTCATTTGGTGTGGATATATTGTTTTCTCTACAAATATTCATAGTTTCAATATACATTTCATTAAAATTGGAACAGTTTTTTACAGTTTCATCAGTTCTCATTGTTTTAAAAGTAGCTATAATTGATGATATAAGAATTAAAGATTCAGCCATTTCAGCTTTTACATTTTGCAAGTAATCACTAACTGTTTTTATAATTTGAAGAATATCACAAAACATAATTAAATTGAATACAAATTCAAAATATATTAAATGTAGTAAGCCCTTTGCTTCGGCAGCACGTCCTTATTTATTAGTATTATATATATATATATTTAAATAATTTGTAATTATTTAAGCAATAGGTACTTACCAGACGAAGTGGAACTTTTATTTTCAGGCTGATCTGTACGATTTTTTTTGGCAGTATTTTTTGTTGCGCTTGTATTGCTGGTAAAATAATCGTTTATGCTTGTACGTTTCATAGTAAAAATAAATGAATTCACACAGTTCGTTCAGGGTACAGAACTTATAACATATAATTAATAAGCGAATTGCAAATAATGAATAATAATACGTTAATCTATTATGTTAACTTCATGGACAATTCCCTATCATTAAATTTCATCTCTCTACTATCAAGCCATAGACATTTATTTATAGGTCTATGGTCGACGTCATTATTTAATGATAATATCAAATAATAGAAAAAAACGACTCAAACGCCGAATACAAAGCGTTGTTGGTACCTGACCAGTGGGTATTTCCTTTATTATTATGTCTAGACCCTATTGGTATGTGCAACATAACGTTGTTTTTTTAAGATAAAGTTTTTTATGAACATAAAAATGAAAATACGGCTACTATAATAACTGTATTACCCAAAAGTAATCACAAATTAATAATTATTTCAACGTATGTAAGGCCTTCGGTTTTAATTCTTAGTAAAAATAATTGAATTTTTATTTGGGGGGGCCGGCCCTGGGCCACAACAAATTTAAGGAGGGCCCGGCCCACCCAGGCCCCCCCCTAGCTACGTGCCTGCACATTGGTCCAATAATAGTCACGACATTAAATCGTATTAATTTACAAAAATTACTTATTTCAGTAAATCCTTCTAAATTTGCAAAATATAGCATTAGTTCAAAATCTAATTAATTGCGTCAACTTTTTTATACAGAAATGAATCTCATATCTGAAATAGTAAAATAGGTTCCTAATGTATTAATATACGTCTTTATTACTTCAATTTTCAATAATACCCAAGTACTTACTTATTAATTAGGTATAATATTATGCATAATGCATTAATGTCTATATTTATATAAAGATGTTTTATTGGTTTATTGCTTAAGATGATTAGATAATATACTATAGTAGGTATATTAACTTATTTAATCTCCCTAATTGCTGTTAATCGGGATTTTATCGATTTCCAATGAAACGTATTATGTGATCCAAGTTATAATGTAATATAAAATTATATAATTAATAATTATAAATTATAATTTATAATACATATTATTACTTTTATTATAAAAATATCTTAACATAATTTACACATACCAATTCATTAAACGTAGCGATTCTCAATAGTATTTGAACAATTCTTCTGAATATGATCTTTAACTTTACGGCTTAGGTACAACTTTACAAGTTTAATTAAAATTGACTGTGACCTTTACATGTTCAAAATATGTACCCATGCAGTCTTGGAATTTTAGAATTTTTTTACCATTATTCATTTTATTCAATGAAAAATTGTACAAATTTCAACATTATATATTTTAAATTTTAAATTCTGAGCAAAGCGTTTTATAAAGATGTTTTTTTTTTTTTTTTTTTTTTATTATGTCTTAAGACACTTTTTCGTGTAAAAATAACTGTCTGATTAACACAACTAGGGTATACTTTCGGTAGCAAATTGTATCTATTTAGCTTTTTGAATTTCTCAAAAAATTTTCTTTTAGAAAACTAACATTAATGTCAGAAAAACGGCTAAATTTACGGAAATCGTAATTTTGACGAAATTGATTTTAAATTTTTCGTGTTACCTAACTAATGCAATTTTGAACGTAGATACTTGAAATTTTTTTGAGTATTCTCACAAGTAGTTTACACACGTAGTAAACTTTTGGAACGGCTTATCAGTATAATATATTGTATTATATTGAGTTTCACTCAGATTCGTATTTTCTAATGCATTATCATTGCATTCAAAACTTAATTATAATAAAGCACTAATTTCTCCGAAGACCAAAGGAACGAAGGAGGAACATCCGAAATCGACCTTCATTTTGCTTTGTTTGTAATAGAAAATTCATAATTAAGTAAAAAAATATTATGCAAAATGTTAAAGCGTAACAATTACAAATACAACATTGACGCGAACTTTTTTGTGAAAATGATATATAAATACGATTAAAATGTAGTTTACTTATAAACATAATTGAAGGCAATTAAAACTGACCGTTTTATCAACGTTATAGCTTAGATATGTGTTTAGAATGTTTAGATTGCATAGTTTGAAGCTGTCTTTACTCACGGTTATATTATATCTCATAATAACAATAATGATAATGAATTCGGGGTGGAGTGGTCTCATTGTAATATTATATTGTATACTTACATATAAACATACAACAAAATATAGACAATAGTAATAATCAACAGGTTTCATGTACTCATAGTTTGGAGTAAGTATACACATATTGTATTCATGTCATACTTTACAATATAACGGCATTATATTTATGGTAGGTTACATTTTAAATTATAATACTATGTACTACACTTATAAACTATAACACGCATGCCATTGTAAAAATTATTAAAATTAAAAATATATTACTTTTTTGCTTAAAATAATAAATAAAAACACTCGGATATTGCAGGTAATAATAACTGAAATACAAATTTAAAAGATATCAAAATTTAGATATGTACTCAAAGCAAACCCAGTACAATAATTTTAAGCGTCCGCGTCCCCAATAGATTTGTGAGCGCTTGTGCACAACGCACATAGTTATACATTTTAAATTCTGAGCGAGCAAGGAATGTATTGGTTTTACAAAGATGTTTTTTTTATTTTTATTGTGATTGTAGGAAATTGACATTTTTTTGAGTAATCACATTGGTAGTTTTCATACGTACTAAAATTTTGGAATGAATTGGTTCATTTTCTTACTAAATATAGAGCTTTGAAATGTTTTCCAAAAATGTTTAATATTACTAGCAATTTTGGATTTAAAGTTTTGAAAAATTTATAGAAGCTTACTAATTTACTATTTAATCAATTTACAGAACATTTTGAAAATCGTAACAAACAATTTTTATATAAGCTTTTAAAGTAATAGTGATTTTTTGTAGAATAGGGATCTAAGAAATCGTGTAATACGAAAGTCAAAAGAATCAAAGGAAAAATACTTGGGGGAAAAATGCAAAGATATAGAGGAACTGGTAGCAGAGATGCTACGTATAAAACACTTAAAAATTTCTTTAATGATTATAAATCAAAAAGAGATCTAATAGAAGATAACAACGGAGTAATTTTTTATGAGGACTAACATAAAGTGAACATATGGAATGAGTATCTAGAACAGTTATATGAAGGGCAGAACTCACTGGTTAAGAAATAGAACATGAAGAAGTATTGAATAAATGGTTATATTATGGGGTACTGAAAGAAAAATTTGATAACGCACTTAGAAAGTTCAAAATGAAGAAAGCTGCAGGAATTGACGAAATCCAAGCAGAACTTTGGAAAGAGTCTGGCGAAAAAATGCAAAGTGAGTTTTTTAAACTCATAAAGGAAATATTTAACTCAGGATAACTTCCTCCAAACTTAACAAGTGTAAAATTATTTATATTCCGAAAAAAGAAACCACAAACAAATGAGATCAGTACCGTACAATTAGCTTGTTGACACATGTGTCAAAAATACTGATAATAATAATGTCAAGAAGAATGGAAAAGATCAAAGCCATATTGTCAGAAGACCAGTTTGGGTTCAAAAAGAACATGGGTACAATGGAAGCAATTTTGGCATTAAGAACAATTATTGAGAAAAGAATTCAAAACGTAAGCCTACATATATAGCTTTTGTTGACATAAAAAAAGTGTTCGACAATGTCAACTGGTCAGTAATGTTCAAGATGCTAAAAAAAGTGGGTATAGAATACATTGAAAGGAGTCTACTTTTTAAACTATACCAGAAGAAAACAGCTGTTATACGATTTGGCGAAATTGAAAAGAAAGCGTGCATAAGAAAAGGAATGAGGCAAGGTTGTACTCTCTTACTTGGCGTATTTAATGCATATATTCAAGAGAAGATTGACATAATAAAAGAGGAAATTCATTTGGGTTTTAAAAACGAATGGCAGAAAAATTGATATGCTACGCTTTTCAGACAATATAGCAGTATCTAATAGCTGAAAACGAAGAGGAGTTACAAAGGATGCTGAGATGTATGGAAGAAACTTTGCTCAATAAACTGAACATGAAAATAAATACGAAAAACTTCAAAGTTCTTGTATGTAGCAGGAACAATAATATTAAAGCAAAAATACATCTGTAAACAAATCAAGTTTTAAAGCAAGTAGAAGATTTCATATATTTGGAAAGCATAATAAGTGAAGGTAGCAGAAGTAAAAAAGAAATATTAAAGAGAATATGTCAAGCTAAGATTTAACAAAAAAAGAGGACTTTTTAATTCAAGAAATATCAGCATACTCACCAGGATAAATCTTCTGAAAACATACATATGGAGTATAATGCTGTATGGCAGCGAAACGTAGATGATTGCCAAAGAGGAACAAAGAAAATGGAAGCTTTTGAGATGTGGTGTTACAGAAGAATTTTTAAAACAAGTTGGACGGATATGGTAACAAGCGATGAAGTATTATAAAGAATGTTCGAGAGAATAACTCTATGGAGTATTATCAAGAAAGGGAGAAGCGACAAAGATAATGACAAGTAAAAGGGAAGAGTGGAGAATTGCTACAAACCAATCTTAGGGTTGAATACAAAATAAGAAAAATTATTGAATATCAATATTATTATTGATTTATGATGCCACAAAAAAATAACGTGGTTATTTAAACAATTATTGTTTAATAAAATTCAAATTTTATTAGTTTTAAAACGAAAATAATTTGATATGTATTTAGGTAAATGCCTACATTGCATATACGTTAATATTAATCCATACCGGATCATTTGTCATCTGTAAATTGCTTCGCGTTCTAAGAAGATCTTAGAAGTCGTCAGTCGTACTTTTTTATAAAATAATTTAAAATTTTACAATTTATTTCATGTTCAATGCTACATGTCTGCATATACATACGTTCAGCGACGGATCCAGGGGGGTGGTGTTCGGGGCCATCACCCCCATACCATCAGAAAAATTGAAATTCGCATATGGACATTGTCGTTTAAAATCTTCTCTTTAGTTCGTAATTAAAAATAAATTATAGTTTGCCCCTCCCGTTATCTTGGGTTGAATCTGCCCATGCATACGTTATTGTATAATAACTATTAACTACTGTTTAGAAGTACAACCAAAATAGTTAGAAAATTTAGTAACACATTATTATTATTTTTTTTTTAAATCAAGTTTATATTTTTATTGAATTTAAACAAATATAATATTGTAAATTTTTATTCCTTTTGAATATAATTATTAACCTACACATAACTTAATCGTCTTAAATCGTAACATCCCATAACCTGGTGTGGCTTTTTAATATATAATTTTTCTTAAATCATTGTTCATTAGGTGCATTCTTGCTTCCCCGTCAAACACGTGATAGTTATTTAAGCGTTAATTTTAAGTATATAAGTACTCTAGTATAGTTTAAAATTTCCCAAACTGTGGATCGTAATAAAAGTTTTACTGGACCGTAAGAAATGTTTAAAATGACTATTTTTAATGAATGAAAATAAAATTATATGTTATCATATTAGTACCTACACCAACACTGTATAATAATAATACTGTAACTTTTTAAAATTGGATCATATATACCAACCCATGAAAAGTTTGGAAACTTCTGATCTAGTTGTTAACCACGCGTTGGAGCCACAGCGTTAAGTCGTCACTAATATAATCTGTGTTATCAACGCACCTTGCAGTTATCGTTCTCATTTTCTCAACTCTCAACTTGAATTATTTACCTGATTTGTTTTAAAAAATAACAATTCGTTAAAGTCGAACCATCCGTGTCAACTTCGTTCTTTGTTATAACACAGATAATATATAATGTTCGTGGTTCATCAGTATACCATAATAAACCAAAGTTTACCATCAGTGCGCAGACATTTTCATAGTTGACCGGTCCCGTTTTTAATTGGAAAATCAAATAAACGCGTTTATTTAAATGCATTGTACATATTATTATATAGATACCTAAGCAATAGTAGTATATAGGTACGGCCGCAACGGCAGAACATCACGGCGCAATCATATTAATATATTATCGTCGTCGACGTCGCTATGACAACATCATTTTACTTTCACCTGACCGCGGCGGTCGTCAACCAGGTATAACCAGGTACCCATGGAAGTACCTACATATTATACGAGACCTGGTATAAGCGCGCGTGTGGCCCCACCACCGTCTCGACTGCTCGTGACCTCATAGCGTGCCTAGCATTCGGCCCCAACGCAATCAGTGGGCAACACGCGTTCGTCCTGTACGAAATAGACCGTCAATGTAATTATTATGTTATCCGTAAAAAGGATTAAAAAATATAGTACTGCGTTATTCCCGTTGTGATTTTGTTTTGTTTTTCACCCGACGACAATATGACAAGAACGTGTTCGAGTTGCAACCGCGGCCCTGTGCCAACCGTTTCCGTTTCCCGCCGGAAAAATCGTAATAGTTAATAATATTCTAATGTAAATAATTCTACGACAGAAAGTGTTCTAGTATAATCGCCCGTAGTTGCCGCGTTCTAGTAGTATCCAAACGGAATAGATAGAATAAATCGACGGTGTGCGTCGAGACAATAGACGATAATAATAATACGTTTTATAATAATAATATTACATCAGTGCACGCTGCGTAGGTATGTATTAAATATACAAATTAAATATATAAGTGGAATCTAAGAAGGCGCGCTACATCTCGGAAGAAGAAGGACTCGAGAGGTGGCCTAACCTTTACTTTACCTACATACAGCGGTCGTGGTAAACGTAGACGACGACGATGCACAACCCGTACGCCCGACCGACGGTACAGCCGCACATTGAAGACTTGCCGTCCGATTGCGGGTGAGTTTGACGCACGCGAGTGCAGTCCTTTATATTCCCTTCTTTTACTGTTAACAATTATATCATAATTAGTAGTTCATTAATATGAATATTATATCAATTATATGAATAATCTGCGGGCCCGAATAAAATGTAATTGAGTTTTATCGATTTGTTTGCCGCATCCGTCCAAATAATGTTCCCCGAACACGTATAAAACGACTTGTGTGTAGGATGTATTTTATTTGTCTGAATATTAATGAGAATAATAATAACTATATATATATATTATACGCGAATACAATTTTTTATTTTATCTATATCGTCCAACAGTGAGTTAGTTTTCATAAAACGTTAATATTAAGTATAGTTATTAATTGAATTTTAAAATATATTATATCTACATGTGCAACGTGTTTATATTAATATTATAAAGTTAGGCTGTAAATAAGTCTGGCCTAGTATGTTCTTTAATCGTTTATTCGTGTAGTAGGTATTTATAATTTAAAACCGAATTCATGAGCGAATTCAACTTACCTATAATTATTATATAATATCAGATAATTCGATTATGAAATTATTATTTAAAAACGTATAAAATATACCTTATATCTATAACATTTGATGAACAATAGGTACAGATAGTTTATTCAGTCCGACTGTTTATATTTTATAAAAGTTCATTAGGCGTACGAACAAAAAAATAATAATATTATAGAAAGTCAATACACGATACTTACCATTTACTTAACAAAATAAAATATGCATTTCGATGGTTTGAATATTAAATCTGGTGCTGTTTTCTTTAAAATATGACATTGGTTATAAAATATAGCACAATATACATTTTTCCTAAATATTAAATTTTTAAATAATATTAATTTGAATATAAATAGAAAATCTTTAGCTGACCTCTTGGTTATTCAATATAATATTCTTCATCAAATATAGTTATATGTAATACAGTTAACAAATTACATAAATTATTATAAAATTAAATATTTTATTTTATCATTCTAAAAAACTGGTTTTTCACTTAAGGTACCTATTACAGGCATAAGCTTAAGAGCGTACAATATTAAGTATTCTAAAATTGTTTAAACACATTTATTTGTATAGGTATAATATTAAATATTTAAATGAAACAAGATAATTAATTTTAATTATAGTACCTAGCTAATCGATATATCAATTACTATGGATAACAAACAAGTACCCCTCATTAAAAACTTTTAATAAAATTTAATGGATATAAGTATTAACTTAATAATAAGCTCTTGGGGTGTATTCAGTTTACGCACGTATAAATCAAAACAGTTGTTAGTGGATAATAATGGTAATAATACAAGTATTTTAAACTTATTTTATCAATAAGTTGGTTTATTATAAAAAGAGATATGAATCACTGCTTACATTAGATCTTGATCTATAACAGTTATTGAATGATATAATATAACATTTTCTATATATGTTTAAAATACCAATTAATATATTTTTTTTTTGTAATTTTTTTAGTTTTTTGAATTTATGGGTATTCTTAGTTCTATGATTTTTATCTGTCAAGTAGGTGCTAACATGAATTTCGATTTGAAATAATTGAATTTAAAATTTAAACTTCTAAAATATTAAGTTGTTTATTTATATATTTACAGCTATTAATCATTGTTATTAACCAACACAAATTTACCACAATCCATAAATTACCCGTTTGTTAATTTAAAATAATTTATGCTTGTAAATGTTGCTTTAAAATTAATAATCTATTTAATAATTACAATGAATGACAACAATTGTAATTTTGATTGTTTAAAATTTGTTACTAATACAATCTGTTTACAAAAAAGATTAAATGTATTTTAAATACAGATAAGTATTTAACATTTTTAAACTAAACGTAATTTAAATATCATTGACTACAGATACTAAAATAAATTATAATAAATAATAATATAATTTAAGTACTCATTTTTAGAATAAAATTATTAAGTTTATGTAATTGCAAGTGAAATATATCAATACGACAATTAAAAAACAAAACAAAATACTTAAAAACATCGATAATTTATTTTATTTTTAAAATTTTTAAAAAACTAAAAAATAAGACCTAAGCCATTATTATAATTAATTTAACTATTTTTAAGTTTAAATTATAGGTTTGCTATTTTATACTTTAATGGAATACCTAATTGTTTATTCGCATAGGCGTACCTTTGAGTAGATGTTTAAGTTAGGGGGCTTAAATTATGTTTTAACCTTAGTTTTAGTGAAAATTAAATAATAATTAAAGTTGTAATACATTTTTGTGATTATATTATTTTTATATATTCTTATAATATTAAATAATTGTGTGATATATATACAATATACATGCATAATAGTATTATTATATATAATAGTTTCTCACGTGTATCGAATTTCTATGCAACATATTAAAAAATTTGATATTCTTTTACCGAAAAAACTTGACGTTTCCATTTTATAATACTATAAAAATTAAATAACAGTATATTATACGTACATACTTAATTTGTAAATTTTTTTTAGACATTTGGTAATTTCTCAGTATTCGTTATCAAGTATATTATAGCTGTGACTACACTATAGGAAACCATGCTATGAATTTCGGATGTTTCTTGACCCTTCATGAATCTAAATAATATTTATTTAATGTGCGCAACATAATTAGGCGTAATTAATATATATTATTTTAATAAATTATTCTATAAATTAAAAATATATTTTATTATGTAATTAATGAGTTATGTTTAAATTTTGATATTTTTTAAAATTTGAAATAATTGTTATTTTTCTTCTTCATCCGTACAAATTGTAACATAAAAACATATTTTTATATTAATGCTCTCTTCCATTCTCATTCAAAAATTCATAGATTATAAAATAATATAAAATATATAATTAAATAGTAAAGGTAACTTATTTGAGGGGAGAAGATAAAAAAAAAAAATCGTCTCTCTTTCAACTTTATTTTTGGTGTGGACTTGTATATTTATATCTACAGACTACAGTTATACTTATAATTTTATTCAATTTGTAAGGTCTATTACTTATTAAATATTATTATCTTTCATATTAGACGCAAATCAACATTACTAAATGACAATAAAATGAATTAAACAGTATCAGTAAAGAATACAAAATTTAAGTTTTAAAACTTCTTTGAATAGATTCAGCCTATATTTACAATGTATACGTATACACTAATCACTATACATTTTTGTAGATACCTATATTATAAATTGGTAATATTACTAACGAAATCATTATAAAATCTGGATATTATGATATGTTTTATATTATATTATATTCATTATAAAAAAAAAAATAGCTCATAAATGACATAATATTATAATTTATGTGTTTCTAATTAAATATGTGTTATTTATAACATATTAATACGATTTTAGATAGATAATTTGAGAATATTAAAAAATTCATATATTTTTCACACGCCCCCTTCCCTTATATCCATTCACCATTTAAGCTTGAATAAATCACGAAATGGTTATATTATGCCTCCTGCACTGGTAAAGTATGGCAATAAATATTCTTATTAGGTATAATCAGTGGTGCAATTAGCCCAAAAATTTTGTGGGGGGTTAGCCTTCATTATCTATCTTTTATTACAGGAATGATTATATTTAATATAAAAACAGGGGGGCTTGAGCTGATTTAGGGGGCCAATCCCCCTAGACCCCTAATTGCGCCTCTAAGTATAATGTTATTAATTTATAATGCATCTTTGGAAAAAATATAACAGTTATAAAAAAGTGTTCGTTGTTCGTTTAATTTAGTTGGTATGATGACAGAAAAGTGTGTATAGTTAATAACTCAAGGCAAAACTGTATCAAGGGGAGGTGAAAGATACTTTTTTTTAAAATTAATGAGTTATTAATTTAAATAAAATTACTAAACAACGATAGTTTATTTATTTATATGTTATAGTTTATAAAATTTATTGAGAATTAATTATAATTTAAAGTTCAAAATGGAGTGCATTTTGAATTTTCGTCCCGGTAAATTATTCGGCTCTGTATAGGGGTTGTTGGGTTACAATTGACAAATATAATATAGAGATAGAAATTTTATGTTATATCGCTTTTTTTTATAATGTCAAAGTGACATAGGTTGAAATAATGTATAAAATGGGATATAGACATATAGTTATAATCTAAAACTATCGTTTGAAGTAATAACAATTTTAAAATACAGAAACCCGTACTTTTTTTTGTTGGAAAATTGATTTCCTGCAACATGAAATGTTGATCGCTCTGTAGCTTCTGTATATACTCAAATACAATTATTCTAATTTGACGCAGGTATAATAACACGCTGCAGTGATGTTTTATAGGTAAATGTTTTTTTTTCCGCGTCGGCAGTTTCCTATGTGTATTTTTTGCTTTGTTTTTTTTTTTTTTTTGTCATAACTCCCCAGTGGAATACTTGATACTTATATAATATACGCACGTGCGGTCGACGACAGACACGAAAGAAACCAAAAAACCGTACAATGTAATCTAAGTTCGTATTATTATAATAATATTAGTACATAATATACGAAACACGATAGTGATTGAAATTAAATTTTAAAATTTACTCGTGGTATTCTGTTTAATTGTTAATATGAGCACCATGGACATTTCTATTTATTTTTCCATATTAATTTATGGATATGTGATGAATATTCGTCCATTTAAAATAAAGTAACTCTTATCTCATAACATTTGATACACATAGTATTTTAAATACAAGTAGCAATAAACATATAGTAGTAGTAGTAGATACGAGAAACAAATAAACAGTTCGAATATCATAATTGAATCCACCTATGTTTAGGAAGCAATTTTGATGTAGTTGCTAGTTTAGAGTTTTAGACTAAAAAATATAATTTTCATAAATTTTGAAAACAATTTTGAAGAAAAATAAATTTTTTCCAAGTTTTTTTATAACATTAATCCAAGTTTCAAAAATGTATGAGATTAAATATGTACAAATTAAAAAAAAAAACAACTAATATTTATTTAATATACTAATTTATCCTTGTTGTTATAACTGTGTATAAGGAAAGCGACATTTTTTAAGTAGGTATATAAATATAAAAAATTAAAATATTAGTTACGCTAGTAAACAAATATTCTCAATCGAATTTTATTTTCTTAAATTTCCCGAAAATAATATTAAATTAAAAAAAAAATAAATAAAATTGTTTGATCATTCAGTTTTGCATTCACCTATTTTTATTTAAAACGTTTAATTGCATTTTAATATATTATTATTACTGCATTTTATATTTACAATCGCTCTAACCGCCTACTACCTACCATTTAATATAATTATTACTAATGATTTATAATTATTATTTAAAAATTCATTTATACATAATTTTTCTCAATTTTAAATGATAACTTTTCACGAGAATTTAAGTTATTTCCCATATTAACTGTATCAATAACATAATTAATATATTATAAATCAGTTATTATTATTAATTGGAAATGTAAATTGGAGGAAAATATTTATTTTGGATTGCGAGTATAGTTTTTCCTCGTACATCCACATCCACATGCATCTTCACCGACAGACATGAGATCGACAGTGTAGCCACCGCAGTGTTTAAATGAATGAATACCCTAAAGTACTATATTATTATGATAATAATGTCACGATTTATAGGCGCGGCAGTTTACAGTTTTTTATGTGGACATTGACATATTTTATTATCGTATATTATATTATTATATTGCTATTACTTATGTTACTTTACATGCCATACTGAAACACGCTTAAATACGCGTAATATTGTCTGTACATAATATACACACACTCACACATTTGTGTATTTAACGAGGTGTCGACCATATGGTTAGTAATATTATCATAATAATATTTGATATTCCGTTTGCAACGCGGTCTAAAGGGTTCCAGCAGTCGTGTAATTATTTCGTACAATCAGCATGTATTTAGTAAAAAATATATATATATATATATATAAAAGTAGTGAACAATGACGATGCAGTATAATAGATAAACCTTAAATCGTTATAAAATTACAAATTACTTCGAACAAGACCATGTAAATGGGAAAACGTCATATTATTATTGTTACTATTATATTGTATTCAGTGGAACATTTAGAGATCATTCAAGGGAAATGAGCAAATTTTTTAAAGTTTTAATTTGCTTAAAAGTATTTTTGTAAAATTTAATTTTATCCGCAGTTAATATAGGTACTAATTAGCAATAATGTAATAATACGGCGTCCTCTAGCGTCTAATTAATACCATTTATCATTATTATTATCTATTACGTTAAAATCGGTAAAATATTTAAAAAATAATAACCCACAGGGTCGATCGCCCTTCATCCCCCTCAAACCCCTACAGTAATTTTACAGTAGTTTTACGATTCTCTCCGACCATAATAATGACCAAATATTAAAATTCAAATAATCACTTTATTGTTCAATTATTTATTTGCTTACAATCGTAAATTAATTCTTAACTACAATATTTTAAATTTAGTGTAATTATCCAACATTTACTGTATTTAGTTAAATACAGTAAAAAAAAACGAGTTATTTACGCCTTTATAAATTTGGTTTTATGAAAATACTATTATGTCTCCCTATTCAAATAATAATGTTATAATATAACATGAATATTATTCATTATTTAATATTGACCAATGTCCAGTATATTATTGCGTAGGTATCCATATTATATTAATGTAGTAAGCGGTATACCTAAGCATTATACTTTTAAAACAAAACGAATAAATTTGAAATTCACTTTCAACTATATAAGTAGTTATAAATTATAATATTTTATTATGATAATTAATATACTTGTGTACTTTATTTTGTATAATTGTAATTAAACACAAACATATATAGGTGATACAAAATACTGTTGTTTACACTTTTACATTATCGCAGTTAAACGTCGATTATTATAATATGTTGATATTAGTTTTTGTGTTTATATTATATTATATAGTTGACTATAACAATAATATTAATATATTGAAAAGTTTGGCCGACACTGCGATTGTGGATGACCTTCGCGTATTTCCGGTTCCTCGCTCGTCCGAAGACCATAATATTATAATATCACGTGTATGTCGTTATACACAATATAATAATATACTGTTCGACAATAAAATATATTGAATTCAGCGCTAAACAAACGTTGTATATTTAATTTATGCCTATGTGCACATTTTACCGGTGGCTACCATTCAATACGATATTTTGCGTGTAACGTTCGTTTTGAGCGATTGTGTGTGGTTTCAATGTCGAACAGCAAATTACGAAATAAGTAGCCAATGAAAAGCTTTTTGTGCAAAGCTTTTAACCTTTAAATTATAATTGTACCTATCACCTATGGGCTATGATAATGGGCATAATAATATCATTGTGTATGTCCACATCCAATAAGTAGTTAATGAAAATTGCCCATTATATACCTATTATGTAAGTATTTTATACAGGGTTTTTTTTATTTCATACTACCAGATTAATAATAATACAATAATACATTTTCATGAGATCAATTATCATCCATTTAAATTTTTTAACGTAATTATCATTATTTATAATAACTTTATGTTTTAGAATTGTTTATGTCATATTATTATTGTACTATAATGTACCTAATGTAATATTTATTATTCAATTAATTGACAAATTATGTAAACAAATAATTAATGATTAAGTAATTTGGCTAGCGCCACACAGAGGCGTTTTTATTGTACATCATCGGATCGCCATCCGAACCGTGTTTGAACCATCTTGTTGCTAGAAGTATATTTATGAAAGGTGGGCAATGGGGAAATTCTTATAAATAAATAAATTGTTAAATATAATAATTTTTATATACGTATCATTTCATATAGGTAATATGATATTATAATAATAATAATATTAAATTAAATTATCATAAACTTTAAATATTTTTTTCAACGTTATAGTAATTTTTTCTTCAACTGAAATAGGATTACTCGATTACGTACATTTGTGAATTATTTTGGAATATCATTGTGAACTAATTCGAATAGTTCGTCAAAGCTAAAATCGTCGTTCTATAATATATGAAAAACATTATCGGACAGTTTCTAATATTATTATAAAAAGTATTGAATCGATATTTAATTTCATGATTTGCATTAACGGGGTTCACTCAATATCTTCTCTTGACTTTTGGCGGATTTAAAAAGTTACATTTCATAGGTTTCGCAAGAAGCCAAGAACTTATTATTATTATTATTTCACTATATTATACAAACGTTATGAGATTGAATAAAAATATACTATTTGATAGTATACAAGGTATCAATCGAACAAATTTAAATCAAGTACAATAGATAATTGCGCGGTGAAAACGTGACAAACTACCCTCGAAGCGATGAAATCGCTGCGCTTTTACAACGCGGCAAAAAATCCTCTATGTTGAATCGCCTTACTACTCTGTTACACATACACGCGATTCGACCATGTAATTTCCCAATTTTTTATCTGAGTCCTAGACATTAAAGGATGACTATATTTTTCAAGTCATAACTCCAATATTGCTTTCAACTGAAGAGTTTGTGATCAAAATTAATTTTAATTTTAAAAATTAAGTAGAAGTGTTATGCATTGTAGAAGCTTTAGGCGAATTAACATCGCAGCAACAACGAAGAGAAAAATGGGTGAGTTTATTAAATGCCGATTGGGAATTTCGAATCCAGCCAATGTTTTAAAAAATTGTTTAATCATAAGACTGTATTCAGATACATTTTATATGTATTATCGTATAGCAATAGTTATAATCTATGTACAATACGAGTACATTTATAACACTTATATATAATATTAATAATACTATTATTGTCTTCTATATATTATTTGTTAAAAATAAATTTCCCGAAGAAACGAAATATTATTTAAAATTCCTATACATACATTTTAATATAGAATAACATATTATATGACACGTTTTACTCATTATGTAGTTACACAACCAAACATTGTTTTACAATTTATTCCAATTTTTCTATACACTCTGTAGCATTATGCTACATTGTATGTGTGATTGAAACCGTTGTATACTTCTCAGTCCTCGAGTTCTTCCATGAAATACTCGTATATTATATTCGTATACCAATATTGATAATATACATTTGAATATGTTTGGGTTTTCTACATAATATTTTCACATATTTAATATTCATTTTATGTTAATGTATTGAAGAACCGCTGAAGAATCGAATTGCTTGTGGCAAATGTTATAGATTTAGAATAATGTGTTTTCGTTAATAGTCGCGGTTGGACCGCGACATTTTCTCTATGATATTCAAACCGCATGCAGTTGGGCAGTTCGACCACCATGTGTAGTATCTTACTATAAGTATGATAAAAATACTATCCTATAGCCTATATATTTTTACTTCCTATTGAATTTGTTTGTATCTACTAATAATACTTACATTATATTAGAAATATAACCATATTACTATATTAGGCACGTAAGACGTATCTATTTGATATTATTCAATACTAAAAGTTTAATTATAATAAAAATATATATAATGTTTTACCTATGTATTTGAATATTTCCCGTATTAAGTTAAAGCTTTTTTTATATAATTATTTGCATATATATTCTATTGATGCTTTTAAATTGGTACCTATATATGTCTATTTTTAAATATCTGTTACAAATTACAACCAGGAACTAGGTAATGAAAGTCTCAAGATATTAAATAAAAATATAATAAAATAAATTTGCACCGCATGGAAACTACTGACTATTGTTCTTATTATATAAATTAAAATATCTTATACTTTATAAGCACTTGTTAGAATGTTAATTTTAATAATATGTCAAATTTTTTATCAAAAAAATGGGTATACATTCCTAATTTAAAGAAAGAAATAGTAATTTCTATATAAAAAACAATAAATACCACAGAATACATAATAAATAACATAAACAATCTAAGTATTGTATAAATACGGTATTAAGTAAATAAAATTATCAAAAAAAAAAAGTATGGAAAAATAAAGTTAACCAAAATATTGTATTTGTTGTTGTTAATTAATTCTTTAAAATCCTTCCTATTAGATTTCGGTATAATTTTGGGATCCCGGGATTTATTTCTAAAGATCCGAACATCCCAGGATCATAAATGAAGCGATCTTCATTATATTCTCTAACTATAAACTAATCGTAAAAAGCACAATATTAAAATTTAAAAGTACAATATTTGTATATATTTAAGAAGTGTCCTTTTAAATGGGTACATTTACTTAATAAAATGTAATTTAATAATGTAATTATTATATTTTTAAATAGTAAATTTTCATAATATTAACTAAAAACTCCAAAAAATTCAAAATAATTAAAATATTTTTTAACTAATTAATATTTTAAAATATCATCCTATCATTTTATATTATTATATTAATAGTAATATTAAAGTTAACTTATATACATATTTTTATTTTTCATAGTGTAAATTGACTAGAGAGGTTTAAAATTGGTCTGGGGGTGTTTATTTTTTTAAATATTTAATTTTATTATACACTACATTTTCTAAATTAAAATTGTATATTTGTACAGATTACAATGGATGGGATATTCTCTTTGTCGTTCTTGGATTAGATGTGCCACTGTTGCTAAATATTTAATAGTCATAACTATGTTTATTTTCTTTCAAACCACATCACAGAGATACTTTTTTTCAACATTAGAATCAAAAAGTTATAGTATACCCAAAGATATATCAAGTATGTTTATTTTACATACGGGTACCAGGAATTTTTATGAAATACTCACATAGTTATTTCTTTTACGCAGATTGGCTGTGGCTTCTTAGTGGATTTGTTCATTTAATACTCTCAACATTTATTGGATACCGAGGAGGTAAACGTAATAAGAATTCATGGATTGCATTTTTTGGAATCTTACAGGGAATTTTGGCTGTCTTGTTAGCAGTGACCAATGCATCCGATCATTATAATTATTATCAACGGCCATCCGCCATAGTTTTGGCTTCTCCTGGTAATTATATAATGTTAATTTATACAACAATATATAACGGAACAGTATAATGGAATCTTAGTAAATAAAACACAAATATACTCGTAGAAACGTTGCTATGTGATTCTATCCACGGCGCTCAAATAAAGGAACCATATATTTCATTGAACTTGGTGAAAACTACAATATTATTTCTACTCCAATTCAGCATGTCACTGGGTAGCACAGCCATATTGGCTCTGGGTCTGGGCATGCTCGACGAATCAGTGTCTCCGTCCAAAATTCCTGCTTGCATTGGTGTTGTCATCGGTTCTTCACTTTTGGGACTCCAGGTAGGGTTAATGGTGGGCAAATTTTCATTTCACGCGAGTGCAGATCTCAATCTACCCGGGGACGTCGCATGGATCGGTAAGTCTGAAAAAATAAACATCAACGCAACAAACATCGTTTGCTTACATATTATATACGTATTAATTTTAATAGTTATTGGTTTTATCCTGATGTTCGTTTCGTTTATTATGGCCCTCTTTCCCAGCAGACTGATCACGAGTCGAACCTCCACATCAACATTAATACGTAATAGTCCCATTTATCGAAACAATCGTTACGGTATGTCATTTTATATCGTATATGTGAGACGATTTTTGTTTACTTGTATGCATTTAATATAGATTTCAGAAGTACGCTTGGAAGAATTTTCAGTAACAAATTAATTCTATTCAACATTTCCGCCATTGCTTGTGTGTACACTGTAGTAATCAATACGTTGTACGAAGAACCCAATTATATGGAATCTGTGTTTTTCATACCCAAACACACGACCGACGCAACCGATCAAAATACTTTAATTATCGGTATGTAAATTAAATACTTAACGATATATTCTATTCTCTGGAATATTTTGATTACACTAGACTAATGATTAGAGAATAACATATTTTTTAAAATTATAAGTCATTTTAAATGTCTTTTATTTAAAGATTAATAGACACTGGTATACGTATTTTTAAATTGGGTTAAGCTAATAATATTATTTAGTTTAAATATATGAGATATAAATGTTTAATGTGTATGATAAGTGATAACACAATTTTTTTTATGTTTTAGATTTTTTAAGATATCCCTTAGCAGCAGTTTGCGTGTATTTGTCCGGCGTTTTAATATGTATTACACAGCCAAGAGCTACTTTATTAGCTGCCTGGAACATTGGGATAATTTGTATTGTGACGATATTAGTTTTCACTGGCATGTTTCTTCGGTGTTCAAAAATAAAAGTGCACAATCAAATAACACATAAGTAAGTTTAAAAATAAACAATAATAATAATAATCAGAAATACACATTTTGAGTCAACTTTTTTTTTTTTTTAAGAATGGAATTAAATGAATATTGTAACAAAGATTGCAACTGTCCAGACAATATTTCTTTTGAACCCATTTGTTCATCCAATAGTCATATTATCTATTACTCACCTTGTCATGCCGGTTGCAGAACGCAAGATCTATATACCAGACAGGTATACTGAAGTTTATATTAAATTTTAAGTACGACGGTAACAATATATTTTTGGAAATTGTTGACAATATTTTATTTTTCTTTATAGGAGTATTTCAAATGTGCTTGCGTTCAAACTGATTACGCTAGTAAGCGCGCTTGTTTTGATCATAACTGTCATCAAATGAACGTCGGATATCAATCAATATCGGTATTAATTCTATCCCTGCTGGGCACGTGTATGGTGGGAACTATAATTTTATTGTTGAGGTACCTACCAAAATAATTATAGACTATATGCAAACTATAATATAACAACCTATTGTTTTGAACAAAATTATTGATTTGTTTTTGTTTTATAAGGAGCGTAGAACCTGATGACCGCACAACAGCTTTGGGATTCGCCGTTACTTTTATTTGTTTAATGGGACATGTACCTGGAAAAATCATTTACATTTTTATTGAACGTACGTACCTATATATAATCAATCTATTATGTAATTTTATATTTAAATTTTATTTATGTAATATAATTTCAATTTTAAATGTTGTTTTCTGCAGACTTAACATGTATTTTATATGACAGTAACGAACAGTGTCGATTGAATGGTGCAGCTATGTTTTCCACTTACCTTAGTTTATCTAACATCTGTAAGTGTATAATATAAAGATTATTTGATGAATACATTTTTTACGTGAATTTTATTTACAGGTATACTCATGACATCGGCGGCCCTCTATTCAGGTGTATGCCTAATGTCGAGGCAATTACGTCCATACGGAAATGTGGATTCCGCAAAGAAATTTATCGTTAGCTCGGTATCGAGTCCGCTAAGTCCATTAACTCCACCAGGATTTGAAGAACGTGCCCCTACGCCAACTAGAAAACCACCTAAAAGAAGGCCTTCTGATTTAAATTTTTCTGATTCGAACACTAATATTGATTTTACTAGACATACTGATGACTATTCACCCAGAAGTCCAGGAACCACACTACGAGAGGGCGGGGTATTAACTACATTATTGTGATCATCATTATTGTAAAAGGAATATGTATTATAAGTATGGCTACATTGACTAACACAGGGCTCGGATTTATAGCACTAAAAAGGACTGAAATATGTATTATAAAATAATTTGAAAGTCTTTTAATATGCAAATAAAAAATAAAAATTAGATGTATTTTATTACCTTCTATTATCGAAAAAAGGTACATACTTATATATGAAAAAAAACATACTAACTTATTTGTTCAAAGTTTCAGTTCTTCTTCTTATAGATTATTTGGAAAAAACAACATTTTAGATAATTGGTGGATATCTATAGATAAGATTACGTATTCAAGTATACCTCTTTGAAAATTGCGTTGTTTGGTTAATGACTATGTTTTGTAAACATTTGGTTTGGTGTGATTTTCAAATTTGAAACTATTAAATAATCGCATACTTGTTCAGCAATTATATTTATGCGTATATTCGTATTTATGATTATATAAAGCATAATATGAATATTTTATTATAAAATTATTTAGGTATCGTATCTGATTTTGTTATATACCTATGGAGCTGTGAAAATATTGTTATACTGTACTTTAATGAGCCACTTTCTGACAACACGTAATAAAAACATAAATTCAAGACGTTTTTAAATTACCTACGATAACATTTTCGATATATCAACTTTCCATGTCTGTACTTTCGTTAATGCTAACCCAGATACGTTTATTAGATAACTGAATTCGAATTGTGTTCATTGTCACGTTTACAAATTATCTTTGTTTAATTTTCATAAATTAGATTTTTGAAGATATAAATCTTTGATTAATTCTAAAATATGCCAAAATGTAGCATTTATTTATTTAATGGAATATTAGATGCAATTAGTACTTTATATAAATCACTATTTAAACATATTTTGTTTTTAATATTGTTGAAAATTTGTTATTTTTTCATTTTGATAGTTGTGTTGCTGAAGAACAGTGTTTGCTCAAATGCCGTGTGAAAGTAAATTATTTTCACTAATAATACTGCATACACATAATTTACAAAATAAAACATTTAAATCTACTAAAAATGCTTTTGCATAACTTACTTTTGGTTTAAATGACACCGTTTATTTTTTGACATTTTTAAATTTACAATTAAAAATGGAGTACAAGACGAAGAATGAATTTGACAATGACGACAAATCACTTTTGATATCAAAAACGGACTGACCTCTAAAAACAACTAAAGACCAATGAAATAAAAATAAAAATATATTATAATTATTATAATTATTTTAATAATCGTTATATATAGATTTACCCAAATTATATAATTTACGATTTCTAATTATACACATTTGTGTTAAAAATTTAAATAGCTAAAAATAGAATAATATAAAAAAGCTGAAATATACATTTTAAAATCACAAATCGTGAAATAAGCAAACTCAAATTTCGTATTTTAATTGTTTATATCACAACATAAATTTATATTTTATTTATGTTAACTTTTTTATGTTGATCCCACCCAATACACAAATATGCATAAATTCCGAGCCTTGAATTCATGAGTATTATTAATGTTGTAACTTCTGACCTAAATAAAATCAAAACTAAAAACAATATAATATAAATTATTTAAATTGTATTACGAATCTAGTCTATATTGTGGAAAATATTACAAAATATTATAGTTTTCTCGTCTATAATCAAATTTATTATTAAACAGTAAATTAATAATTATAACTAATTATATTATGAGGTAATATGTAATAAGTAGATATCTAATGATGTACCAAAGTGTCCAAATTATATTGTTTTAAGTATTAGCATATAATACAATTTATAAAATGTATTTAAGATATAATAATTAATAACAATTGAAAGTCTGCATTAAGAATAAATCATTAATATTTATTTATTATAAATTTATAATAAACTTATGTGAGTAAACTATTTGTTCATATAAATAAGTATGATTTAAATTTATGTAGGTTAGTTATTGTATTTAGTATAGTGGTATGATTATATGAAATGTATATATAGAGTATATAGTTATAATATATGTTATTGTTACTTATAAATCTATGATAACATGTAGTTCGTGTCCGTATTTATAAGTACAGATTAGTAAACAGTAGGCTACAATATTATGTAAATATAATTCATAATTGTAAGAGGAGAAATAACCAAATTATAAAATTGCTTTTTAATTTATACTAAAATAATATAATTTGATTGTCTAATGTGTTTTATAATTATTAACATATGTAGTTAACTATTATATAGTTAATATAAAACTAAAATTATAGGTTTTTAATTAAAATCTAAAAGTGCATTTTATTAGTAATGTAATTTTAGACAGTTTCATTTTGGCTTTATATGATATAGTGGTATTGGTATTTTCTTATTGGTATATTTTATGATAAACCATTAAGTTTATAGTGAGAATTAGGAACATGTCTTGCCTGTTGTACACCACTTCAAAAGTCTCGAGATCACATAAAAATATAAATTGAAACCTCATTTTACATTATTTGTTTTTAAAATTTGAATCAAATTTATTACTACAAAATACAATTTCCTAATCTTCTTCTTTGTTTTGGGTATCTAAAACTTAAAATCAGCCATTGAAGTAAATTATCTATGTTATAATCACATGGTGATGTATAATGTATGCAATTTAAAGACAACTATATCTTCTTTTAATCTTTAATAGGCTCAAAAAATGTTTTTAAAATTATGACTATTATAATATTTTTATATAATTAAGTTTCCTATATTTATCTAATTATAAATTTCTAATTAAAATATTTAAGATATTTTAAATACTTCAAACATTATGCATTCGTCTGTAGATAGTTTAAACATTTTAAAATAATTTGTTTGTTTTTTAATTTTATACGTATGCACATTTCATATATAATAAAAGTCCTCATAATAAGCTATTTCTATTTATTTGTTATTAATCATAAGTTTAACGTTTTTGTATCAATTATATATTAGGTAAAACAAATAACAGTGTTATATTATTATTGAATGTTAGTAAATTTACCTATAGTATCAAATTTAATAACACTAAATAAATTTAAGGTAATCGTATGTGCATAAATGCTAGTGCATTAATAATTTTAAACATTAAAAAGTTATATTATTCACAATAAACGAAAATCAAAGGGATACAAATGATGAAATGTAATACACCATCTATATTTTATATAATGATTATTTTGTTGTTTTTGAACAAGTTTCGATAAAATGGCCAATTTAAACAGTAACGTAAATTATACAACATGATATTACAACTGAGAATCTTTTCCTAAATCAGTTTATTATTTTATAAATATATATAATATAATATTAATAGAGATTGCACAAACAAATTAGGGATAATTTTGATTTTGTAAATTTCTAATCAATATTTGCCAATTACGTGTAATTCATTAGTATAAAAAAGTATTAACTTCACAACTTCGGTCCTAATACCTAATTCCCACCAGGTACAATAGAAATGCACTGAAGTAGTGATATTTCAGATACCTGTCAATTTATATACCTATAGTCAATACCTTGCTAATGGATAGTAGAGTAACAGGCTTCTGAGAAGACTGAAAAAGAATAATAAATTATTCGAATCAAAATATCAGGTGACTTGCCATACTAAATATATATTTTATTTTTTAAATATATATTATAAATAATAATAATAATAATTACAATTACTAGAAATATTAATAAAATGTAATTATTAAATATTAATAACAAACAAAATAATATATAACTGAAAATACCAGACTTGTGTATCTCAGAAAAATAAAAAATATCTTGGTATGTTTGTTTTGTATATCCTTATTATACCTAGTCCACCCCTGATTTCTCACATAAAATGTGTTTTTAAATAAATAGATAAAGATTTAATAAATTACTACTTACAATAAATTTTAATTTGTACTTTTTTTTCTACACCTATAATTACATACCTCATATTTAAATATGTATTAAATTTGTTTATAATTAAAATAATTGTAATTGTTTATATATTTAGTAAAGTAGTTATATATATATATATACTATTTTAGATGTAAATTATTCAAATAATTATTTAAAATGAGTTAAGTATTACAAAAATATAATTCAATGAATACAGTATACTATAAATTCATCATGAATTTAAAACTAGGTTAAAAAAATTTAATGAAGAAAGATATTTCACCATAGGGGGTCGTAACCTTCCTAACCGCCTCCCATGTGCGCCACTGTTTACTAATATAATGATAAATGATAAATAATTATTTTATGACAACAGTTGATTTTTCTTGTAAAACGTTGATTAATTTTATATCAAATATTTTGATAATTTTATACCCGGAAACCTTAATGTAGTAAATTGAAGCTTTGTTTTAGTATAATAATAAAATTTTCCGCCCAAACATCCAGAATATTGGAAATTTCCATTTATCGAAACCAAGAAATATCATATTTTAGCCAATTTATTTAAAAATTTAAGACCCTATAACTCGGCTAATTTTGGACGTAGAATTAAAGACCAAAATAAAAAATGTTTAGATAAATACGAAAAAATGAATATGTAAAAAAAAAAAATGTGTTACCATTTAACTTTCGAAAATTGCATTGCGTATGTGAAAATTTCGAGGGTGGAAAATTATATTATTATACTAAAATAAAATTTCAATCAGCTATATTAAGGTTCCCAGACTTGAAACCACCAAAATATCGTAATTTCACCTTGCACAACCCTGTAACGTAATTACTGGAATATACTGTATAATGTAAAAATATAAATTTTGTTTAGAAATATTATAATTATAGTATTAGTATTAGCATTTATGCTATTTAAGTTTGTTGACCTTAATGAAAAAAAAAAAAAAATTGGGGGAAATGTTAATCTAAACTTAGATTGTAAATAACTTTAATTGAGAAAGAAGTAAATTGGTTTGTTTATATTATGTTTTAATACTTGTTATTTTTTACATATTTTAAACATATAATATTATATTTGAATTTTGATTTACTTTTGTTTTTCTGTCATATTTTCTTTACTGGGCTATTTATAAAAAAAAAAAAAAAACTATTTAAGAAGGTATTTTAAAGTAAATAAAGATTATATTATACATTTTAGTTTTGATTAATAATAATTGTTCCATAAATGATACAATTATACCATATCATTTTCTAAAGTTTATTATTTTATTAATAATATAATTGTACAAATTACTTTAAATTTAAAAAAAAAACCATTACTTTTTACAGCATATGTACGACGTATTTTATGTATGTATTTTTAACTACAATGTTATAGTGCCATCAACAATTTGTCTATTTATTTTTTAATATTTTTTAAATTCGTTTTGACGTTATTATGTTAAAGAAATTTATCATTTTTTCGCATTAAGCATATCACAATATTATAATATATTAAACATAATGATTAATGACTTAACATCATTTATTTTATTTAAAAAGGGAAAGAAAAGGGAAAATAATTTTTATAACGTATTTTTATTACTATGATAATATATTTAAAGAAATTGGTAAGTACTAAAAAATAAAAACTATGTGTTTCGTTGTTATTTATATATTTTCTCACCAAATCGTTATCACTCGGTTATTCGAGTAGTAAAATGTTTCCAGACTAAACACGTTTTTATAAATATATTGTATTTTAAACATACAACTTGGTAAAATGTGAAACGTAAAAGTATATTACTGGTTTGAAAATGCAAATGAAATTAATTGACATATAGAAATAGTATAACATTTTACAATGAAAATGTTTAATTTAACTTAACACTTTAAACACTTCTATAATATTTTCACCATGGGCGTATTAAAATTGACTATAATATTATACATTATAAAAAGTTAATATATTTTTAAGATTTTTCTATTACTATATTTACTATTCACGATAGCAAGAGACAATTTTGATTTTGAAACACACATTTTTGTCAATTGACGTATGCCATTATACTATCAGTTAGAATTATTATAATTCTGCTAATAAGTAATAATGGTAGGAGGTACCTATATAGTTGATGGAAATGACTTAATAATAAATAAAACATATTATAAAACAATACATATTCGACAATTTCTGTAATAGAATTCTTTTAAATTTTAACTTAAAGCACACATATTCGGTAGTTTTTCATTTTATCTAGGAATCTTAAAAAAAAAAAAACTAGGATATTTCAGTAAAATTATCTTACCACCTACCTAAACATCTATCGAGCTTAAAAATCCTTTTACGAATTTTATTTTATTTTTTATAAAATTAAATTATAATCATGTCAGTGACAACTGAAGTTGCCAAATAAAATATATTTAACCATGTTTTACGTAATAAAAACTCGGTTTACGTCATATAAATATGTTTTACTGTTACAACTCTATATACGAGTAATAATTTGAAAATTAAAAAACAATTTGTTTATTTTTAAATTTTACTTAATTATTTTTAGCAACTATTAACCATAATATATTATATTTAACCATGAGCGGGACCATAACAAGAGGTAATAACGCACATATAACGGCAACATAATAAAATAAATTATAATTTATAATTAAAATTCATTGATTTTATGTCTATGCGCTATGTGTTATAGTATTATTAAAACCATACTTTCGTATCTTAAATCTACTGTTGCTATTGTACGCTAAGTCGCTAATATAGTAATGAACAATTTTATTTTTATTTATAAATATCATTATATTTGCGTCTTTGGTAATAAAGCGCTCTTAATAAATTAGGATCTAGGTACTACGACCTAGGATCAGCTATCTATAAAATTGGTTTTAATCTTATAGTAATGAAACATTTAATTCAATCAATATTTGATTATAGAATTATTTAAAATGAATACCTAATATAATATACATATAATAAGTATTTAGTAGGTACTACCATTGATTATATTATATACTAGTAACAGTATTACCTATGTATAATAAATGGTAATACTTATATGCCCTATATTATAATTATTTTCTTAATTGTTTAGGTAAACTATTATCAGTGTAGACGTATATTATTTATTTATACATAATATTGCTTTTTTCCAAATATTACTATATTCTGTCTACAAAATGTATATTATGTGACTCATAATATTTATAATTGGTGATAAAAATTGAATTTAAGTTTAGTATAATTAATATGATAAATATTACCATTGATTATAGAATAGATATATTACCTACCTAGTTGATTGTTATAATATTATGGACAATAAACCCCTATAATAATTTTATAAACAAATTTTCTATTGGTATGTTTTTTAATACCACAAAATATTGCTAATATTAGTAATTTAATATACTAAATTTAGTTTAAATACTTTGGGTACATAATATATTTACACATATATAATAGTCACACATTAGAATTGTATAAGATGGTATAGCCTTAGAGGTATTATACTATTATACTATTATAGTATTATATTATATATTATTATAGTATTATCATTCGTTCATATTGTTCTGAAACCAAGATATTTTAATTTTGTTGAGTAAGTATTTTATTTATCAATTAAAATAATTTGTTTTGATTATTATGTTTAGGTAATTATAATAATATATAATAACTAATACTGTCATATGTTTATAATATTATATTGTATACATAAATAGGTATATAAGAAAACAAAAAAATAATAGTATAGTTATATAATTTATAAATTTAATTCATTATTATAATACGTAATTTGTAGGATAAGTACTGCACAAAATAATATTATTTTACTTTTGTAGCAAAATGTTTGTTTTTTTTTTTACTTTTAAATTTTTTTATACATAATTTTTTATTACTTATGAATTGTGTGTTCTAATCACCTAAATTTAAAAAATATATATACACCTTTATAAAATACTTTTATATAATATATTTCGCATAAATTATTAGGTATAAAAATATACATATTATATTACTATAATTTATGGTAACTATTAAACGTTTACAATTATTAGAAATTATTAGTTTTAACTAGGTAACTATTAGTCATCAGTAGCGCCGAAGTCTATAATTATATGTAGAGAAAGGAGCGATGTCGCTTCCTTGAGGTACACCGGCTAGAATGTTCTGTGTGCTCGAGAATGTGGTTTTTAATTTGACTCTGAATGTTCTGTTATTTAGGTATGATTTTAAAAGTAAATAATAAGGTGCCGGGAAAATTTTTTTAAGTTTGAATAATAAACCGTCGTACCAAACAGTGTCAAAATCTTGAGCTACGTCGAGAAAAAGCACTGAACAATATTTTTTTGTTTCTAGGGATGTAGCAATGTGGTCAACTACGCGATGGAGTTGGTGAAAAGTTGCATGTTTGGCTCGGAAACCAAATTGAAAGCTGGGAAGAGCATTTCCTTTGAGTGCGATAGTCATAAGTCTCTTGAGAAGAAGTTTTTCAAAAATTTTTCCAAACGTGGGTAGTAAACTGAATGGTCTATACGATTCTGGCATATCAAGTTGTTTGCCTGGCTTAAGTATAGTTATAATGAGTGCTGATTTCTAAGTGTTGGGGAAATAAGGGAGTCGAAATATAGCATTAAAGATGTAGGTGAGAAGAATGATGGTTTTTAGTGGTAAGTTTTTGACTGTTTTGTTGTTTATGTGATCATGGCCGGGTGACTTACTAATTTTGAGTTTTTTAATAATTGATAGAACTTCGCCAGGAGAAGTGGGCAAGGCAGGTAGTACCATGGGTAGAGGTGATGTGATGAATTGATCAACTTGAAGCATGTGAGTAGCTTTAGGGGAAAAGTTGTGATGTTTAAATGTATTAGCAAGATGGTTAGCCAGCAAATCTGACTTTTCTTGGTCAGTGGTAGCAAGATTGTTATTTTGATAGCGGAGAGGGAGAATATTAGATTTATGGTTTAAAAGAGTTTAGTTTTTCTCCAGAGAGACCCGTTTGAAGGTGAAAGAGATTGAATATGAGAGGCGTATAATTGATTTTTATGTTTCTTGAGAGTTGACTTGAGTTTGTTGGAAAAATAATTGTACCGTTGTTTGTCAATCGGGTAGTGAATTCGTTGCCAAATGCTACGAGCCCGACGTTTTTGAGAGATGAGCTCACTTATTTCGGGAGTGATAAGACTTCTGTAGTTATTTTGATTTTGACTATGGTTTAGTTTCTTTATTCTGGAATGAGTGGAAGGCAACTTGGCTTTCTTTGAGAAATTTGACAACAGATCTGTATGAGTCCGAATTAAAAGTTTGTAGTTTAACTCCTTTAGTGGAGGTTTTACATACGAAGCTGTCAGGTTGCGGAAGTTGCTTGATTTTGGCGGTAAAAGTGTTAAAATTTAGGTTGGATTCTATAAATATTGGTTGCGGGTTGATGGTTTTGGATAGGAGGACTTCCTGTGGCTGCTCAGCATTGTCGGTGACCATTTGGGTGTCTTCATTGAAAGAGGCTAATGTAGGGAAGCGATTTGAAGAGATAAAAATACTATTGTCTTTTTTTGGATATGGTGATGTGGGAGTGTTGGGTGATCTTTGACGTTTGGACAAGTCGTGAGTGACAGTTTGCCAGTCGTTTTCGTTATCGGAAAAGTCCGACGGTGGGTTAGAGCCCGTTTTATTAATTAAGGTTTTTGATAGAAGTAACGAAGAGATTTGTTTTTATTTTGTAGTTTTGTTTTTGTCGGTGTAACTATGCAGGCCAGTCGGCCGACGATTTGAACTCATAATGATGTAGATAAGGTGTACAGGTAGTTGACCTTGGTGAGTATAATAAAAATATACATTACCAGCGGTGAGCACCGCGACGAAGTAAACACCACGGCGATCGCAAACAACTATGATATCGGGAGCTGATAAGCGGAGATCGATAGAAATATACGTGTAGACAGTACGGTGTCGCAGCACGAACTGCATTAGAAAACTATTGAAAATTTTATTAAATACCTTAAATAAAGTACCAACTGGAGTCTAGACAAATTATCGAAAGTATAACCTATACTTGTGGTAATCGGAAAATTATATTGAACATTATTAAAAAAAATATTACACTTTTGAAAAAATGTCAAATTTTTATATTTAGTCATTAAATTAATTAACAGTTCAAAAAAAAAATATTCTTATATATATGTAAACTATCTATTTTAATATTAAAAAAATTATTCAAGTCGTTACTTGTTATATTTACATTCAAAATTTCATTAGTTATCATAAAATATGATTTCAGAAAAAGAAAAAGAACACATCATTGCAAAACCGCTACATTCCTCATTGTTCTTAGAATAAAAAAAAAACTACCGAAAAATTATTAAAAAACGGAAAAATACACGAAATTTAAATTTTTGATGAATTTGTATTCATTATTTTATGATAACTAATGTTTTTGTTGCTCATTAATTTAATTAATTTATAATTAAATTAATTAAATTAATCTATTTCCAACCCTTTCTATTTGGAATTTTGTATGTGCTATTGAATTCCTGTTCAATCCTTTAACCACGATCGTTCGTATCCAACACGAGCTTCGGTTTGGATAACCTCCTGTATTTATGGAACGTTGTTAGGGATGTAATGGACTCTAGGCCACTAAGGTATTTTGTAATCAATGATCCTCTGACCATCCTCATCTGGATAAAACATTTTACATATATATATCATAGGTAATTATAGTTACCTAACAACAATAATTTAAAACCAAACTAGAAAATAAAATATATTTATAAAATATCTTAATTATTTTTGGAATTATGCTCTTCAATACAATTGGTAGTACCTATCTTAATAAAAAAAATATCGATAAGCGATAAGTGTATATAAGTAGAATATATAAAGTAGAACATATACAAATTCAGAATTGTACCTACAATAACGTTTTAATAATAATTTAGACTACTAGATATTATTACATAGGTATAATTATAGCAAATAACAATACAATTTTATAACAATCAGTAATTATTTTAAATTGTTTTATATAATTTAAAACATTTATAAATCCTAAAGTAAGTAATAAATATATATATATATATAATACCTAATGCAAATAAATTGTTTTTTGTTGGTAGTAGATGAAATATGAAAGTGGTTTATCGATAACAAGAATTATATCAGTTGTATCTATTGATATACAAATATCGATACTATTTCTTTAATCTATAAATTTATCGAAAAAAAACAATATATCGTTGCTATCTCTAACAATAGGTAAATTTTGTATAATTTAAGCAAATGTTTTCTCTATATAGTTTTATATATAGTTTTTTTTATTAATATTTGCATTTAATATATAACGAAAACGATGAATGGTTGATATTTCTTATTACTATTATGTAAAAAATTGTGTAATCGAGATAAGAGTTTAGCATTTGGATATACCGTATAATTAAATTAAATAACTAATATTTGTCGATGTTATTATTTTATCATTATATACGTATAATAATAAAATTTTAACCTCAAAATAAATATGTTATGATTGGACTATGGATTATGACCATAGTTATATATGATAAATAACTTATTAGGTATATATAAAATATATATTTGCATCTTTTTTTTATGTCCGTCAAGGTCAAAACTTAAAGGGTATATTGTAATACATATAAGCGAGTATTACATAAATATTCAAATATACATCACTGGCGCATGTTAATTTAATATATATATGTGTGTGTGTGTAATATATGAACCTACGTAACAATAATATTCATATCTTTATCGGTGTGCGTTAAACATAAAAACGTGTTGAAGAAAAAAGTTTTCAGTGATAAAAATTTATGCCTCTCAGCGGAGTTCCTATATACTCTTATAGTTTGCCAATAATATACGTAAACAAAGGGTTTGATCTTTTATCGCGTTATGGTGGTGTCCACATTATCGGATATAATATAAATATAATAATTTATCATAAAATACACCATAAAAGATTTGCCCGAACCGGTTGTGATTTCATATTGTTATGCCTACTTATATAACAAAATAATATTAATATATACTTATATATATATTATTTAATACATTATTATAGGTAAATATATGTAAAACCAATAACGAAAAATATTATGGTACTTTTATACGGGGTGTCCTATATTTATTTATTAACTGCAATAACTCCGTAAAAATTAAACATTTTTGAAATCGGTTTTTTTACAATTATTATTTAGGCAATGGGCCTAAAGATATTATATAATAGGTAATATTACCTCTATTGTTTTTAAGTTTTAAATGTCTAGTGAAAAAATAAAAATAAAACTTAATTTTTTTAGTAATGTGAAATTTGAAGGTAGCCAGTTTAAAATAGTTTCTTTTCGTGAACATTTTATTATGTCTAACTCATAATTAAATCAAGATGTCGAAATTGATAATATTATTGTCAATTATTGGTAAAATCATATTTCTGACATTATTATTTGTAATTATTTTATGTATTCTGTCGTGGAATACAAAATTATTATTAATAATTATAATTATTATTATTACCATTTATCAATATTTATCGAGAAATTAATATTTTGATCTCGTTGCTACAACTATCATTAAAATGTCATTTACTTATAATATTAATAATATGAATTTTACATTCCACGATATAATATAATAAATAATAACAAAAAAATGAATCAAAAGAGAGATCACTCCTTTCCGTAATAATTTAAATGTAATTTAAAAGTGCATTTTTTTTAATTAACACGCATTTACAATTACAACTAGCCTGCAGATATATTATAATCTAGCATTTTTTCTCAAAAAATTATATCTTGCAAATAAATGATTTCAATCAAAGTTACCAAAAAAAAATTATATTTAATAAATGATCAAAGTTCCTAATAATATATAATCACTGAATTTATTATTGGAATACATATTTTAGATTCTGAGTGAAGCGAGGAATGTATTGGTTTTACAAAGGTGTTTTTATTTTTTATTTTTTTGATATCTTAAGACGCTTTTAGAAATAATGGTCCGATTACCATAAATAGGGTATGCTTTCGGTAGAAAATTGCGTCTAGTTGGTACTTTATTTAGATCATTTTTCGTATTTCTCAAAAGTTTTTCTTTGGAAGAAGAAAAACTACCAAAAAATTACGAAAAATGTCAAAATTTAAGGAAATCATAATTTTGATGAAATTGCTTTTAGGTTTTACATGATAACTAATACAATTTTGAACGTAGGTACTTAAAATTTTTTTTTGAATTTTCTCATACATAGTTTACATACATGGTAAATCTATGGAACGATCTATCAGTATAATACATTGTATTTTTTTGAATTTCACTCAGAATCGTATTTTCTAATGCAATACTATTGCACTAAATAATATATCTTAATTGATATAATAAACCACTAATTTACTACGAGAACCGAAGGGACGAAGGAGAAACATCCAAAATCGACATTTCCACTTTTTATAACTATTATTATGTAGGTTATAGGCTACAGTTTATAATGCATTACAGTTAGTAATTACTAATAATTACTTACCTATTACATCAAATTAATTTAATAAATATAATATATATATATATAGGTAATTCAAAGTTTCACGTAACAAAAACAGTGGAAAATAATACGTTTTCAATGTTATTTCTAATTTAGTGTTGTATTTAAATATTGACCACTGTAGTGTATCTATACATAATTATAATATAATACTTAATATATTATTATGAATATCTTACTAATTTTATTAAAGAATCCATGTATAATATCATTTGTATATAATTTTTACTATTGTCAATTATACAATTTACCGTTATAATATTTTGTAATTAAAATGAAGTAAATTTCTAAGATATACTTCGGTGGTATATGTGCCGGAGTCTAATGTTATCTTAATTTGGGCTTGGGCGTACTTACCGAGATATTATTATGAATCGCAAAAATATCGCATTATAATAACAATAGCTTTCTATCTGCAAGTTTGGCCGTCGGAATCGCGACGTACGGAATAATCGACAAGGTACGTCAAGTCGCGCGCGCTCGCCCGCCGTCGTCGTCGTCATTCTCAAACAACGGCGCGCTCCGTTCGGATCTCGTCACTTTTGTAGTTTTGTCGATTGTCGTCGTCGCCGTCGTCTCCGCCGTCCGTTACAAACACCGTTTAAGGTTTAATTTTTTTCACCTAATATCGACCGACAGACGTAATTCAAATATTGTTACATAAACGCACGACATAATAATATTACTGTTATATTATTATAATAACAATAATAATTCTAATTGAAATTTTTCTGTTCCAAATATAGACGACGAACGTAGAACGTACCTAAATAATCGCGCGCAGACACGACGGATCGTAGGTACGACGAATCGTGTGCATCGGACCGTCCGACCGACAAACAAGCACGTATAATACAATCGTCACGAGTGTCCGGTGACATAACCATAAGGGGGTATAAAGTGCGGTTACCGCCAAGACCGGTGAAAAACGATACTCTCTTCTTCTCGTCTTTGTCCACTTGCCATGTCTTCGAGTGAGTAAACATACTGTATTCCATTACCTGCTGTAACAATACATTTCCGTTATCTATATTATGTTTAACAAACGGATATACTTTAATGTTTTATTATTATTCGGCCGTGTGACATTGTTGACTTGTGACTCGTGCGCGAGTGTAATGTCCACCGAGATAGAATTATTATCCACCAATCCGTCTCGACCAGACCGCAACCGCGTGTTCGATTACTATCGAATTAGCCGATGATCTATATGCGGATAACGAATGGATATAAATTTTAATATCAGTCGGTGACTGATATTAAAATTTTGAACTTAAATATAATGAAAACAAATTTATTAAAATAAATAACGTATGATTGGCAATGCGTATCATTTTTAAGTAATCGATTCGCATATTATAAGAAAAGTTAATAATATTTCGCCAGTTAAGTAATGTACAATACGCGATTGTTACTGTTTAATAAAACAAAAACTATTTTATTTGAAATTTTATACTCGATACTTAATTTAATTGGAATTACCTATTAGTTATTATATCAACATTTTTGTTAGATAAAATAAGTCATTATTGGGCTAATCGATAATATTATTATACATTTCTATGATCTATCGGTTTAATATTATTAGATAATACCTTTATTTTGTAACTCATCATTATTAGTTTTTATGTTTATACATTTATAATCACGTGTATAAAATATAAGAATAAACATATTTTATAATTACATTTAAAATAGTTTATAAAAATTTGAATTGCTACTGTTATTCATTATCAATTATGATAAAAGACTAATGGAATATTGCTTTCCATTTACGGTACTGAACGTTCTATATTTTTTAATTTTAAAAATAATATGTAAAAATGAAGACGTTCTTAGCTTTCAGTAGATTTTTATTTTTTAGCAAGTTTAGCTGAAAACCTAAGTACGAAGGTGCTAAAATATACAAATTGAAGTTATATTTTACAATATCGATAACTGTTGAGCGATATTTTAAACTATAATTAATAGATTTAACTACTCAATACCTAGATAAACATTGACTCATTGTTATACACAATAAATATTTCACACTACTATATAAACTTTTAAAAATTATTGCATCAACTATTTCTTACTAGTATCACCATGTATATTGTATAACAGTGTTTTGGTAATAATTAAAAATTATTTTAAGTTTTCAAAGGAATTCTGAATTTATTTTCTATGTTTTTTTTAAACTTAATTATTTTGATTAATTATAACTATGATTTTTAAATCATATAGATTTATTTTAAATATATATGTATATATATTTCTATCATCAGCACGACAGCACGTATATTAATAATATATATAAATTTAAGTATTTTATTATAATAAATGCCGAAATAATTATAGTAAAATGTACCTATCATATAAAAAACTTTTTATCGTAATGATACTGTTTAAATGTAGTGTTAAATTCAGAAAGATTATACTTATATGAAATGTTTTAGTTTGACTTCAAAGAATTCTTTTGATAGACCAACTTTAAAATTAGCACATTTATTATGCCTGGCGTAATATGTAAAAATATTTGGCTTGATGAATAAATGCATTTACATTTTAAGTTTTCTCTAGAATAGATTGAAAAACAATATAATTTTTATAAACAATTTTATTTTAACATTTAATTTAATTTTTTTTTTTTTCCATAAAAATATAAAATGTTACGAGAACCTACTGAAGATTACAATTACAATAAAATATTTCATTTTATTTTAATATGTGCTCTTAAATCTATTACACTATATAGCTAATAGTAGCATAATAATAGAAATCGTGTTTTAAGCATATAACAATTTTAATTATAGAATATGATGTATATCAATTTTTCAAACCGTATAAATAAACTCTGTAATCTAACTATACTAATACGTATAACTATAATAGTTAATACATAATAATACTTAGCTATTTCGATACCAAAAATATATTTATTATAGATAGAATTACTAGTAGATATTGCTAATACGAGTACCTATAGTCGTATACCTACAAACAAGTTTAATATTAAATTATAAAATTTAATAGTTTTAAAATTTAAAATACTAATAGGTATTATTATAATGTTAATGTTAATTTCATAGATATAAACATTTTTACAAATAACTTTTTGTTTTAGATTCTGAGCGAAGCGAAGAATGTATTGGTTTTACAAAGATATTTTTTTTTTTTTTTTTGATGTATGAAAACACTTTTTCGAGTAGAAATATTGGTCCAGTTACCACAAGTAAGGTATGTTTTCGGTAGAAAATCGTGTCTAGTTGGTACTTTATTTAGCTCATTTTTTTAATTTTTCAAAAGTTTTTCCTTAGGAGACGAAAAACTACCAAAAAATGGCGGAAAATCGGCAAAATTACGGTTTCCATTATTTAAAATTTTTTAATTTCGTGATAACTAAGTGAGTTTTGATCGTAGGGACTTGAACATTTTTTTGAGTATTAACATAGATAATATACAAGTGTGGTACAATTTTGGAACGGATCGGTTGATTATTTGGCCAAGTATAGAACTTTGAACTTTTTTCCAAAAATGTTTAATATTTCCTTCAATTGTCGGTTTATCGGTTTAAAAGTTGTATTGAAGTCTAATCATATACAACTTAATCTTTTTACAAAATATTTCGATAATCGTGACTGACAATTTTTTTTGTAAGCTTCTTAAATTTGAATATTTTTAGTAGAATTGAATATTATATATATATTTTTTTTTTTTGATGTATGAAAATATTTTTCGGATAGAAATAATGGTCCGATTACAACAAGTAGGGTATTTTTTCGGTAGAAAATCGTGTCTAGTTGGTACTTTATACAACTCATTTTTCGAATTTCTCAAAAGTTTTTCCTTGGGAAGGGAAAAACTACCAAAAAATGGCGGAAAATCGGATAAATTTACGATTTTTGTTATTTAAATTTTTAAATTTCGTGATAACTAATTGAGTTTTGATCGTAGAGACTTGAACATTTTTTTACGTATTAACATAGATAGTATACAAGTGAGATAAAATTTTAGAATGGATTATTAGTATAGTGTATTGTAATGTATTGAGTTTCGCTCGGAATCGAATTTTCTAATGCAATATTTTTGCATTCAAATCTTTAGTATAATAAGCCACTAATTTCTCCGAAGACCGAAGGGATGAAGGAGGAACGCTTAAAATCGACATTTTAATATTTAATTATTAATATTAAATTATTGATTTTAAATAACTATTATATGTCAATTGTTTATAAAAAATGTATGTATTTTCTTTAATTTTAAATAAACAAGTTAAATGTTAATATTAATTATAATTTAAATTATTATAATATTTATCCCAAATGTTTGTACATTAACCATGAACTTTTTTTAACGGTTCATATTTAGTATGTTAAATATAAACATTAAAATCTATAATCGATACTCTTTCCACAACGATTAACATTAATAACTTTGTTATAATGTATTATCTTTATTATTTGAAATATAATAATGTAAAGACACCTATAAAAGATTAATTCAAGGTAGTCGTTTAAAATATATAAAAATATGTTGTATAAGAATGAAATATATAAATCCATACTTCTTAAAAGTTTCAATTTGGTACCTATAATAGGTTAATAAGTATAATAATTCTAGTGATATCAAAATTGTATACCTTGTAATATGTGGACGAGTCAAATAAAAACATATTTTGGAATATTATACAATCTAAAACTTTAAATAGAATGTCTAATTAAATATAATGAGTTTGAATAAGACATTAAAAGAAATTTAATAATTATTATGAAGAATAAAAATATCATAATATTTATATCTATGTCATAATAATATATCCTTAATCCTCCTAAAACAAAGTTGTTTACGCAACGAATGCCTACGTAAACTATTTCATATCGAACGTAAAACAACACAATATTTCACTATCAATCGTTTATATTCACTAATTATTATCTAATATAAAATTATTGTTATGAATTTATGATTTAAAATTATTAACTAGTAAACCTAAAAAGTCACCTGTTAACCATCTTACCTGTTAAAATATATTTAAATACGTAAATATTATATACTTTAACCCCATTAATCACAAATAAACATTTAAATTAATTGTTTAAAAGTAAACTATTTCTTTCTTCTTTTGATTGAATGTATACACAAATTTTATATGTACCCAAAGGTCTTTACATACATTTTTTAATGGCTTAAACATCTTATCTTGTTATTCTTAGATTCAAAGTCAAATATAGGAATATAATAGTACCTATAGTCACATTTAACCAGTTACTTAAAAACATACATTAGGTACATATTACTAAATACAGATAACCCAAAAATTGACCTTAGATTTAAGAAACATTAACTTTATACATATATACAATTTTTAATTAAATTTAATTAATTTATGTAATATCTAATATTGTATTAGTTACTAATGTATTAACATAACTAATTTAAAGAATATATTAAATTAACGCTAAATAATTTATAATTGTCTTTTAAGTAAATTTGATAAAAATCCATAACAATACCCACATTTATTATACACAACATAATACATATATCTATTAAAAAACAAGTCAATTGTGTTTTATTACTCATATGACTATAATATTTCCGCCCCTATAGTTTAATATTTAATATGAGAAAACATTCAAATTATATATAATATACGACGATTTATAATGATATTTCTGTTATTTTCTTAAAAATAATAATATATGGTCCTTCTCGTTAAAAAGTATAATTTTTAATTATTAAATTGTTAGTTGAATAATACGTGAACTATTTAATAAAGTAACAGTTATTATAACTAATACAAATATATTATTATGTAGGTAACTAAAAAAATTTAATTTGATATTGAAAAAGCCAGTATTCAATCTATTATGAATTAGAAATTGTCTACTAAAATCTTAAGAATCCCTAAATTTTTAGAAATTGAAATATATATATTATTGTGTTACGGTGAAATATTTTTATAGTATCTATATTTGATCAAATAACATATAACAACTTTAAAAACTTGTCAGTAGAATATTTACGTTAATCCTATTTTGTCTAATGAATTAGGACATTTTTAGGAAATTGAATTATTATTTTATAGTTTATTAGTTATAAATTAAGTACATTAATGTGGAAATAAATAGATACTAAAATATATAAATATAATATTTCTCTGTCTTTGTTTACTTTTGTAATACATTTTTAAATTAAATTATCTGAGTTTGTAAAGATTGAACATTTCATTTACTAGATAGGTTATTGTTATGTTAAGAAAATACAATTTTACAAAATATACTAGAAGTCAAATTGTTTTGTACGATTAATCCGAGTATTGATATTTTAGATAACTTTATAGTTTATACTAAATAATGGTAGTAAATAGTTTCTTTTTATAATCAATTGCTTTTTTAAAAGGCCAAAGTTATTTCATTTAAAACTATGTTGAATAGTAAATATTTATGAATACAACTATTATTATAACGTTACAGGTATAGTGATTATTATTATGAGTATTGATTATGGTTCCACCATAAGAAATTCATTTTTATTTAAATATAATTTATCAGTTCTGGGAATTAACAAGCTAAAATGTTAAAATGAAAATAATATTAACCTTTTAATCAAAATTATTACAAGTATTCAATAACTTAATTTTTATTTAAAATATTAATTAAAAATTTTTTTATTACGTATAATCTTAATAAATAACAAAATACTTTTATTCAAATTCCAGTTAAGTTAATATATTTTTTATATAAATTTTAAAAGTTTTAATTATTTGAAAAATAAAATTCAATTGGTATTTAAAACTAAAAATAATTTTTATGATAATATAAATTTGTTTTAACTTTTAGTTCTATTATTGCTATTAGTTCGATTATTATTATTATGTTAATTAAGATAATTAAAAATAAATAGCTTATTTTATTTCATGTTTGGACGGTTGGTACTAATAATAATAAAAACACTTTTTATAATTAATAATAATACAATTACACCTATTTGTTTTTTTTTTTATGTTATTTAAAGAAATACTCTAACCAATAAATAATTTACAAACGATTTCAATATAGTTGTGTTTCAATAACCATACACTTATGACTTAGTATACATAAAATCATAAAAGTATAACCTATTTCTAATTTCTATATAAATTAATAATTAATATATTATCAGATATTGATAAATAATCTTCATGTTTTCTTACTTCTTTTTATGTTTTATTACAATACCGTTCATGACATCAATGTATAAAAATGAAAAATAATTTAATTTAACTTAACTATTGATATAAATGAGTTAATAAAAATTTGCAACAACTTCCCCAGCTTTACAGAATATAAAAATGTATGTTAAGCGCATCAATTGATTAGAAGTACTTTTATACAGGAAACTTTTAATAATAGGTAGTTAATTTTATTCGACTAGGTATATAATATATAATATATTATATATATATATATTTGTATAAATTATTTCGAGTTATTTTATAGTTTTTTTTATAAAAAAAAAAATAAAATTAGTAACAGAATTTAATATTTTAGCAAAATATATCTATACCAAAATACAAGTTACTTATATTTACATTAAAATATTGTATACGTTCATAAATTTATAATTCTTACGGTACAAATATTGTTATTTTCGACTATAATATGGTCATATTATTATGGATCACATTGACTTTTTTTACGTCATGTAATGTAATGTATTTTAATCAATGTATATTTGGCGTTAAATTAATTTGCAAATTAAATCGTATTATTTTTATTATTATTAATTGTTTGTTTGATTTATTAATTTACTCGTTGTTAAAATTGTTATTTAAATTAGTCTGTATATCAATATTATATATTATTTTCATTATTAATTGTTATAATATTATTGTTTAATTACCAATATATAATAACTACAAATTTTTTAATATTGTTACTCATACTTACTGTATTTCATAAAAAGTTACATAATATGTTTCACATTAAGGGCCTTACCCCGTTTATACATAAATAAATAAATAAATAATATATATTTTTTTCACTACTATGTTGAGTTTACTTTATAAATCCAATATTAAATGTGTTATTCGTATAAATTAAAATAGTTTTGGTTATTGGAAAAGATAACCGAACGAATAATATTATTACGTTAACGATAATATCGTTGGATTCAAATCTTAATTATAATAAACCACTAATTTCTCCGTGGTCCGCATAGACGAAGGAGGAACGTACAAAATCAACTTTCTTGCTTTTTATATTTTTTAATGTACACTCAAACTAAGTATTATTTTATAAATCATTAAATAACAAAAATTAAAATTTTATACATAGGTAATTAAACAATACATTTTAAAATCAGGATAATTTGGATTTCTGGCGAAGTTTTCCAATAGCGAGGGAAATATATTTATTCCTTAATGTACATATATCATATCGTATTGCTGTATATATTTCTAACCGAATGATTTGCGCTCTACCGGTTTATTGATTATGTTGTGAATTAAACTATATTTTCATACAAATAATATATTAAAAACTAAATATAGATAATTTATTATCTTCTAATTTACTATAAAATTTTATTTGAATTTTATTATTAACATTATTTGCTAACTATATTCTAGAAGGATAATTATAATGTCAATATTTATTTATTTATTCGTATGGCCATCGGGTAGAAAGATAGATACACTAATCTTTGTTAAAACCGGGACTTATTCTACAATAATAATTATTATAATAATTACCAAATGATAATAAATATATCGAAATATAAAATGCATATTTTATTGACCAAAGTCATAATCCATTTAGGTACATATTTTAATATTGTCAAAAATAAGTTTAAATTTATAAAACAATCTTAAAATCGTTTTTAAATCAAATGTTTATTATGTAATAAAAAAACATTTCTTTGCAATTATTTATATAGGCATAAATAAATTATATCTATTATTTAGAAATCGTTATATTTCATTGTTGAATTCGCTTTTTTTAATTATTAGTTGGACAACAGCCTATATACCTTTACATTTTTATTTTTAAAAAAAAGGATGTTTCATAAAACAATTTAAAGAATACATTTTCATGTCAATTTTGATGTGTCGTCTTCCTAATTTAATCAAGATGTCGATTTTTAGGACTTTTTTCATTTATTGGAGAAATTATATTTCTAACGTGAATATTTGTGATAATTTAATAATTTAATACTATATAACATTGTATACCAAATTTGTTGCTATTCATCACAATTATAAAATTCTTTATAATCGTGTTCATCATCATTTCCTTATCATAATATTTATAGGTATACAAATTTTACATTCCACGATATAAGAGATAAAACAATTCCAAAAATGACATCAGAAATATGATTTTTCTAATAAATAAAAAAATCCTAAAGAGGCAAAAAATATAAATAATCATGAAACAAAAAACTGCATTTAAAAATCTTTATTTTTCATTGATATATTACAATTAGCAAATATAACTTGGGCACTCTGTAGTTTTATATAATATATCTATTGATTAGTTATAATTACTTGCTAAATATTAATATAACAAAGAACTAATATAATCTATAATAGTTTAATATTTTCTTTTTACCAATAAAAAATAAATAAATAGATATTATTACTTCGATATTCGATATTAGAATCAAAAATCTGTCGAATGGTACCTATACTTTTTCGTTTTACATTTTATATAAGCAAATATATTCATAAAAATCTCGTATTAAGTCAATCAATTATATAATTATAATAATTTTCAGACAAAGCATGGGTGACGTTAGCCACGAACGATTCCTATTCGTTAGGAGCGTTAGTCCTGGCACATTCCTTGAAAACCGCTCAAACAGTACACAAATTGGCCATATTAATTACACCCGGTGTAACACAATCAATGAAGTACGTATTACAATATATTTGAACAATAAGTACATTTTAACTTTTCTTATTTTTTCGCTAAAATTTGCATAAATATAATTGCATTATATTTTTTAGGAATCAGATAGAAGCCGTGTTCGATGACGTTAAAGTAGTCGACGTGTTGGACTCAAAAGATCAAACTCACTTGGCTTTAATGAGTCGCCCCGAATTGGGAGTGACTTTCACTAAGCTGCATTGCTGGACATTTACCAAATACGAAAAATGTGTGTTCCTCGATGCAGACACATTGGTAAGAAATTTTTTTTAAAATAGGTTTTATAGGTACCTATTCAATTATAAATTATGTGCATATACAATATAGACTAATATTTTATCCAAACTTCTATTAATAGAACCTTAAGATAAGAGTAGAATTATATATAGGTTAAGTTAGCTGTTAGGCTACGAACTGGCATACTTAAACAAGCAGTCTATTTTTCTTACAACACATATTTTATATAAAAAAAAAAAAATGTATAATGTTCTAAATAAACTTAAATTGTTTTAATATTTTATTTTATGAAAAAGAACTAATTTACGTACATTTAAAAATATATATTTTAAGTTAGTAATAACTATTAATTTAAAATATATAATAAAGAATAAAGAATATTTGTACAAACGGTTTATACAGTTTTTCTTTACAATTAAATTAATATATTATTTATACGGACTATAATTATTATTAATCATAATTAAATAATTTTCTTGAGAATTATATTCAATGATATCAGTATATCAATAGTATTTTTTTACAGTTTAGATTATATGCGTAGTTACCTAAATATATATTTACACAACATAGTCATTTATTAGTATTTTTAGATACGCGCCAACGTCTAAGCACTTGAGAAATTTCGTACTTGGGGTCGTTCCAAATTATATTACGTTCTATGCGTATTTACACCATCCGGATGTACAAATTGTTTAAAACACTTATATAAATTTACTCCAATATTCAAATATAATTACGTGAAGTGGATGATTATTTAACTTTTGTTTATTATTATATACAATAATTGCATACATTAATAAAATATTTGTTTTATTATGCTATAATAAAACAAACTGCTTATTATTGTATATAACTATATTATAGTTATAAAGATAATAACTGAAACATAGCACATTGTGTATTTTATCGTTTTATGAAGACTTTGTAATTTATGTACACCTAGACAAGTGCTAAATATAGATTTTAAAAAAACCATGAAATCATTAAATCGTTCATATTATATATATATATATATATATTAGATATATTATTATCATTGTTGTTATCTATATTTACAATTTTTAAACTAAAAATACAACTTTTAATAAAAATAGTATCTGATGTGATAGTTATAAATTATGTAATTATCATTCAGGGGACATTATTTTTATTTGTGTTCACTGTAGATTGAGCATGTTCTATAAAATAAACAAAATAAGATATTTCATAATTATTTTGTTTTCATTGCAATATTGCAATATTGAGCTAAAAAAAATAAAATTTTTATATTATATTACCACATTAGGTATTTATTAAATATTCTATAAAAGTCAATAAAAAATTAATTATTTAATATTAAAAGAGATCCCTATTTATATTTTTACTTTAAAAAAATTTAAAATCACTATTAATTGACTGTTTTAAAATCAAATTTATTTATTAAATATGATTTTTAATTGAACTTTAACAAAAAATATATTTTAATAATTTTTTAATTTTATTATACATCATAATATGTTATCAACTACTTTATCTGTAAAAGGTATTGCAAAACTGTGATGAACTATTTGAACGTGAAGAATTGTCGGCTGCTCCAGATCCAGGATGGCCAGACTGCTTTAATTCGGGCGTTTTCGTGTACAAACCTTCTCAAGACACATTTGCAGAGTTATTAGAATTTGCAAGAACTAGAGGATCATTTGACGGTAAAATATATTTAATTATAAAAATTGTATATTTATAACTTTTTTCTTTTTTAGGTGGTGATCAAGGCCTTTTAAATATGTTTTTCAAAGACTGGTCTTACAAAGATATTTCAAAGCATTTATCCTTTACCTATAATGTAGTTTGGTCTTCTACGTATTCATACTTACCAGCACTAAAACAGTAGGATAACAAATAATTACTTTTAATGTTTTTAATGAAAAACTTTAATTAATTACCATTTTTAGGTTTGGCAAAAATATGAAGATCATTCATTTTATAGCCTCTAGCAAACCTTGGCTACAATCATTTAATACAGAAACGAGACTAGTAACGGCTACCAGTGGTGGGTCAGGATTACAAGCTTTATTACAATTCTGGTGGGATTTATTTTGTCGTCATGTACATCCCGGACTCTCTACGGAAATGGTATACAACCAATTTACTAAATTAATAAACCAGATTTATGTTATATTCATGTTGGGATCGAAAAACATATTATTTTATAAAATCATTGTTCTAACTGTTTGCTTAAACTAACATATATTATGTAAAGTTAAACTAGATATATTCAAAAATCAAGTATTACGACTTCAAAATGGTATGTAAAGTGTTTTAATGCTTTACTAAATATTATTTTTAAGACATATTTTTAAATTAGGTATATATGCATTAATTCATCCTTCATAACTGCTGCTGGGGCTTTTGACAGTAATTTTTTAATAATTTGGCTTTTTGCATGAGCAATTTTAGATTTATGTGGTATATTTTTATGAATTATTTTTCACGATGTTCTATTTTACACAAATAACTTGCACCGTTTTGTTTTTGTTTTGCTTTTTTACACAGATAGAAAGTCGCCTCAGTAGCTGTTATTCTAATGATTTACATCCTGAAACCCCTTCTCATAATATTTCATTTTATTATACTCCTAATAACAATATTTCACGTAATTATCATACTCCTACTTGTGAACCTTCAGTAATGAATAATTATATTTTTATTGACCCTTGGGATAAGTATTTGAATTCAAATGAACAAAAAACGTACGGAAGTGATCACAAAAAAATAGTTGATATGCATCAAGTTGAAAATGTTAAAGGTGATATAAATATGGTGAAGGCGGTATGTTTCGATAATAATTGTGAACAGGAAGTGGAAACTAATTGTTATATAAATGGTGGTAATACAGAAGAGAAAACAAAAGACTATAGTTTTCAGAATTATGTAATAGAAGATTGTAATTCATTTGCAAATGAGAAGAAAAATAATGAATGCTTTGAAGAAATAAGAGAGTACAATACATCAAAGCAAGAACAGGAACCAAAAAATTATGAAAACTTCCCCGCATGTTCTGATTATAATCCTATTAACCTAAACTCCAATTTAATTGTAAATAACTGTCGTCCTGACTCTCCGACACATTGTGAGGTATCTAAGGACCAGCCATGTGACCTAGATGTAAGTATTATAAAACAAATTTGTAGTATTTTTAAAAAAAACAACTGTTACACTTTAGTCGTTATTTTAATATATCCACATAAAATAGTTTATGCTCGTATATATTTTTCTAGGGTGGTTTGGCAGGACAATTTGCAAGAGTTTCATTAGGCGAAAAAAACACTGATCAAAAGGCTTTAGAAGATTTTCTTAGACGCCAATCTTGGGAACAGGGAAACATGGATTATTTAGGTAGAGATAGTTTTTCAAATATATGGTCAAAAATTAATGAAACTCTAGGGCAAACTGTAGAGGTTATTACTGAGTCGGATGTTGTAAAAACATCATCTCCACCAAAAATTGTTCACACTGAAGAACCAAAACCTTTGAAATCTGCATTAAAGAAAACTTCAACTACTATTCCACCGTCAGAGTCTGAACTTATCAATATTAGTGCAGAATCAGTTAAGAAGCTAGAAAAACTTGACTTTTCTGAAGATATTTTAAAAACACCAGAAACTCCTACAGTTACTTCACCAACTCCTCCGACAACACCTGCTTCCCAAATTCAAGAAGCATCAAAACCAGAAGCAGTAAAATCTGTCAACGACACAGATGAGTGTATAAAAGTATCATTAGAATCAGTTACAGATTTACCGAAATCAGAGTCAGTGGAACCTAAAGCAGAAACACCAATGTCTGAAGTGTATTCTAAAGAAACTCTAAAATCAACAGAATTTGAAATAGTTAAACCAGAATATATAAAAGAAACACCAATAGTTGATGCAGATGTAAAAGAATCTCTAAATACATCGGACCAGATAAATTCTGTAAAAGCAATAGCTGACAACAATGCCAACGCATCTTCAAATTTGATAAAACATGAACAAAAGTTGCCTACATCAGAAGTACCAAAATTAGAGGAATTAAAACAAGAATTATCTGAATCAACTGAATCAACTGAGACACCTCCAAAATCTCAATCATCTGTCGATAATTCTCCACCATTAGTCTCAGATGAGCCACCAGTAGCACCAAAACGTACTAATAAAGGATCGTCAAATGTATCTAAAAATATTCAATCTTCTGAATAAAAATAAGAAGTACTTAATATTATAATCAAGTAATTTATTATTATCTACACGTTTTGTTTTGTTCCTCGGATTAATATATCTTAATTGTTTTCTTTTTTACTAACAGAATAAGGCTAAATTAATGCATAGACATTTAGAGCCAATAATTGTGTTTATAGGCCAAATTATTGAATATTATTGTTTTATTTTATTTTAAAAAAATTGTTAAATATATTTACTACAAATTAATTATTAGAATTATAATTATAATATTTTAATGAATAATGAATTTATATTTTTTAAATATCTTAATAATTATATGATTTCAAAATATTTAGATGCCTATACATTTTGTTTTCAAGGTAAAATACATTTTATTTAAAAAAAAAAAAAAAATTGTTTACAATATTTGTATGTAATTGTATGTTGTAACACAGTGTGTTTATTGTTCAAAAAATTGTAATTTTGTGTAATTTAATGTATTAAATTATCTTTTATATAACCAAATTGATTATTAAATATTATTTTAATTATAATTTCATATTTATGTAACCTTAAATTCATAAGTTAATTAAAAATGATTAACAAAATATATATAAAGTAAATTACTACCTACATTGAAAAATAAATTGTTCATTGAATATAAAAACTAAAATTGTATTAATTTTTTTTATTATGTCACTACATGAATCGTGATGAATTGTCTCTAACTACAATAAATACATACCTAATTTAATTTAAATATTAAATATGAATAATCATTATAAAATTATTCACTACAATGGCTAGATTTTAAAAATAATTTATCTACCAAAAGAAATGTTAAATACAATTTTGACAATTATCTACAATTTACATAATAACATTTTTTTCAGTTTGGCAACATTGTAAAAAGTACAAAGTGAATGGTTAAGCGTTAAATATAATAAATATATGTTAAATATTCGTATTCTTATTAAAAATAATTATAATTAGCCAGTTTGGTATATATTTTTATTTTACTATAAATATCTAATGTTTAAATATTTTTTCTAATAAAAACGATATTTTCGTCGTTTTATTAGGTAGTTAAAATACCATAAAAAAGTGTTTAAATGTGGTTAAACTTAAATATTAGTAAACTATAATTTAAATAACACGAAGATGAATTGCTTTTATTTTTGATATTTGAAATCAATATTAATAATTATAATATTCTAATTATACATAGTTTATTATCTTTAGTTATATTATTAAAGTAATTTGATTTTGTTTTATACTATAACAAATTTGTGTTATTAGAATATTAAATATTAAGTAAGTTAATTTGAAAAATAATAGCAATTTTATTAATTATTGTATAATAGAGATTATTATATATAATTTAAAAGATATAAAATATTCTAAGATAATGTTTAATTCGAAATTTGAAAAATATATAATAATTTACTGTATCATACATTTGTAATTTTTCAATTACAAGTCTAATTTTTATTTAATTTCGTTGTATTTTTAAAATATACTTAAATATCAATATCAGTAAATTATATATGCATCCTAATATCATATTAGAAAAATAAACGAGTAGTTTTTCTAACAATACTAAGTATATTTATTATAATAATGTATTTTTATGTACATTTTCAATCTTAATTAAGTACATTTCAATTTATTTAATAGACACTATTAAGAAAGTAAAACCAAATCAATAGGTGACAGTAATAAACATTACATTATTAACAATACAAATAATATTATATAGGTAATTTAAAAAAGGTTAATTCAATAGTGGAATATCATTAACAAAAATTAATGAAAAGCTATTAATTCGTCTCCGATTGTAGGTAGTACAGTACATTGTATCAAGTACCTATCATGTGTACATAAAAAGTTATTGTTCGACAAAAATATACATTTCAAACGAAATTGTCTATACTTAGAATGACGTTATTCACATCTATTATAAATTTAATATTATAAAATATCCAATTAGATATAGATATAGAGCAAGAGCATTGGCTCATAATTTTTGGTAGCGGATAGTTGTGTACATATTTTATATAGGTATCATTATTGTTTTTATAACATATTATAAAATCAATCGTATCGTATATTTTAAAATAATTTAAGTAATTGAATTTGAAAGAAACGATTCTAAACGAAGATTAGTTATTTAACTTGTATTTATTGAAAACACTAACTAAATAGGTACTAAGAATATATGTGTAATTGCTATTTATACTTACTCAATAATTAATAGACTTATGTATTAAGACTCAATATAGATTAACTAGGATATACATAAAAAGACGAAATACCACTTCTTTTTTATTTAAAATTTTGAACGTATTCCATCTAGTTTATGTGATTGCAGGTTGTAGGATTTTCAAGTTCTTAGGAAAACAAATTGTAACCTAACCTTCGATTCAAATTAGTCCTATGTAAAAGTATTAAGAGAATGTTATACTCGCGTCTCGCATGTTTTTCAATGATACTGCCTCTGTTTGTCTAAAGGAGATTATAGAAAAATCACAGAAACGTAGAACTTAAATTATAACGCTTAGATCGAAGTTAAAGGATAATTTGCTATTAGTAAATTCATAGAGAAACATATTTTGGAGGGAATCTTATATCCGTTTTATAAATAAATTATCGTATAAACAAGTTACAGCGTATATAAAAAATAAAGAATATAATATACAATCATTTCTTTGGAAGATGATATTTTACGAAATGGATATGATATTCCCTTCAAAATATGCTCCTTTTTAAATTTGATAATATATGTTTATGATATAATTCTACTTTTATATCATCATTTAAGTCCTGCATAACTGAGATTTTGCTATATTTCCCTTATAGGTAAAGTTAACGTACATGCGTTCATGCATCCTCTTAAATAAAGAATTTGGATTAATTACTCAAAATAACAAGTTTAATGAGCTCACTAGTCAGCATATTTAGACATTCTGTTAATGAAAGATAATGGAAAACAGTAATTTTATTACATGGTACCTATCTGGTCATCTAAGTTATATTATATAAGTTGCAAATTTGCTATAAAAATTAATTAAATTAATTAATAACCAATGTATAAGAATAATTATATAATTTACATAGTAACCTAATACTTCATATAAATATTTAATATAAATTAACTAGATAATAAAAATAAAACAGACACATCATTGTAATATAAATGTATACATTTAACTCTTAATCCTTGTAACAATGTACTTGAAGTTTCTGATCTAAAAACTAATTTCGAAATGAAATAATTGTGATGTATAAAATTTTCGACTTAAACTAATCATATTACTATTATAATTACTTTAAAAACTTCACTATAATAACCATAATATGTAATATATTAATATGTGTCTGCTATATACATAAAGACCTTAATAAGATCCACGATCTGTAATCTAAACAATAAAACAAATTAAATTCTAAATAAGTACTCATATTTATTATATAGATATATACGGCAAAATTAATTATTGAGTCATAATATTAATAATTATTGATAAAAAATATTTTTTCAATAATTTAAAATTTAGTTCTCGCAATATTTATTTTTTGAAAAATGCAATATCATTTGAAATATATATAAGTAAGACATGAAATATAACTTTATAAGTACTTAATAATTAATAAAACAAACGAAAATTAAATATTTACATTTTTGAAAAAAGCAATATTTACATAATAACACAATTTTTAGAAAATTATCAATTATTTAGAAACAAAAAAAATAATTATAATTGACAATCGGTCCTTTTCCGGTTTATACGACTACTTTACAAGACTATAAAAGTGATTATGATATCATTATTTCGTTAGTCTTAAATATTATTATAAGTTTTTATGAAAGTAAAAAATAATTTTGTTTTAATAATAATTTCTTTAGAATAATATAATATACAATATATTGTATTATTTGTTGAATTAACCTAAGAAAATTATTATTTATTTGTTGTAGATATCCGGAAATTTGCACACAACCCACAAATGCTTACCGTTTACTCGTGCAAAT
>CM023357.1:51475656-51506770 GCA_013282895.1 Eriosoma lanigerum | reverse complement strand
CAATAGTGGGTTAATAACTTCCTACTTAGTTTACTTCCTGTGTCCGGTGTCGTAATAAATGCAATGATGCACTAATACGTGCAATTTTATTTTAGTTCATAGATCAATTTTAAAAACAATACAATTTTAGGTTATTCATATTGTAGTTATAACTAGATAGGTAACTAAGTACTATATTATGTATAGCTGATACAACATTAATACCTATATGAGTAATATAAAAATTAATTCCGTTTCCGTTACTTTTATCATCAGGCATCAATTGCTAATTAATTCACATGAAAATATATGATTTTAATAATAAATAGTTATACATAATTAAATCATTTTATAAATTATATAAATATGAACTCTAATAGTACAATATATATCTATCCTGCACTACTTCTAAAAATAAATTTATAATAGGTATCCATAGAAAAGCATACATAGGTACATCTCGATTTCCATGTAAACATAATTTAATGTTTTTCTCTTATCGTTATCGTCTTATCACTATATAAATAATATAATTCATAAATATCTTTAAATCAACAATCATATATGGATACTAAGTTAACGAGTAACGAATATGCATCTAAGGAATAAGGATGAACGGACGGCATAATGTGATATTGTATTATTGTACGATGTGTAGGTACACTGAAAACGTATTACTTACGTATAATACGACTTCAGATAGGTAGTTAAAAATACAATTGTAAAAATATTCTAAGTCTTACATTTTATTTCACTAATAATTATAATATATAACAGGTGATTTGATTAATGCAATGGATTGATTTCTCAATCAAATATATTACAATTTGTTTTAATGTGTTAATCGTTGTGTGTGTATAAAATATGTAATTTCGGGACACGTGCTATATAGAAACACTTTTTCATATTATCAATCCAAAATCTAAGTATTATTTAATAACCTAATCAAATATAATATTATTTGTTAATTAAAATAACAAACAAAAACTCCATCGTTAAACAAAATAGGTACCTATTATTATCTTCAACAATTTGTTTTCTATATTCCTATAGTATGTCGATAATTATATAAATATTTTAAATTACATTATTTTATTAATATAATATATATTATTGGTTTCAAAATAATACTTATAACAAATGTATTCATGTAACAAACATAGTAATATATATATATATATATATATATAATAAATTTAGAACTATTTTATAATTATCCCTAAAAAAGATACATAATGTTACTAAAATATTTTATATTTAAATGACAATATTAAATGTAACAATAATTTAGCCAAGTAAATTGAGTATTTCATTGTACCATCGAATAAAGATATTATTATATAGATAATATTATATTCATATTAGACATTTCTTTTCATCTGGCATTCTAACTTTAATTAAAAATATGTATTACATAGTATCTTACTTGCATATCGTCGAATTAGTGTGATCATTCACAGCATTATAGTCCAAAATTCATACTTTAGTTTCATTATATATGATAAGAAATTTTGATCGAGAATTACAAACGAATTACACTTTATTTATTACAATTACATACAATTTTCATCGATTACCTTATACATACAAATGAAATGTGTCTAATATTATCACAATTTCGTAGTGACATAGGATAATTACAAAAAATATTAGGTACATTTATAAAATAGATATTTTAATTTCATATATTAGGTATATATATATACAATTCGATTTAATAAATGCCTACTAGAATATATAATTCATATATTATATTATATAATAAATAAACTATAATATAAATTATTTTTCCGTGGAATGTAATTAAAAATAATTACACCTTAAAATATATACCTATGTATTTTACCTATATTAAAGATAAAAAAAATAATTTTTTTTAAAAATGTGTTAAAAACATTTAAATATCACAAAAACCAATACAATAAATTATACATGAGTTTTTCAAAATGTGATTTAGTTTGACATAAAAAATCGAAACTATAAAAGTAGAACGTGAGTAATTTTAATGTTTTATTAAATACTATATACAATACCTAATTATGCAAGTAAGCAATAGATACCTACTATACCTATTTAAAAGTTGTTAACGTTTTACAATTACTATGATTATTAATATCAAATCTATTACCCTATAAATGAGTAATTATTTTTATATTAAATAAATTTTCAGAAAGAATTATTTCTTCAAAAATCGGATGATGTAGTAGGTACCTACATTTTTAAAATAATATGTAGCATCAAAACACCAAAATAACACCTGACAATACTATTTGTTACCATACACCTACAATGTAGGTCCTACATGTTGTTTAATACTATAATATAACTTGTGATAAGATTTGAAACCCTTCCAAAAAAACTGGTCCAGTTACGACCTTGAGTTAGGTACCTAAACAATGACTATGCTATATGTATAACTATTTTAAATATAATAGGTAGATACTACACCTTTTTTAGGGTAATTTATATGTAAGCATATTATTGTAATCCGAAGAATTTCGATGTTGTTAAAGCTAGAGAATTACAATATTACATGTCAAATATACATCCTACATCCATTAACATTGTTACTCATTCTATCCCGTATTCCTATATTGATAATATTATAATCAACATTATACAATTACAAACAATATTTTTTTTATGTTATATACATATTAATACAATTTAAAAATATGAGTCGACTATAATTATTATAGTTCATTAACTATAACTATAACATTAAACGTGGTAGTTATTATATTATTCGGTATTAGATAAAGAAAATTAGTGCATGTCGTGCTCCAATCTACAGTTTAACCTAGCAAATCCCCAACAAATTCTCAATTCATAACGAGCTGTATGCGTGATATCGGCATGGTTTCTCGTGAAATAGATTCTATTATAGTACTATTAGTACAGTTCCTATTATTAATTGATTGTTGATAGGTTTTTATTTCTGTATAACATATAGGTTATTTTTCGCGTAATCTATTTTTATCATGAAAATCTAAATACTTTGGAAGTCAGCAAATGGTTGTACTAATTATAGACAAAAAAGTCTGGGTAGTTTAGTAATCTATTTAATTATGAAAAATGATAGTGCAATAGTATATACAGTTAAAGTTACCAAATTAAATTTATCAATAACCGGGACTTTTTTTAAAATATATAATTGGAATACCGCTTACATTTTCTTTAAATATTACTTAAATAAATATCTAATAACTACTTATAAAATAGTTTTGTAATTTTATTATAAATCATTGTGTAAACTACAAATTACTAAATTGTGAAATACCTATAACTTCTTTAATATTTTTATTGAATTTAAAATTATAAAATTTATGAATTCATAGAGTTTTAAATTAAAATTATTATTTAATTATTATTAGGCTTTAAATATTTTCGGAATTTAGGTTTTGTGAAACTTATTCTGGTATACATTTCGTCAAATATTTGGCTGATCCATGAACATTTTAGCAATATTTTATTTTCCAATATTTGGTCGTATAGAATTCTTCACAATATTGATTATTAAAGCATGTTTTTATTATAAAAGAAGCTTTCATTGTTTTAACATCTAGTTTATTTCTTAAATGTGTCCATGCGTTTGCCGGTATATATTTTATTAGAGAAAATGCACGTTCCAAAACTGCATTCAAATCTGATAAAACAAAACTAAATTTGTCAAATGTTAACATAGAAATTATTATGTAATGTCTGCGAATGTTTTTAAAATACATTTTTTATATTTTTATTTAACTTAAGCTGCTGCAGTTAATGTCCATTGGCTAATAAAGTTATATTTACAATATTGAGATATATACATATCATATACAAATTATAATTTAACAATTAATTTAGCGTTTTTTAAGAAATTATATAATTTTTCTAAAGAAGGATACGGACCGAGTGCTTCTGCTAGGTTAAATAAAATATTGTGTAGTAGTCAATCTTCTTCGTATAATCTACAGTCGGTGAAAATGTGTTGAACAATGAGAGGTATGCCACAAGATAAACATATGGGTTTCTCATCCTTGGCCATTAGGTAACTGTGTGTGAGCTTTGTATGACCGATCTTTAGTCGATTTATGATCGTTTGAAGTTTTCTATTTTGGGGTTAAGGCCATGTAAAGATTAATGTTTTTATTTTATTAAGTTTCGTCGATTGCTTTCTCCAATGTATTTGCCAAAAAATACGATAATTTAATTTTATAGTTTTTTTTAAGATCTTGAAAAGGAATGAATGGAATTAATTCAGTGGAATTTGAAGTTGCTGCTATTTTAGCGTGCGTGTAATCTTTTTTATTGCTATCTATTGCTGAGTAGTCAGGGATCCATATAAATCTTACTGTGTTATTTTTCGTAATGTATTTTAATGATATTGTAGATAAGTATTGCCATGTCCGTGGGAGAATATATGTTATTGATGCTATTTATTGTGCTTAACGAGTCGCTAAGAATTATGAAGTTTTCGAATTATTTTTTAATCACATAATCAAGAGCTTTAACAATTTCAAATGCTTTTGCAGAGTATATAGTACATTGCGGCAAAATTGTATATGTATCACAATCACATATGATGGCAATACTTACGTTAGAATCTATTTTGGAGGCGTCGTATATATCTTACTTAGTACTGCTAGTATAATGAGATAATATTTCATTTAATTTTTATTTATAGATAATGGACTTAATTGAGCTTTTTGGATATTCTGCCAGGCTTATGTCAATATTCAATTTGATGATCCATGGAGGTAAATTGAAAGGTTTAGTGATTAAAATGCTATTTATGTCTGCCTTGTTTTCTTGAATTATTGAAACAAGACAGCGACTTAATGTCACTATGGATGTCATATCATTGCTTGCTAGTTTGACTATAAATAACATTGATGATTGTCTGCGTTTTATGTCAAGAGCAGTGCTTGAATTGAGGGGAGACGTGGGGGGAATACGTATTCATTTTTTTAAAAAAATTTAGCGTACCCTTCCTAATGTTTTGAAGTCCCCATGAATTAGTTTGAATTTAATCATTGCAAAGAATGCTACTTTTTCTCGTAGTCTCATAGTCCCCTCTTTTATTTTTTCAATTCAAGCACTGGTCAAGAGGCAATACATCACTTATGTTAAAAAGACTTTCTATTGGACTAGAACGAAAGGCGCCGTAGCTAATCTGGCCTTCAAATTCTGAATTGTGTCTAATATATGCATTTTTATTGGCTGTTAATAAAAGAAAAGAATTGTATTTAAATTTTGATAACACAAGAGACTTGTATATAGTTATTAGGTTATAAAATGAAGAATCCCATGATTTGTGAGCCTATACTTTCATTATGTTTAGGCCAGAGAAGCAAGACTTTTTTAAACATTTTATATAAGGTATCATAGTATTTTTTGAATAAAAAATAACTCCAAGTAATGTAATAATGTTGGTACAATTAATTGATGAATTATTCATGTATAATTTAATTATTTTGGTTTTTTCCAAGTAAATGTAATACATTTTTATTAGGGGGAGAGAAAGTAAAACCTGACTTGAGAGACCATTTGTATAAATTATCCAGAACTTCATGTAGGAAATATTGAACAGTGGTAATTTCTTTACTATAACCATTTATATTTATTTATTTATATTGACAATAGCACTGATCATTTTGGTAATGAAATACTAATGTGGGTATCCAAAATACAATGGTCGAATTATAATCAATAAGAAAATAAAAACCATTACGATTCACACAATAATAAATTTAGGATTTTGCTTGGAAAATCAAAAGATAAAAAAGCCAAAAAAGGTATAAAATACAAATAGTAGTCATCAACAACGTAATTAACACTATCATATAACATTTATGAAAATAATTTTTTCATAAAGTTGAAAATCGGTAAAATCAATTGAAATTTAAAATCCGGGACATTTCACAAACCGGAAAATATGACAACCATAGTTATGTATAGATATGCAAAAAATAGTAAAAGTTGATATGATAATTTTTTAAAAACGATCGACTGATTGACTTAAGATCATCTGATACGGCGGGTTACGAATCCACGTGAAAATCCGCCTGTTCGGACGGGCAAGAATCGCTGCTGCACAAACTATAACGGTAGCGGCAGCGGGACGGGAACGAGACGTCGGCAGCGGTAAAATATTGTATAACGTTTGTGCAATCGTAAAATCGTCAATGCAGCGATTAAAACAGCTGCAATAAAATACCGTCACGCGGTTTTTATAGAAACCGTAGCATGATCTATTTTTCCTTTAACGCTGAGAGGTAAATTAATTATTCTATATTATAAAAATATATATTAAAAACAAACCATTTCCATCAAATTATCGCCTTCGCTACCGCTACAATGTGTGCGCACAGTTTATCCCAAATTTATCTATGAAAACTTATTATATTATGTATAAGTATAATTTATAATAATTATAACTAAACTTAACGATTATTATAAGTTGATTATAAATTAAATCAATTATATGGTGGTATTTTTTTGAAAAACAAAGATTACATTTTTTTAAATTATATTTTTTCATGTTTACGCAGAAAATCACAATAGTTGCCCCCAAAAAACTGTCTAAAACCACTCCTTCATCAACTCTCGAGAATGTTATAAAAAATATTAAAATATCACGTTGACAACTGTCATATTTATACAACTCCCTCAAATACTTAAATCCCGATGTAAAGTCAATGTGTTCCTTAATTTCCTAAAAACTTTTTAGGGAGAGTATTAGGATACAAATTACAATTACACGTATTTCTCTCTCCTGCTGGCCACCACCATCAAATAACTTATGGTATCAAATCATAACAATAAAATTATAATTTCTTTTTTCCCCTTATGATAGGTAGGTACTTTAATACCGTCACAAAAATATCACAAAGTAGTTTAAAGAGAAAGTGTAAAAAATTATGATTATTAGGGACCAGAAATAAATGCACTAAAAATTATCAGAAAAATCTCTGAAAAATTGCTAAAAATGTATTTAACCTTAATAATACCCTTTTAAATAAAACAACATTTTTTAAAAAAAATTTTACTATGTTTAATACAAAAATTTGGTATCAATCATATTTGGATGATGCATATTTTATTCTATAAATATACCAATTTTTAACACTAAACTTAACTACTAAATTAATCATATTTAATAAAATAATAAAAAAATACGAAATAATTATGATCATAATATAACAGCAACTACCTAAATATTTATTATTATTTGATTGAGTTCGATCACAGCAGTTAATCTAGTGGTATAAAGATAACAACGTTATTGAAATTATAAATAGAACGTTTAACAATTTCAACAAACGAAAAATACCCAAATCCAATTAGAAAATGTTAGTTTTTAAAGTAATAATTAATAGATAATTTGATGCTAAGATCTCATATAATGTATAAATATGTACTAAAAATTAATTAAATGATCTAAAAATGCTAAAACATGCAAAATAAATGTTTCACTTTTGAACAGTTCGTTACGTGTATCGAATTATATACGTAGTTTATGCATTGTCCTAGAGTATCATAAAAAAAAAGAAAAAAACAATTTTGCATTCAAATCCGGGCCCCAGTTATGACTAAAATTTTATACTCGATTAATGTAGTTTCCATACGTCATAATGAATATTCCGAACAACTATAAATATGACGACAGTTACAATTTATAAGTTTAAACGAAGAGATGGTGGCGGAAAATGTAGATAAAATAGTAAGTTAGAGTTCTGGAGAAATGTGTCATAGGAACGAATAATACGTAACACATTGCAGACAAATGATAAATACAAAAAAAAAAAAAAATGAAAAATGACAACCAACAAGTTGCAATGACGCGTTTTCGTACATTCAACAGTCGCGCGCGTACGAGTGATAATTATTGGTCGAACGTAAACGAAGTCCGTTTATGAATGACCTCTCTTTAGCGTCATCTCGCGTCGGTGGGGGAGTCGGCCAAAGAACGTTGTCGTCGTCGTCGCCGCCGCCGCCGCCGCCGCTATATCGTAATAATATTATTTACTCTCTCGCTCTCCTACCATCTAACGATGCATTCAGCGATGGGGGCAGTGTGTCCAAAACGGCGACGGACGGACGGACCCGAGTCCGGGTATGCGCCGGGCGGTTACACTGCGTTTGCGACGTGTCGGGGAGTCCCCACCGTTTAGGCGTCCGCGGCGGCCAGAATGCGTGCAGCGAGGGGGCGGGCGGGCGGGCGGGCGGGCGGTCGTACTGATAGTAGTTGCGAGTTGCCCCAACTACTTGGTACTCGCCCCGGAGACGGTAGTTTTGGAATGAATGCGTTCGTGTTCGGTCCGTCGTCCGAGCCCGTCCGGTGATGCGCGTGTGACGTCGTCTACAAATTAAAAACTACAAAATATTATAAACGACGAAAATTGTATTTTTATAATAATATATACATGCACAGTGGTTGCGGCGTGTAAAATTTAATGAGCTGCCGGTGCTTTCAATACCGTCCGCCGTTCCACCGCTTGGTACTGTAATAAATTCTCCTACGGTGTTCCCCGTGTCCGCATGATCGTCTTGGTCCGTCGGTATAGCCGGTTCTGTGCGCATGGACGGTCACTGATTTAGAGTACAAACAACAGATAGAAGGACGTCGTGGAAAATCATGTCTGGCCTACAACATCAGCAACAAGAACAGAAACAGGTCAACATAAAGATGGAACCTGTAGGGCCCAGTAGCCCGGTATCGCCGTCCGTTAACAGCAACCTGGTGGTTCGGGTGGACCAGAACTCCGAGACGGACTTGCAAGCGCTGTTCGACACGGTACTGAAGCCGGACGGTAAGAAACCGCTACAGGTGCCGTTGCGAATGCGACAGCTACCCAAGTCTTTCTTCAACCCGCCGCCCACTGGATCCAAGTCATCGTCGATATCCCACAGCCGCGAAAACTCCGGTGACTCAGCTTTCGGCGCGGCTGCCACGGGATCTTGTAGCTCGATGATACCGCTCCACTCTCGCGCGCACAGCTCGCCCGCCACCCTGCAACAGACGTACGCCGTCGGAGCGGCCAAGCAGCAGACGCAGCACGTCAAACAGCGCAGTTACGACGTGTCCAGTGCTATTGACGAGTTGGGCCCTCTTCCTCAGGGCTGGGACTGTTCTCGGACGCCCGAAGGACAGATTTATTATTTGAAGTGAGTTCGACGTGTTATACACAATACTTTTACTAATAATAATATTGCAAGAGTCGTAGAGTTCCATTGAAATCCCTTTGGGGATGAAAAAAAGTGGACCCCTACCCCCCCAAAAAAAAATGTATTCAACTGTAGTTGTCGGCACAAAACCTGGCGGCTGCTATATTACCTACTTGCAGTGGTTCTCAACATCGCTGCATGCTATGAGCTTACGCCACTTATCGAATTAAAAATAATAATTTTGATTCTCCGATAATGACATTCGATGGTAATAAACTACAAAGATTTTTTATTTTGTAAATTTAACAAACATGAAATTCAAATTGCGCGCCATTACGAGTATGATAACCCCTGATGTTTAATGGTGGTCGCTTGGAGCGCGGCGGTCGCTTACCAGTTTTTGTATTGCTGTCCGCTGACTATGTATTTTTATTTAACATTATTTATAACTCTAGTAAAGAAATATATTTATATTTACCCTCCATATATTTGTACAAATAAGCGTCCCTGATAGCGATGTTTATTTTACTGTTCATATCATGCTCATAGGCACAATTAGGTGGGTGCTTAGCACCCCCAAAAATTTTTTCAGAACCCTCAAAATTTTTTTAACATACCTAGTGTATAGAAATGGATAATTATGATCTACGGTTGTTTTAAAATTTTAGCACGACCAAAATTTGAAATCTAGTTGTGCCTAGATCAGACTGATCATACTTCACGACTAGAAAAAAATTAATTTTTTTTTGAAACAAGATGTAGCTTTATATAAAACTATCACTTTTACATCCTCTTTTATCCTTTCTAACAACACCAGTCTGATAACAATCGTCATATGTCAGGGGGTAAAATATGGTTCTAGGTTAACTAGAACTAGAAGACTTTATATCTAGTATAATATTTAATATCGTTTTTATGAGACGTTATTATCTGTACTGCTCGTATTTCTTTTTTTTTTATTTTTTTATTGGTTTTACCAATGACTACTCATATACATTGTTTCATATCAAAAGATATGAAATATTTAGATTTTTAGGTGTTGGATAAAAACCTATCCGAGCCCATTTATTTAATTTGATGCCAACACGTTCAGAACCCCAGTTGTTTGTGCGCATGCGCGTAATTCTGATTGGTTGAAATTATGTGTGCGTTGTGATACGTTACATATAAATTTGTATAATTTTTCGTATACATGATCTAAGGTTCAAATAATCGGAGACTAAGAAAGTTATTATAGCACTAGTATCTTAAAATATATGTATGCTCCTTAAGCATATTAAGTATATTTCTAAACGAAAATCAAGGATTTAATTATATTTTCGATAAGGTATTTTCTCACTAGTCCACTGCCCATCACCAGATTTTATCATTCTACGATTGTGTCCCTTGCTATTTAATATTATATTAATAATTAATTATGTACGACCATACGAGTATATTAAATATATATATATATATATCTACAAAAAACACACTCCGCCGACGACACGCGGTTATTTTGGCGACCGCAGTGACCAGACGCTGTCGGTCTATATTTAAACGGGCGCGCCAGACTTGATTCGACGGAACAGCCTAACCCTTTTCTTTTGCGTGTTATAATGAATGTTTTACAAACGACAATGGATCAAATACGAAAGAATTGATATTATAATAGGTTATGTTTTATTGTCTTATTCGTGGTTTTTTTTTTTTAGCGATCAACATAAATATATGTATAATATAATATGTGTATTAGTAAACATAATCATATATACTCGCGATGTTATTATAACAATATTAGTATCTATAGATCGTTGGATCGACGTTCGATCGCGACCGACTAGGTAGGTATATAATATATAATATAGAGATCCGATCGCGATAACCATTCCTCTATAACATGAGATGAAACGACATTATACAATGTACCATGCAGAGTTTTCGGTGATTTCAAAAGAAACACCTTAATATTCCGGTATATACATAGTACCTAACACGACCTGTTGACGGCAGATGGAAGATAATCGATTTATTTACACTACGTATGATCTCGTATCTATATTGACTTTCAAAAATAATAGTATTTAACGTAATAATGAAATAAATTAAAAAATCTTTTATAACAGAATACTGAACGATAATCTATATACGTCGCATAATTTTTGATATTTATCTTAATAAATAATATAATATTGATTCATATATTTATCTTTATAAATCAAATATACCATCGTATGTGTCAATCGTCCAATATTTATCAGTTATCAATAGCGACAATTCGGCAATTGTATACAATTTCATTATTTACATATAAAATGTAACACATTCAATCAACGATCAATTTTGATTATCCACTTCCTTTTTAAGTTTGAGAATTTATTAAATACCTTTTAAATATTATCAATTACAAAGATATGTACACTCTTTCCGGTACAGTTATTGACATAGTTTCTTTTAATCAATTATTAAATGTATTTTTGCGATGTTGTTAAAATATTCTGCTATTTTGAACTGTATAATATTATATATATATTTAAATACCTACGGGTATATTATTGTTAAATATATTAGCAATTTATATTTTAATATATAAAATGTTTAATTCAAATTTTACATTTCTAATGGTACAGTCACTATAGATAATTCTAATGTCAAGGTAAATTAATAAATAATATTCTTATACTAATATGTAGGTAACAAAGATTATTAATGTTTAATAATTTTGATCTTAAACAATAAATTATTAATTATAATAGGTTTTAATAATATAATGTATTAAAATAACCAAATAAATGCAATATGTACATAATTAATTTGGAAAATCACTTAAATCATGGTAATAGAGCTTTAATTTTCATAAAACTCTATTAAGTTGTTTTATTATATTTTTATGTAATTTACTATTAATTATCAAAACTATAATACTATTATAGATATACTACCAGAGACTAGCTACATTATTCAATACACCTTTATATCTTAATACCTTATATATTATACCATTAACTTAATCTATAATGCCTGCATCTTAAGTATAATTTTAATTTTGAATAATTTGCAACATAGATATTATACTTATTACTATTTGCTTTTAATACTTAATTTTATATTAAATTTTTGATATAAAAAGATGTAAATTTTATTTTATATATTAATTTAATATAAAAAATCTGGATCGGTCTTTTACGTTACACTTTGTTAAGTGAAGAATATTTTACAAAGTAAAAGCTTAATTTTTATATTTTTGAATGCAAATTATACAAAATGTCTACCTATACCTATACAATATATGTAATTATTATGTTTCTTAATTTATTACTAAATGTATTAAACTTTTAGCAAACGTGACTAAATTGGATTGATAATTTTTACCTTAACACGTTTTTTACTCATTTGAAACGCCCGTTTTATGATATACGTTTAACTTGTTTGCGAAATCCTTAAGCCTATTTCAAATAATAAACTAAACAATTATTGACAAGAGCACGTACGTAGAAGTAATAAAATAATTATAAACTCGAAGATTCTCTCGTCGTAAGATAAAAAGTTATAAGATATAAGTATATGTTTTTCTTTGTTTCGTCGTCTCATGAAATTATAATTTGGTAATATGTCTAACCAATCTGTATAATATTTAGGCTACGATAGGTAATACGATCTGATTAGTCATAACTTCTAATAAATTATTACATAATTTTAAAATAAACTAATACTTTGCTTAAATAATAATAATATATTATATTGAATTATTGCCCATCATCACTTCATCAGCACATTGATATTCTCAGGCGTTGAGCGTTGAAAATAGTTTTAACTTGAACTATATGTAAAACTGTAATATAGACTATAATATAAACGTACATTAAAAGTTAAATCACTGTTTTAGTATTTTTTTTTACATAATTTAATAGTATGCATTCCACCCACGCTGGTGTTAAGCAAAATGGCTAAAAACACATATAATATCATATTATGCATTGATATTGTAATGTCTAATTTTAAACACAAGTTGTATAACATATTAAATGTTCTAGTTACAAGCTAATTATTTTTTCGAGTTTCATCATTGACTAATTTCAGATAAATGTATATAAACTATTTTTATAATTATCCTTTTAAGGTTATTAAATATTATTGCTATTAAGTATAGTATTATAAGATTAGATAAAACAACTTGTAATTAACTACAAAACATAATACCTATTAGTTTTAAAAGTAATGTAACATTTTTATTTTGAAATTTTTATTCCGGTATTACCTAAGTAAAGGTAATGTTATTTTTTGTTTAAAAATAATATGTGAACAGTTTTTTACCGTGGTTTGAAATAATATCTTGTTGATATTGTACCAACAAGAAATGCATAATATAATATTATAAATTATAATGACATAAAGACAATATTATGGTGTGTAAAATTGGGGGTCAAATGTTTAAAACTATTATTAAACCGTATATAGTGCGATTACAGTTTTCAGTACTACAATATAAATTATAATAACATTGACAATTGATATTACATAATAATTAATAACGTATTGTATTGAGTATATGTATATATAAATCGAATATTATTTTGTACTGACAATATTGACTTAGTGACATTTTATTATTTAAAATTATAGCGTTATCACTTATGTTATATGCGATTATACGAATAATAATAAATACTCTAGTCTCTATTGAATTTTCTTAGAATATTAAAATCCTGTTTTTTCATATACTTATAACATAATAGAAATTAAATCATTTCTCATAATTGCATTTTATTTTATTTTTTAAATAAAAATAAATTCACCCATAAACCATTTACTTTCGGCTAGATTTTATAATGTATTTCGGATGATTAAATGATTGAATTATATTACCTGCACATGTTATTAAACGATATGTGTTTTTTTACCAAAGTCGTGCAAATTGTAACAGTTAGTAGTTACAATCTTATACAGACGAATGCGCGCGATTACGACAAAGTGTATAATATGCCAATACAATACTATAATAAACATGTAATAATATTATTTGCTTAGGTAAATTTTATAATAGTTCAAAAAACTGCTCTAAACACAATAACAAAATAATGTTTTCTTTCAGAAATAATTAAAATAACGTGGGCTCTTAGGCAGTTTTATTTAGATAATATAATTTTTGTAAAAATTATTGCAACTTTGAGTCCATCTTTCGTGGACTCAAAAATGTAATAAACAATAAGTATTTTTTTTTAAATTCTAGAATTTTTCCTTATCATAAAATTCATGTAGATAGGTACTTAACTAAAAAAAATAGGTATTTAGTTTTTGTTATTTTGAACTGTGGTGTGGATATTTTGTAATGATAACGTATGATATATATATACGTCATGTAGATTTCTTAAAGGGTAAAAGTGTCGTCCCACACTGATAGCTCACAACGACAATATTATTATTTTTATTTCATACAGAATTGAAAGCAGCACGTGGCTGAGACCCATACCGGAGCGGGGTGTGATCGAGGCCACAGCAAACATATAATACACCGCTGCAGCCCCGAGGCGTTTTGGCAAACCATATATATACTGACTCTTTCATCGCCGCGCCTTAAAAATATACATAATATTGTATATGCGTGCGACATAATATTAATATTATATTATAATACAATAATATTTTATATTATGTATGTGTGTATATTATGTACCTACTACCGGTATGACATTTCACGTTTGTAAGGTAAAATATTCTCAGTTAATTGTTAACCAAACTGGTGGTAATCAAAATTTAAAAAACTGCTTAGCATACAAACATTTTCGATTAAGAATATGGCTGAATTATTTTTCAAAAATTAACTAACCTAAAACTCAACACCTTATTAGATTTACCTATTATTTAATATCGGTATATAAATTGATACATCAAATTAAGTACACGACAATCGTTACTTTATTATTAATTCGTATCTTATTTTATGATAAATGAAAATAATAATGTAAGAAATAATCTGAGTGCGGAAACAACTATAAAAATTATCATTTGATATATTATTTTGTAACCGTCATATAAATAATTGATGAAATAAAAATGTCTAAAAAATATTTCTACTCATTCATACAACCTCCTAGACCTAGAGAGCATTTTCTTTGTGTTCTATATTATCAGTGTTTCTTTTTTCTTTAAAAACCCAGCAATTTGAATTCCATTGTTTTCTCAATATTGGCCTAGAAAATCTCGTTTTTCTCTCCTCCCACTGCCTACCTATTAGTAATTTCAGTAAATAAGTTAGTGTTTGTATTTTTTCACATTTTCAGTTCGCATAATATAGTGTCTAGTCCCCGTTTGTGCATATTTTAATTGGTTCTTCCAATCGTATTCTATTAATTGTTATCCAAGTACACCAAGGTAGGATAGTAGGTTATGTCCTACATGTGGGATACATTCTGACAAGGGTTCATATATTCTATTTCAGTCTTTATCAATAATCCTTATGAATGGCTAATTCCTTTTCTTATTCTAGTCAATGTCGGCGATTCTATGAAGAATTATTCACCAGTTCTAAAAAATATTTATTTTTTTTAATTTTTATTTTATGATTATAGATATATTAGGAGGAGAAATTCCACGTAAAACATATTAATATTAAGAAGATAGATTTTCTCAGTTACGTCACCGATAATAATAATTATTCTAATATTATACTCACGTATATATATATATATATATATAAATATCTATGTTAAGACTAGTCTTGCTCGATATAAATTTTCGCATTTTAGTTTAGCACTATATAGTTTATATATAGGTATATAAATATTATCATCATATAATCCCCGTGTGCGTAATGTATTATAGCAACCATCACCATCACCATGTCTCCGCTTTGATAGTATATTATATATACAGTATGATCAGAATTTCGTGTTACAAAAATTATAAGAATTGCATACGTTTTCAATATAGTTTACATTATTTTTGTAACCCAATATTTTGTTCACTCTGTATATACTATATACATATATAAGTAGCGTTTGAATGTTTTTTTAAAAATAGTCACCGTCGCAACGTATACGCTCATATATATATATATATATATATTTATTATTATATTGGGTACGTACACGAACGGGACTGTTAAAATTATTTATATGTACTGAACCGCGACGTTATGTGTGAAACTTTGGCAACAATTCCAGCGTTCGCGTTTTTTTCATATACGTATAATTACTTGGAATAAATAAAATAAAGAATTTAATTTCGTCAGTCATTCTTAGACTCGATCAAACCGTATTTTCTTCGTACGCACGCAAGTCCGACGACGCCTATGTTATACAATGATCAAGTAGGCTGTATTTAGATTTTTTCGTGGGGAGAATCCAAAATTATGTTTTTTATAATTGTTTTTAATTTTATTGCTTGTATTATTTAAAAAAAAAAAAATGTCAGAGGAAGTTAGTTTTTAAGCATAGACATACCTAGGGAGTTTCAAACTGCATATTTTTAAAATCCTCCCAAACTAATTTAATGGAAAATATAACTGTTTAAAATTTTAAACTAAAAATGGTAAAGACTCTAAACCCCTTACCTAATATCCATGTTACACCTATGGTTATAAACACAAAGTAACTCAAGGTTCATTATTTCCTTCGTCTAGTTTTTCTATAAAGTATTTTTCTCATCATAATTTTAAAAACAAAACAATATTAAATACCATAGTGTGGTAATATATTATTATTTATTTTATTATATCGATTAACTATCAATATATTATCAAATAATAAAATGTATAATATTTGTATAGTCATCGGAAGTCGTCGTTATCTTATACTACGACTGTTTAATAACAATTTGGTACCTATACGGGTGACTGAGCGTGTTAGTCGCTTTGTTTTTTTTTCATTATGAATTAATAAAATATTAAACTTTTAATTTCCCATTGTTGTTAAAAATATTATTGATTTTGTTCATTATTCATATCCTTTTATCTAGCACCTAGGTAATTTAAGATGCCTTTAAACGAATATCATAATTGATTAATAATTTTAATATAAAACAGATTACTACAATAGTAAAAAGAAACAACAGTAGGTAATTGACATTAAAAAAAATAAAAATATAGGTATTATAAAATAGTACAAGAAGTTTAAGCAAATATTTAATACACGATTAATTACCTACTTAATTTATTTATTGAGATAAATGTGATAATCATATGGTCTTTCCGCATTCATTTATTTGTACAGTAATATTAAATATCCACTACTTTTCAGTTAACACTTAACGAATAGTTTTTTTTATCAAATTTTTGTACTTCAATCGTATTATAGTTTTTGTATATTTGTTTGCAAAATGTTTGTAATTCAATACTATTCTTAAATATTTCTATTGAAATATCGCAGTTGGGATTTATATTACAAATATATAATGCCATTTAGGTATACATATATATTAAATATATAATAAGGGTTTGATCCATCCTAATATTTATTTATTTTTATACTTATAATATATATTGTTGATTATTACATTAATCTAATACCCCTCTTCAAACATTAAAAAAGTAGTACCTAGTAAATAATTATGACAACCACGTCTTTATCCGTATATATAATATTATTGTTGTTTTCACTATTTAAAAAAATTTAAATTAAATATTAATAATTATTCTACTCGTGTTAAATATAATTTGAGACCAGAGATCAAAGTTTCTAATATGTACTATCCAATAATAATTTAATGGGTTTATATACGTGTGTGTGTGATATATTTATTATATATTTTTTTTTTAAAAATAACATGGTGGTTCGTTTATAATCGTAAAACGTTACACTATTGATTTTATGAATATTTAAAATTTTGAATATTATATTATAAATATTATGGTCTTAAAATAAAGAATAAAAAAAGTCTATAGTTGTACTTTATCAAAGTTCAAATTCATATTATAATTTATCTGTGTCAATGATATGAGGTTTGAACGTTTAAAGTTTATAAATCATATAATTTATAAATATGGATTATAAAATGTATAAAAATGTTCCTGTAAAATGATATAATACGTCGTATATTTTACTGAACGTGAATTTAATACGGTGATTATAATAACAATAACGATTATTATGCTCGGTGTTAATAAACGCACCGTATTTGCTATAATCAACAATATCGAACGCACGCAAATAACAGTTGTAGGAACTTTTCGAGACCGTGAGAAATTTTACTGGACATATCCTTCCAGGATCCCGGACGTTACAATATACACTATAATACCATGACAAAATAGATAAGTTTCATCACAGATTTTTGATACACATACCCTGCACAACTATTTACTAATTTCACCCATATTGTATTTCACCACTTCTAAATGGTTGACATAATAATTAATCAATTTACAAATTTTACATGTTATAAATTAAAAACTGAAAACAGATTGAAAACATTTGGTTTTTATTACGAATTACTTAGTTTGACATCTTGGCTCCTAATTGGATTATAAATAGTAGGTACTATAATAGTGTGATAACATAAAAAAAATCGACCAATAAGAAATGGTGAACTACGATATTGATTGGGTGAGGAGGATAGATGCGTACTGAACGAAAACGCGTCTTACTGTGATAATACCTATATATTTTGTTATGCACTATACTACAGGTATAAAGGGTGGAATAATATAATAACTGGTACTAAAAACGGTTCACTGAAACAACTCACCTGAGCGACTATATTGTAATGTGCAGGGTAGGTATAACGCAAGGGAAATGATCAAATGAGTCAAAACAAAAACTAAACAAATTGATTTTTATAAATTTACCATGTCTATTATAGTATTATCGTATTATTTTATTTCGATTTGTACTATATCTAAATCACTTTTGTAACGGTTAACGGAATAAAAGTAACAATATCGATCAGTTGATTAGAATATAAAATTTGGACGAGAAAATGTGTTAATAATATAATCAGGCACTGGTAAGGGAAAATGAAAGACGAAAAAAAAACGAAGCGCATCGGATCGGATCGGATTGCATAACCGCCGCGCCGCGCGTCTGTGGAAATGGGGAAAACAAACCGGAGAAAGGAAACGGTGAAAATCGTGTCTATGAACTCGTTACTCGATGACGACGCCCCGACAAGGTCAAGACCGTAACGTGATTTTCTTCGTAAATAACACACAATCGTAAAGTATCCTCGTATATACAGAGCGAACGGAATTTCGTGTTACAAAAATGGTTTGAATTCCGTACGTTTGCAATATTTATCTCCATTATTTTCGTATCGTAATAGGTCTCGATCACTTTGTAAATTTAATTATATACGAATTGCGGCGGGTAAAACTGTTGTTGTACATTGAGTCCGCCAAACGGATTTTGATATTGAAATGTATTTTTGGGAACCACTAACCGGTCCTGTAAACATTCGTCAATGGGAGACGTCGGCGGCCCTGGCTACACACGAAATCTAGTCTTTCTACTAATAAATGGTCCTACACACGCGCGCCGGCGCACAACAAAACATTGTGTGTAATAATATTATAGCGCGCACACACGCTCCTACAAGTAGCGTGTAGTAGCAATCATTCAATGAGAGGGAAGTCTTCCTTATTTTTGATTATTTATATTTATCTAACGGACATTGACTATGTGCGTGTGTGATAAATCTGAATTTATTAATGTTAATTTATAAGATCGGAAAACACTGAAGTGCATATGTGTGAGTCACTGTGTATAATATGCGCTAGAGATAAGTTAGAAGTCTGTAAATGTGTGGTGTAATAATTATTGTAGGTCATCCGTGTCAATTGGATTTCTTTAGGAAAAAAAAAAACAATGGGAACCAATTTAGCCCCCATTTCGTCTAGTGTTTATCTTTTTAATTTGACTCCATTAAACCACACTATATAATCATATCGATGCATCCAACGAAAAAGGTAGTAACTCAATTTTTTTTGTTTTTGAATTACGACTTTTAACACTGTATTCTGTTAAAGGATCTTTAAATATTTTTTAGTAAATTTAATTTTTCGCGAAAATTTTCTACCAACAATCGGGGTTGACCTGGATACCTATAAGCCCAGGCAGGAATTTCTTTTTGAGACCCAACAACATGTAAACAAATTATCAAAATAAAGAAAGGAAAATATTAAAGTTTGGAAACATGTTTTAATTTATTACCTAGTATAAAGATTATTCGCTTGGGATTATTAGTACCTTCCATTAATTCTTTATAGAATTTTGCCGTTTTTTTTGATACTCTAAATTTTAATTTTAATATTATTAATGAAACGTGTCTATATGAGTCAATTATATTGAAATCAATGTATATTTTTGGAATACAAATAGTAAGACAAAACAAATTCTTAATATTCCACTAAAATTATATTTAATATTAAATTCAATACAATTTTAATAGTTAACTAATATTGTAGTGATGAAAAAAGCGAGGGCCCAAAAATTATACAAGGGCCCAGGCAGGAATGCTTGCCCCCCCTGCCCTGGCCAGGCCGACCCTGCTAACAAATAATTATTACCAATATTAATATATAATACAAAATACACATTAACCTATGAAAAAATCAATTTGATTAATTTTTTTTTTTTTTATATATAAAACTTCAGATAAATATGCGCGTGTATATTGTAGGTATCTTTTTATAAAAAAAAATGTTTATATAAACTTGTCTAATAATTAATAAACTATTATCCTAAATTCTTCATACTAAGTATTAACACGATTTGTATTTGAAAATATTATAAATATAATAATATGTATTAGGTATATTGGATTTGTTGTTTTAAAGTCATATTATTAAATATAATATTCACCAACTATTAGGTGGTAGTTTATTTATTAACTGTATTTTTATTCAAAAGTTATTTGATATTTCTTATTAATTTATATTAATCTTTTGAAAACAAAATATTTGCTATTGCTTTCAGTATTTGTCATTTTATACGCCATGTTTATACATCATATTATCACATAATAACGTATTGTAGTACTTTCACTTAGTGGATGGATTGTACTTGACCCGAAAAGGGTTGAAATTAATCATTATGTTTTTTATTATAATTATTATAATCCTTGAAATAGCTGATTGAGATATAATAGTATAATACCTATATACTACTATAATATTAGAGCTAGAGAAATTGTGTATATTTATTAATAGTATATATATATATAGTAGGTATAGACTAACAGAGAGTATCGCGAAAAATAGTCTTTCTGTGTAACTACGTCGCAAAAAAAACCGTGCATAGGTTATGGATGTTGCACAACCGAACGGAATGAATTAACCAGTAAGAAAAGAGAGAAAAAACTGTTGTCTGTTTATTACAAGAGGCAATACGTGCAAACTAACACAACCAATAATAATATTATCATGTTATCTCTGACCCATACGTTGTTGTGCTTATATGGTGTGCTTGAATAATATATGTCCGTATTTGTGTGATTTCCACGAAGTAATTTGAACGCAGGCAGGATATCGGTTAGTTGGTCTACACAAAATATCGTGTAAATCTTTTCGGTAGACGCCCGGAAGACATGATGATGGAGAAGGATGCAAGAAAAAATATACAAATCGAGCCCGTCAATTGAGAAATGTTGTATAATATAACGTGTGATACGATCGTGTCGTAGAAGGTGGAACGTATTTGTAATATATATATATATATATTATATTGAAATAGTTTTTATTACGCGTAAAAATAATTAAATAGGTACTATATATATATATATACATAGGTATGTATGTTTTTTTTAATGAACATAAATATATTTTTATGAATGAGTTGTCCTAATACAATAGTGCGTTAAGTATAAAAGTATTATATTATATGAATACTATAATATTATAATCTATAAAGGTACATATATTTTAGATTTGACATAAAATTTAAATTTTATTAGTTACCTATTAATTTGTTATATTATAATCGTAATATTTTCGAAATTATTATTATTTTGAAAAATATAAATTTGCTCCTTCATAATATATTTAAGCCGGGTTAAACTTTTTTTAAATTACTTTTTGTCTGACCCATTAAATCTAGTGACAGTTTAAAAATTGATATTTGATAATATTACCATATTAACGAAACAACTGTGATTTTGTCTGGTTAAACTAGGTAAATACTACCTACTTGTCATACATAACATCGTGCATATTTTGTTCTATGTAATCCCGTGGTATCACTTATCCTAGAAAATCGAATAACATAAATGGCAAAAATGATAAATTTATATATTAATCATCCTGACTTTGGAACTGGACTTCGATCTTAGGACCTTTGTATAACAACTTATGGTACACGAGAGATGAGACTATTGGTATAATATAATCGACGACCCTAATGAGTCACCATAGGTAAATTATATTGATGTTGCATTTCTTTGAATAATATATTACATTATTAATTATGATAATAATAATTAATAAAAGGAATTAATGCAATCAGCCTAAGAACTTCATTAGTTTACTGGTTCATTTTTAAATTATATTAAAATTAAAACTACAGAATTATCAAATATTTAAATAATTACTCCTTTAAATTTATATAAATATTGTGTTTAAGTTTTAAACCACAAATCTCTTAAAATTGAACTCTCACTGAGTTTTCGTAAAAATTTTTTATTAAAATTAATGGTACTGTTATGTAGCTAGACATAAATACGTACCTATTCAATTAACATATAATATCATTGAATCTAGGAAAAATATGTTCTGTAGAACAATGTATTTTTATGCTAGTCAACACAATTACACAGAAATTCAATACCTATAAGAGGAACAGTAAAATATATTAATATATTATACACTCGTTAATAAGATAAAAGTTTTGATTTTCATTAAACGTCGGGTTTTTTAAATATTAGATGTTATGGTATAAAAAATTATATTATATTATTCTTGGAAAATATAAATCTTAAAGAATTCGGACGGTTGATTTTGGACGTTCCTCTTTCGTCACTTCGGTCCTCGAAAAAATTAGTGGTTTATTATAATTAAGATTTAAATACAATATTTCTTTCGAAAATACGATTCTGTGCGAAACTCAATAAGATACTCATATATACAATATATTATACTGATAGTCCGTTCTAAAATTTTACCACGTGTATAGACTACCAATGTGAATACTCAAAAATGTTTCGACCTACGTTGAAAATTGCATTAGTTATCATGAAATATCTAAACATTTTTGATAGTTAATCATATTCCAAGATAAACCTTTTGTGAATTCGAAAAAAGAACGAAATATAGTACCAATTAGAAACAATTTTCAATCGCAAGCATACTTAAGGTAATCGGACCATTATTTCTACCCGAACAATTGTTTTTAGCCATAAAAAACATCTTTGTAAAACTAATAAATTACCTACTCGTTACGCTCAGAATCTAATATTAAAAAAATGAAATAAATTATAATTTTTTTTTTCTATTTTTATCATCTTGAACATTGTACATTATACTTACATTTTATTAATATATTTACAAGAATATCCTATTGCAACCAACTTAATTAGATAACATATGAGAACCATAATTGAATATTTGTAATTGTTGGTATACTTTATGTTTATGTCACCATAGAAATAAAATCGAAATGATAAACATCGATAATTATTATGCTATATAAATGTATTATGTATAGTACCTATATAATATTATGTACTTTATATGTATATATATAAAGTACGTATAGGTATAGTCGTGTAATTTTTAAAAATATTGTACCTTATTAATGGACACGAATTCTATTTAATATTTATATTAATAATTAATTATTATTCCTATTTGCTATTGAGTATCCATATGTCACAGCGTGAAAAGTGATATCTATGTATAAGAAAAAAAAATAACAAATAACATTAAATATAATATAACATAAATATATTTATTTTTTAAAAAAAATGTATACATTTTTAAATACATAAATAAATAATATGTCATATTATAAAAAAATTGCAAATGTTGCGTGCTGTAATCCGATCGCGTTTTCCACTTCAGTTTATAAGATATCATATACCATATGCGTATAATATTATAAAAATATCGTACAGGTTGATTGCAACACTGCCAACACTATCTATCAACACTTATAACATAAATATATACATAAAACGTATTTATATTTTTTATTTATTGTACTAATAAAAATCTTTTTTGCCTTTCGGCCCAAGAGCGTATAATATTTACGGTTCATTGAAATAATTATTAAAATAATAACACACTACGGATTAACCATTTCATGAACTACAAAGAATACCTATAAAATAATCGTCTGTCGATATTTTATCTTCATATTTCATTATGTTACGTAATATGTACATTTTACGGTTAGGTTTGCAGTTTTAAACATTTTTGGCGAACAATCAATGTTTTGTCGTCACCGTGTAACTTTGGAAGTTGAGTCCATTTTAATATAAGGAAAAATGTTCATTGTGTAATAAAAAAATGAATAATTAATTTAACACTAAGTACTCACGGAAACGGACAGAGCTCTTAGCTTTGCAGCAATAGCAACCACCAGACAAAATAATACTAAAAAATTGAAAATGATTAAAAACAAATGAAAAAAAGATCGTCGGTCCCGGTTGTTGACATGACGTCGTCGAAGCCAGTAGAACGTTCGCGCATGTAATATTGTATATAGTAAGTGTTGTTCCGCGCGAAGCCCGTAATCGGCAACGTCGTACGGTACACACATTATAGAAACCACTTGCTGCTTCGTTGGCCATTAGTTGGCAACGTGGCGGCGGGCGCGGTGTGGCGGCGGCGGAGGAGGAGGCTACGATGACTACTACGGCGGGCGCGGCAGAGTGGGAGATCTACCTGAACAGGTTCACACACACACACACGCGCGTGCGCGCGCGGTGCTCATATAATATAATAATGTATAAGCGGCCGAGAGGAGGTTGGTGACTCTGGTGGTGATCCATCAAGGCCATACGCCGCCGCAGTTGCCACCCGTGAACAAAAAAAAAATCATGATTATGACGGCGGCATCGGCAATAAGGAACCCAAATTCTCGGAAAACGCCGCCGCGCCGCACAGGTAGACACCGGTCCCGGGGAGCCCTTTTCAACGGGACGCCACCGACACTAACCGTTCCCACATACAATATTATACATTCGTTCAGCGTTCCCATCCAATCCGCATGTACGCTATCCTCACGCACAGGTATTTCAATAATACATTATAAATTATCGTGTGGGTACCTTTATACGCACACGTTTCGGAACGTTTTCAATGGTTTTTTTTCTACGTTTGTATTGTTACGTATTATTATTATTATTATTATACGTTATTGTACAAAAGCAAGTGAACGAGAAATTCACGGTACGAAAAAAATAATAAATTAAGTGAATATGTTTGCACAGGGACTGGACTTCAGGAGACAGGGGACGTATATCATTTACCGACGGTTTACTAATATATTATAAAAAAGACAGAGTGTACCTGCAGAAAACAAATACACAATAATAATAATAATAATAATAATAATATAATATTTTATATTATAATAAACGCGTATAAACACGTATCGACAACATCGCGACGACTGCGGCTAGTTGAACTTGGCAAGGTCATACCCTTTACGACTCGCGCCCGTTTTGTCCTTTCTACGCGTATGCATACAAATACACGATTATAATATTTACAGTACTCGCATCACATACAAACACACACACACACACAATAAAAGCAATGACAATCGTATATTAAGACAACGTCTGCGTGAAGAGAACACACGCGCACACGCACCGTTGTTTTTTGTCGTTCAACGGCGACGGCGGTGCTCTCCGTGATCGGCAAGCATAATAATAATAATAGTATATTATAATGTGGTGATGAAGTATTATTTTTTTTTACTCTCCGTTAAAGTCGCCCCTCCCTCGGGAGGTGGTTCGGCACACCAGTCGGCCGGCGGCGGAAGAAGAACGTCTCGGCGACAGCGTGTGTATAATATTATGAATTTATTATATTATAAATATGATGGACGGACTTGGAGTGTTCGCGAACTGAGAACGGCGGGGACTAACTGCTATTTATACGCAGTGTCCGGCAAGGAGTCCAATGACAGAACCCCGGTATACGCAGTGTCACTAACCGATCTGGTCCGATAGATACATGATAAATAATAACATTATAAAGTATAGGTATTATTATTTATTGTTGTTGTCGCCGTACCAATATTATAACACGATATATTGTGAGCGCGAAAATTTCTGTGGGCAGCGGTGGCGGCACATTAACGTAGTACAATAGGACGTGGGATCAATGGCTGATGGGATGATTTGTACTTGAAAACCCCGCGCCGGTATACGCCGCGAACAATGGGTCAAAACGACGACAACGCGACACTATTATTATTATCATTTTCAAATTTACGCGTCCGGTACAATAATAAACCATTCTGCTCATAATATGTGTGAGCGTGTATACATTATTATCGTTATTATTAATATTACGTTTAAAGTCTCTGCGAGTACAAACTGTACAAACCGTTTTTGGTCTATGCGACGTCATCTCGTCATCGCTATGTAAATTACAACTCTACGTCCTATACGTATTGTTACAATATGACACTAAATTCAATCCAACACATTCATTTGCAAATGGTTACCGGTTAATTTACGGCTTAATGCTAATCCAACACCGTATTATATTGTTATATTATTTTTTGTTTGTATTGTGTGTACCTATACAAATCACTAATGTGCGTGTAATCGAATTTGCCGTTTACAGCCAATTAAGTGCACGATATCATATCGCGAGTGTCTAATTTCTACACGCTTATATTGTAGAATTATAGTTCTATAAGACAATAATAATAATAATAATACTGTATTTATTAGTATCACATCGATTAATAAAATAATATTTAGTTTTAAATAATGCACTCTCCGTCGTCAGTCCGTCTTATAAATTATATCATAATATTATTATGTGGATAGTGGGTACAGGAATTACTACGCATTGCCGATTGTTACTTAAAAAATATCGATAATAATGAAATAATTATAAAATAACGATACAATATTAATATTTAATATAATATTATTGTGTTATAGTTATGTGAACACAACGTGTAAATGTAATAATATACACGGACCCCAGTTTTGCAGGATGATAATATTATAATATACAGGAATACGATTCATTGGCCCCCTTCTGTATGTATTGAATTTCCGTACATAAATATTTGACAGGTGTTACTTGAGCCATCAGAAGAAGACGAAAAAAAAATACCTGTTTAACAATTTAACAGGTAATTTGTTTACTGACAAATGATATCTACGTTTGGGTTATCATCTCGACCAGATCTCAGTATTTCGATTTCAAAATTTAGAACATTTAGATACACTGAATATTTATATCTTAACATTAACGATAGGTTAATTAAATTAAGTAATAATAACAAAATCTATGATTATTGTTAATAATATTATGCGTCGCTAAAAAATTACTGTGAAATGCTGTAAAAATATCGAGAAAAACAAATTTTTTTAAAAGCCAGTTTTTTAGTGTTTACAAGATTAAAAACGTGTAGTTTTATTTTTAATAAAATAATTAATGTTATTAATGTACTCGTATCAATAGCCATTAAAAAATAGTATTACTTGTTGTAACACTCGTATGAACGAAAGTCGTGATAATATCAAATATAATAAATGATAATATGAAACATACTATATTATGTTCAATAGTCTTTGACTGTAGTAGTTAATAATATACAATATATGTAATGAAAATTCATATTAATTATTGTTATTGAAGTATAAATTTTATTTTATTTCACCTGCAAATACTAAATGAGAAAATACTTCGGCATTTGTACTATATTATTTTCATCTTTAAAGTCATAGTGTAAGATCGTGGGATGTTGTTGTTGGTGTCTTTTGTATTTATATAATATAGTTAAATTTATTTATATAAAATTATTAAGAAGAGTAACTTTTTAAAATGTATTTTTGCATCTTCATCGTTTCTGTGAGGGTGAGAACGTACAATCAAGTTTGTCAAGAAATTTATTATAATATTGGATTTCATTAATTGTTTAGATATTTTGTTAAATATAATAATTGTTATAGTAAAAAGCGTAACTCAACTACATCACATTATTATTATCTTGTAAACTTATATACGAGTGTCGTGATCTTATACGGAAAACGATGAAAATATTCGGAACCATGCTTTAGGTTATTTAATAAAAACAATAAATATTTCGTTTTATGGATATTCAAGCTCAATTTGAATGAAAAGAATCGTTGGTGATTGCTACAACCGAAGAATCTATACTTAGACGTACATCGGCAATAATAATAATAATAATAATGACGTAGAAAAACTACAGCCTACAGTCGTACAACGCATTCACATCGTACATACTCGTATTATACGCGTATCATTTTGCCGAGTATATTTCTACGAGAGGATAAAATACATCCGTTTTATTATTATTGTTATTATTACTAAACGTGTATAAGTTCGACTAGGTAAGTTTGTGTGTGTATACATTATATTTATATGAATAGAAGAAAAAAAAATCGCCGCGGGACGTAAATGCACCACACCGCCGTGACACCAACGACGATATTATTTCGAAGAAGAGACAGAGATAATAAACCGATTGAGAAAAAAATGCGAATGGAAAAAAGATCGACCACCGTCGTTTGAATATCATGTTTTCACGGACAATAAGAATAAAACACAATTTATCGCGTATAATAATACACCTATCTATCTACCTATAATAATATTTATAAACCAACTGGTTGATGATCGCGCTCCTAAAATTCGGGTCGTAACCATTAAATATTTAAAATTGTCCCATTATATTTATACCTAGATAACTCAAATTACTTCCAAAGACATACTTTTCTTACGGATTAATTTAATTTAATAATTAATAGCTTATTACATCTATAAAAATTAGTAAATTATTACTTATTTATTATTTAAAACCAGAATATAAATATTTCAAACAAAATATTCTTCCAAACAAATTGTAATAACGGTAAAATTCGAAATAAAACCATTATCGGGATATAATTTATATGAATGTGTTTTAAACAACAATATATATTTGTAAATTTAAAAAAAATAATGACTTTTGATTAACCCTTGTGAAATTACATTCAGTATAATATTAAAAATAGAAATGCACATATTATCTATAAAAACAACGAACAATTAATTAAATATTGATGATTTGGATTTGAAAATGTATTTTTGTAATAATACAATTTACACTTGACAAACCCTTTTACAAAAATTATATGATAATAATTTTTATTTAATAATTTTATAACTTGTATGTGGTGGAGACTGGAGAGACTGGAGAGACATCAGTGTGTCATTGAAAATTGTATTATTATCATTTTCGAGTTTAATTACGCGCATACGCATAGTTTTGTATTTTTTAGTTCTGAGTATCGTTTTCACTATGTAGAATGGATATAGTACTTAATATCCATTATTCACTGTAATTAATAAACTTATATCGTATATAATTTATATTTATTTATATTATCTGATATAGATATATTATTAATTCGTTGCTCGTAATGCCATCGCATAAAATTATGCCTTAGTGACGATCACGATAGATTAAATACCGAAATGTATTAAAATAGAGACAAAAATGGTAATATTATAAAAATACCAAAATAAAAATAATAAACACAAATAATCGAAATCACGCAAATTATATTTTATTGTTTCCCCTGAACTTCAAATAACCTCATATTCTCATATCAAAATTCAAATATATTTAATTTTAATTGTAGATAATAATACATTATACCTTTAGGGTATCAATCTAATATTATTTTTTGTACTAACGTATTATATATAAATGATTTTATACCTATGTTATGTATTATTTATAATACTTTATACCTACTTACAATATTATCTTATTGGCTATTGAAAGAACTAGTGAACTATGTGACTAACAAGTGAAGGCTATTAACAGAAATTGTGTTAGAACTATGTTGAAGCTTATCACTTGACAATGATCAGTATTGTCAGTGTCCAATAGTTAAACTGGCGCCAAAAATGTTTTAAAACACTAATTAAATATACATTTTTTATAACTACCATGGTTACTGTATAGATTGTAATTTATATATAAATGATACTTTAATTATACTATTTATTTGGAAGCAACAAAATGTTGTCGATTTTAACGTCGTCTAAATATAATAATAATATTTAACGTCTCGTTTATAATAGGTATAAATGAACGTGAGTACGAGTCTATTATAGACTATCTATAAGGTATTAAACTGTGTTATTGTACCACAAATTAATTCATTATGCAAACGACTTAAGTTTTTATAAATTGACTTTCTAATAACAGTTAGTACAATTTTCAACAAAACAAATACTTACTAAATGACGTTTCGGACATATTTAGTCTATACGTAGCTATTATATTATACCAAATTACCAACTATACCAATTATTGATTGTCCACGTAAATGTTAATTTCTCAATATAGCAGTTTTATTATACTTTGATAATATGTTCGTGAATATAATTAAATTTTTTTTTAAGTACTGCTTAAAAATATAGTTAAATTTGTCTTCAGGTGAGCGCACACGTATTTTAATATTATAATATGTAGTGTGAAAATAAATTAATCTGCAATATTTTCTAAATATAGAGTATTTATGCATATTACAGTATACGATGTACGTTTATCATAAATTCTATAGGTACCTTATTGTGAAATTTTATCGCGACATAATATATTTATACCAAAATCTGTTCATACAATGTTTTTAATTTTTTTTTGCGTGTCAGGCATCATATATTTAAAATAGAATAAACATGTAATTTATACAACAAAATTAAATAAATAAACAATAAGTAAATAAGTAGTATAACTAACTAAGTGAAATATGAATAATAATAATACACTAGTATTATGGTAAAGTGTATGGAAATGTAAATTGCTTATATATTTTCTTTTGCCCAGTATAGAGCCGTATTCATCATCTTCTGGTTGCTTATCAT